>JARFIW010000318.1:4704065-5266565 GCA_036346225.1 Platerodrilus igneus | reverse complement strand
CTTAACATTTACAAAATGCTTCAAATCAATTTTGGTATAGTAAATCATGAATGTTGTGTCCGAAGTGTTCGACCCCTTACCGCCAAACCGATATGGTTGAATGTCCTATCTGTAAGATGTGGTTCCATTACGAATGTGTGGATGTAGATGATGGTGTTGCAGAAATTGAGGATTGGCGTTGCCCATGTTGCACTGCTTTGTCTGCTGTTCCTAAAGCAAGCTCAAGAATGGTCCCGTTCGAGAAACATAGAACAGCTAAGCATAACGAAGTCGGTGTTGGTCAATATGGTAAACCGATTATACCATTGAGCACACAGTCTACCACCACTAGTGAACGTCGGCGGCAACGTTGGGAAAACCTACGGGAACAAAAGCTGTTACTTGAAGAACAGCAAAACTTAATTCAAAACAAATTAATCATTTGTCAACAAATGTCGTCACTCTTAGTGGAGTCTGATGATGAAAGTCAAAGGTTAGATTGTGATGAAATAGGAGAAGCGGATCCAGAAACCAATTTAGAGCTCTCTAGACGTTTTGAACGGGCAGCCACCATTGGTCTGTCGTCCAGCGTACCAATTTTGATTAATCAAAATGAGGGTCAAATTGAACAAGAGGTAACACAACTGGGTTTGCTGCCTACCCTCCTGCGCCCGATACAAAATGAAGTTCAGTGGCATCCATCGCCACCATCATTACATGCACCGCAAGAAGCATTGTGGCACCAACAGCCAGCGCAGTTAAACTTGCAGGAATATAAATCAGTGCGTCAGCCGTTACCAAAAGAGCATTCCAGCCAATCGCTACTGCAGCAAACGTCTATTGTTGCACCACCTTATAACGGTCGGTCATCGCGCTTATCAAACGTAGTGGTTCAGAACAAAAATAATCAAACAGTAGGAAACAATGTCATAGCATCAGCCAGACCAGGCAACCCCCTAAACGACGTATCTCTATGTTCACTAAATTCAGCTCATATTGCTGCAAGACAATCTATTCCACGAGACCTTCCATTTTTTGACGGAGATTCGAGGAACTGGTATATATTTATAAGTAGTTTCAATAGATCAACCGCATTATGTGGGTTTAATGACAGTGAAAATTTAATCCGTTTAGACAAAGCTCTAAAGGCTAATGCTCGAAAAATGGTACAAGGATTCTTGCACGAACCTCGTTGCGTAAAAGACATTATTATTAACTTAAAACTATTATTCGGAAGGCCGGAGCAAATTTTGGATAGTTTTATAAATGCAGTCCGACAACATGCACCGGTCAAAATGGAAAAGCTAGAATTATTGGTTGAATATGGCGTCACTGTTCAAAACCTCTGCGCGTGTCTTCAAGCTAGTGATGTAGCTGAATACTCCAACAACCCTATGCTCATGCACGAACTAGTAAGTAAGCTGCCGGCTCAACTAAAGGTACAGTGGGCAATGCATAGGGCTACACAAAGCTACGTGGGTATTCTACAATTTGGGCAATGGTTATATCAACTTGCTCTAAACATATGTACCGCTATTTCTACGCTTACCTTTAGTGAAAATAAAGGGTCCAAACACGAACGCACACATTTACACGACGGTTATGCCGCTGACAAAACCATAAGGTGTAAGTTATGCGATAAAAGTTGCCAAACAGAGTTGGAATGCGCCCAATATAAAGAAGCTGGGTTAAATAAACGGTGGAGAATTGTGAAGGACTTACGACTATGTAGGATATGCCTGAGAAAACATAGGTTTCCTTGCAAATCCCAATTGAAGTGTGAGAAGTGCCATCGCGTTCATCACACTACTTTGCATAAAGAAATCGAACTCGTGCCTAGTCAGGTGGCAGCAACGTCTAGCTTTGCTTCAGTTGCAACAAATAACCAAGTCTCGAGTGTAAACGCAGAAATAAACATAAATTACCTATATAAAGTTCAAGACATTCGTTTCCATTTCTTACCTGTTAGGATCTTGAGTGGCCATCAAGAAATTGTTTTTTACGCCTTTTTTGATGAAGGGTCATCCACCACTATGATTGATGAAAAATTAGCCCATCAACTGAATCTGTCGGGTGAGGTACAGCCTTTATGTCTAAAATGGACCGGGGGCCAGCACAGAGTTGAAGACAATTTGAAACTAGTGCGGTTTTCTATTGCTGGCACCTACGTTGGCACTAAAATATTTCACGATCCTCTAGCACGTACGGTGAGCAATTTAAGCTTGTCAACACAAACCCTTGACATGAAGGTACTTAGCCGCCAATTTCCTTATTTACAAAACTTACCAGTGGAATCTTATAGGAATATAAAACCTGATATGTTGATCGGTTTAGATAATTGGGAATTAGCGGTTCCCTTAAAAGTTAAAGAAGGTGGCAAATTTGATCCTATAGCCGCCAAATGTCGCCTGGGATGGTCTATATTTGCGTTTCTTACAGGACATACTGAAAATGAACATCAAAACTTTCACGAAAGCTGCGATTGTGCAATCAAAGCTGACGACATAGAGTTACATAATTCAGTAAAGTCTTATTTTGCGGTGGAAAGTTTAGGCGTGCAGCCACCCATCAACTCTAAGGAATCATTAGAACTTCATCGTGCTGAATTAATCATGAGTAATACTACTAAATGGGAAAATAATCGTTATACAGTGGGATTGTTGTGGAAACACGATCATTTACGACTTCCGGATAGTCGAAATATGGCGCTTAAGCGCCATCAAATTTTAATAAATCGTTTGAAAACCGACCCTGTTCTTGCTCAAAGGTTATAAAGCCACATTCAAGATGTGGCGAATAAAGGTTATGTGCGTAAATTGCTTCCAGAAGAAATTGAAGAGCAACATGAAAAGATTTGGTACTTGCCACTTTTAATCGCCCTTAATCCAAATAAGCCGGACAAATTCCGGTTAGTTTGGGATGCTGCTGCTTCAGTAAATGGTGTTTCGCTCAATTCGATGTTGCTCACGGGACATGACTTACTTTCGTCGTTGCTTGGCATACTTTTGCGTTTTCGTCAAAAAAAAGTAGCGTATACAGGCGATATAAAAGAAATGTTTCTGCGCATCGGAATAAGGGACGAGGATCAGCATGCTTTACGCTTTCTTTGGCAAGATGACGAACACAATAAACATGCGGATGTATATGTGGTCACAGTATTAATTTTTGACGCTACTTGCGCACCAAGTTATTCGCAGTACATTAAAAATGTAAACGCACTAAGGTTCAAAAACGAATTTCCTTGTCCAGTGACAGCTATCGTAGAAAACCACTATGTGGACGATTATTTGGACTCTGTGGACGATGAGGTAGAAGCAATCAACCTAGCCAAACAAGTTTCACAAATACATAGACACTTAAACTTTGAAATTCGCAATTGGAAATCCAATTCGATACAATTTATGAGAGAAATGAATGACCAAGTCGAAGAAAGAGTAGTGATCTTGAATTTGAGTCCTGAGCCGATATTAGAGAAGATTCTCGGTATGTGGTGGCATTTGAGTTCAGATTGCTTTACATATTCTATACGTTCTAACAAACGAAATACCGATATCCTGTGTGGAAATAAAATACCCACAAAAAGGGAGCTTCTTAGAATACTAATGTCGATTTATGACCCTATGAGGCTTCTAGCTCATTTTATGGTGTACTTGAAAATTTTACTACAAGAAGTATGGAGAACTAAATTAGCATGGGATGACCCGTTAAGTGAAGAACTTTATAATAAATTTTCAATTTGGAAAACGTATTTACCAAACTTAAAAGATTTGCGAATACCGCGCTGCTTTCTTCAAATATTTAACAATTATGATAAACTAGACGTTCAGTTGCATACGTTTGTAGACGCTAGTGAAAATGCTAGCGCCACTGTTGCTTATCTTCGCATTTCTGACGGCAAAACGGTTGTGTGCAGCATAGTTGGTGCGAAAACAAAGGTGGCCCCACTAAAAATTCAAAGTATTCCTAGATTAGAACTAGATGCTGCTGTATTAGGTGCCCGTTTCTCAAAGTCAATTCGAGAAGCCTTGAGTATTCATCTAACAAAAATTACATATTGGTCTGATTCCACTACTGTACTTTGCTGGTTGCGTGCCGAAGATTCTAGGAAATATGGCAAGTTTGTATCATATCGTAAAGCCGAAATACAAGATTTGTCGATAATTGCCGACTGGCGCTACGTACCTTCTGGATACAATGTTGCGGACGAGGCCACTAAGTGGAACAAACCTCCCAAACTTAGTGCAAGTGGTTGCTGGTTTAGAGACCCAAATTTATTAAGTTGTGTGATTGCCGCAGAGAGTATTGTAAATTCTCGACCCTTGACATATCTACCATTAGATAGCGATGAAAGCGAAGCAATTACACCAAACCATTTTCTATTAAGTTCCTCCAGTGGTGAAAAGCCAATGGCACCCATAGACGATGATAATACAGTTTTGAAATGCAGTTATCTATACCGGGAAAGGTTCGCCAATAATATGTGGAAGCGGTTTGTATCTGAGTACCTTCCGGAGTTACTGCTTCGATCGAAGTGGCATAACAAAACAGAACCTTTAAAATGCGGGGATATCGTGCTAATAGTAGACCAAAGGTTTCCTAGGTGCAATTGGCCAAAGGGCAGAATAATATGCACAAAATTAGCAGCTGATGGACAAGTAAGATCAGCAACGGTGCAAACCAGTACTGGAGTATTTGACCGCCCAGCAACAAAAATGGTGAAATTAAAGATAAACGACGGTACAGCTGTCCAACTGGAGAATGCTGCACCGGGTGGGAGTGTTAAATCTTAAAGTTCGCCGTTTGTCAAGTGGCGTGTAGAGTAGTTTAGTTGGCGGGAAAAATTTAATATAAAAATAATAGATCATATGATCTGCAGCCATAATTTAGTGTCAATGAAATTTATTGATGTAAGAGGTTGTTTCGTTTTAAATTACGCCAAAATGATATACAAATTGTAAGTTTTCTTTATATAACGATTTAGTATTAATTATTTATTTAAGGATTTGAATAAACTGTAAGAGAGAAAACTTTGAGTTTGCCTGTCTCTATAAATCGCAGTTATTCCAGTCGTTGTTTGCCGCAAGCGTAAAATTCAAAGCGACCAATCAAACATAACATTTACAACGATATTGTTTATCTCAGTGGGTGTGGGTAGCCGCTTGTAGCTCAGATTTGCAATGATGAATTTTGTTGATATATTTGTCTACAACAAAAACGGAAGCAATGTAATAATGGCAAATGAATAAGTAAGAAAATTAACAGGTTCACTACATCACTGGTCTATAATGCACTACTCCACACAAGTAGTTAGAAACAAGAGGGTTACATCAAATAGAAAATTGCGACTCGCTTTTCCAACCTGTAAAACCATCACCCTTCTTGTTCGTTACCTTGATAGGTCGAGAAAACAGCATATATCTATTACAACCCGTGTGAAATTATATTTACCATTCCTTTCCCCACGGTATAAAAAACTGTTACTACGAATACACAAAAGGTAATTCACGCAAGCCTAATTTCAAAAACTATTTTACACAAATATATGTAATTGACTTAAATTAATTATACAAAATCCCATAAAATAATTTTTTGCTATAAATAATTTGTGTTTTTTTACAACAGTTCATATAAACGAAAACTTATACGTTAGTAATGACCTTAGGTGCCACCTGGTTTTTAAACTCTAGCATTATTTGCAATAAAAAGGAATAAGTAACAGCCCGAACATCAGACTATGCCATCTACTCGTTTGGGAGTTTTGTTTACCGTCGCACAACCGCAAAAAATTGGTCGAGAGTATGGTACTTAATATTTAAAACTAATACGTAATTCTCACTGTAAAAACCTAAATACAAAATTTACTTTTTCATTGTATATCAATACATACAATTTTTTTTTAAATACTTTTAAGGTATTTTTTTAACTCAAACAAATTAAAAGCACTAAATTATTAGCAAAAGTATAAGCAAAATAAGTTGCAGCAATAAAAACTTTACGTTAATAAATTCGCCAGAGATGCTGCATTAGCGATAGATTTATTATTACTATTCTACCAAAATACAAAGCTAATGGAAAGGATAGCTCTTTTTATTTACACACAATTTCTTCTACCTTTGCCATAAATGCCAGAGGTTTAGAACATGAATTAGATAAGATAAACTTCTAAAGATATTTTTAAAGAGAAGGATACATTAATAATTTATGATTTGCAACATCAATTAGATAAGTAAAATCTCAAAAATAATTTCAAGAGAAAGATAAATAAATAACCATTTATAATTTAGAGAATCAATTAGGCAAGATAAAATCTTAAACATAATTTTCAAGAAAAAAGTTAACAGATAATAATTTATGGTTCCGAGGCCCCCTTTTTGGCAAGGCATATCGCGCCTCCTATACATAGATACATTAGAAGGACTCCCAAGGGAGTAGAGTATTCTCGTAAGATAATGAAAAAGTTTTTTCTCATGTCCTCCAGAAGGAGAAGTTCCGTGAATCGGCACCAGCTCATGATGAGCTACATTTGACCTTTCAATGCTTCATACGAAGGTACTACATTGGCCATGAAACGAGTTTTTGTACCTAGAACTTTTCAATGTTGCCAAATCCTTGTTATTTCAAACAAGGTAGGGATCTTTAACGAGCGTGACAACACACACACACACACGGGAGTTACATTTTACCTCGCATTCGAACGAGGGCGTATTTTTTATGAGAAATATTCGCCTAACAATTTTCAAGCGGTCCGTGTCGGGAATCGAACCCGAGACCTTGGGATCAGCAGTCCCGCTAACCTGTCGGATCTACGGAGCGTCCTAAAGGATCAACCCTACTTTTGATTTTCTAATGCTTCACCCAAAGGTACTACATTGGTCAGGAAGCGATTCTTTTGTACCTGAAAATTTTGAATTTTGCCGAACTCTTGCTATTCTACGCAAGACGAGGGTTTTTAACATACGTGACAACAATCACAGACGGAACCTACATTATACCTCTCATCAGAACGAGGGCATGTTTTGGTGAAAAATGCTGGCTTAACGTTTTTCAAGCGGTCTATGTCGGGAGTCGAACCCTGGACCTTGGGCTTAGTAGTTATACGTAAACAAACAAAGCTACGGAACCGCCATCGTATGGCTACCGCATACGGTGCCACGTAATTATTCTTCGATAGATTCAAAATAGCGATCAGAGAACGATATGCATATCTGCTTTTAATTTAAGTGAGAAGTGTCTCTCAAGCTTATTGAAACTATACAGGGTGGTGCATTTTAAGCATTAGTCAAATATTTCTTAGATGATAGACATTATGCAAAAATACTTTGAGTAAAAATGATGTAGATTAAAGAAAGAAAGAAAGTCATGTATCAGTTTCATTTAGAGGGCACTGCTAACGCTAGATGAAAATCGAGTGTTTATTTTAAAATGAGACACTAAATTAATTTTTTATATACAAATGTAATTTTACTTTTAATGAGAAACAAAAGAGTATTAAGGCTTAAATAGACTACAGTTAATTGTATGTGAGATATTTGTAAATTATAATAAAGAAATGTGTTTTTTCCAAAAAGAAGTAAACAACAATAAACAAAACACTAGGTATTAAATATTCAAAAACATTTCTTTTCACATTTGAAGTACGATAAGTAGTAGCACTTGCAAAGGTATACCTTTGCAAGCAGAAATAATTATTTGCCTAATATCTTCAAAAGTTGTTGATTATTGTTCGTAAATTTTATTTTGTAGAAGTCTTCAGGGTAAAAATCATAAAATGTTCAAGTTCAGTGATCTTTGTGGTCATGATACCGACTTGCCTTTACTAATCCTTCACCCTTGGTAATTTTAATTCAAATGGTTGCGAACGATAACGGTAGAATAACCAGGTACACCATCGTACTGAAATCATATTCTTTTTTGTATTTCCAAGACAACTCCTTCTAATAAATCCCCCCCACATCGTTCAATAAAAAGTTCAAGTACGAATAACCAGTCACTGTGCTCTCGAAAAAGTAAGGTTCAATCAAATATTCATTCGCTGCACCACGTCAAACATTAAGATGCCAACGATGCTGATAGTCTATAGGTCTAGGCCAATGAGGGTTTTCCTCAGACCAGTAGCGACAGCTATGGTGTTTCATTACACTGGTGGCTCCGTGGCGTAATGGTATGTGTGACTACTACGCCCAAGGTCCCGGGTTCGAATCCCGACACGGTCCGCTTGAAAAATGTTAGGCGAGCATTTTTCACAAAAATACACCCTCGTTCGGATGAGAGGTAAAATATAGGCCCCGTGTGTGAGTGTTGTCACGCACGTTAAAGATCCCTACCTTGCTTGGCACAGCAAGGGTTCGGCAAAGTTCCAAGTTTTCCAGGTAAAAAAAACTCGCTTTCTGGCCAATGGCCACCTTCGGGTGGAGCATTGAAAAATCACATGTAAGATTCATTACACCAGTTCAGAAAATAGCACATAACTAAAGAAACTAGATTCATTTCTGAACATATTCTGAGCCCATTGCAAAAATCAATAGCTTGCGTTAACGTGATATGGTATGGATGAAATCTGCGGCTCTTAAAAATTCTTAGAATTGTAGTTTTGGTTATAAAGTTCGTTTCAAATCGACGGCTATTGATATGGGGGCTTGAGTATACCATAGCCAAAACTGCAACAGTTTGTTTATCATAGTGGTAGAGAGTGCGGGGTCTGGTTCTTCCGAAAGAGATTATTCACCCCCAAGTGACGTCACATATTTTAACACTTGCTAGTTTGCTCTGGAGGGGTTATTAATTCAGAGTGGAATCACCGTCCTCACGGTGTGCGGCTTCTACTTCCTCCGAAAAAGGATATTGACCCTTTTTTCCAGTGTACGGGTTCCAGTTCCTTCGGAAGAGGTTATTAACCCCTTTTTGCGTGAGCGGGTTCCAGTTCTTCCGGAGGAAATTATTAACTGCGGGTTCATTTGCCTACCCACGCTTTTTTTTGCGTTACGTAGGCTGCTGGCAGTCGGCGTGTCAATGATCTGTCGGTGGTTAGGTTCGTTTACTTTCATCTCTAGATAGTGGTGTGGTCGCGGATATTGCCTGGTTTGCGTGTTTATGTCGGATGACTAATCGCACCTAATCGAGAATCGATGAACTATTTAAATGACAGACTTTCGGAAAATGTCTTCATTCTAGCCACTAAACAAGATTGTTAACCGACCGACTTACTTCCGGCCATGATTGCAAGTGCAACCAATGCTGCTTTGTACATTCTTTTTTTTTAGTTACTACTACTATTATTTTCTAGCAACTTGTATGCATGGAAGCAGTAGGTCTGTTTTAAGAAAGTATCGTGCATTTTATAAGCAAAGAATAGATCTCTGTGCAAATGAGACGTGTGAGGGCAGTTGTGCTGCCGTCGATACCTACAGCAGTATACCATTAAGGGCCATTTCGAAGGCACCTTAATCAACAAGCTGAAGGCATTCATACCCCTTACAATTTAAGGCGGTTTCCTTTCAGTTTCTTGGGTCCGGAAATTTGTCGGACAGGTAATTATGACGCGTTGATCGGGCTGCAGAAAGTAGATGACGTGGTGCTATTTCTTAATAAACATGTCGACGAGTTGACGCAATGGTGACCAACAGTGATTTACAACCACGACGAGCTTTTTATCTATAGTAACCGAAAGAAGCGCCACAGCGTTCCCCCAATATGTAGTGGCGATGTGGAAGTTCTTTCTATAAAGGAGGTAAGAAGCACGTATGTAAACATCCTGGTTGGAACGCCATTGTCCACAACTAGCTGACCGATATAATTGATCATGTGCCAGTTTAAGGGTTTTTTGAACGTCCTCGAGTCGTATATTTTTGCGAGCCAGTACGATCTGATGGCGGACATTTAGTTGGTGATGGCAAGACTGGATGGCAGTGGTGGTGGTAGGAGCATACCTGGCGGCTCCGTGGTGTAGTTGGTATGCGTGTGACTACTATGCCTAAGACCCCGGGTTCAAATCCCGACACGGTCCGCTTGAAAAATGTTAGGCGAGCGTTTTTCACAAAAATACGCCTTCGTTCGGATGAGAGGTATAATGGAGGTCCCGTGTGTCACGCACATCAAAAATGTCATACTTTGCTTGCAACAGCAAGGTTTCTGCAAAATGCAAAATTTCCAGGTAAAAAAACTCGCTTTCTGGTCAATGTAGTACCTTCGGGTGGAGCATTAGAAAATCAAATGTAGGGAGGGCAGGGGCATATCTGTTGTTGGTATAAAAGGTGACGCCGAACGGTCATTTGAAATAGAAAAATGGCTATGTAATTCTATCACCTGGAAGAAAGTTTAAAATATTAAAGCCGTTTGAAGTGATACAGTTGGTAGGTGTATTGAGAACTGGAGTCCACGCTAAGCATTCTTTCCAGATATTGGAAAACAATTGGCGACTCGAAAACGGTGACGATGTCTACAATATCGATTTCGTAATCATAACTGTACTTTCGGTGTCGGAAATGGGTAGTTACGTGGAGAAGGTCGATTCGGCAACGTAAAGAAAAAGAAAAGTGAGCGCTAAAGAAATTGAAAATCGATGTAAGAAGTATCGTAGAATACCGCCTGAAAAAAAAGAATATAACAACGGAAACTCTGTTTGCACAAACAACAATTAGTATAGAAGCCTTTTCAACAATTCTAAAAGCTCTCACAATTATTTAATTTCAGCTAATCGTTAACAGTACAAGTACTATCTTCTTAAACTACAATGCTATCTTCTTAATTACTTATTATTGAAGCACTACAATTAACAATCCAAGCACTATTTACTAATTTATATAAATTTATATGATCGCTGCAGTATTTTATTCAACAAAGAGTCATTTGTATCGACAGTAATTTATATCACATATGTACCGCTAGTTATTTTATATCACAACTATCAAAGCTTTAAACTAAAACATATTGCAATTAAAGCTTGAATCAGAGATCAACTTCAATTAAAACTAATTTTCGAAATCCATTAACGGCTATTTATACCTATTAAATTGTACTATTTATTTCGTAAACATTTTAGAAATTATGCAAATAACGTTCTCGATATTCCTTATTGTAATGTTAACTGCAAAATCATGTACCTGTCAATTAAGAGATCTCACAGCGCAAGATCTGTCAATCAACTTTTATGTTTAAACCCTTCATTTGCGTTCTAATGTCATTATTATAGTCACAGGTAGACCAAGCGGCGCCACAATAATAATAAACCACTTCAACAACTTATTTTTATATCAACCGTTAAAATTATAAAATAATTAAAACACTAATTAAAATATAATTAATTAAAATTCATGCACACTTATCTTAAAACTAATAATCCCGGAAACTTTAGTTTTGTTCGTATCAAATGTTACATTTTTCAACAAAACTTAAAAAATCCATACCAAAATAAAAAATAAAATGAAATGAATTTTTTAAATATGTAACAGTTCCCTGCTTTATAGTACATTAAACCGTTATTTTTAGAGGGTGATGGAAGTTGCAGAACATCTTATGACTTTAACGTTTGTTTACATAATATAGATCCAGTGGTAAGTTGGAATTGATGAATTTATTGATTGCCAATAATATTTTACAGCATTGGTTTTTGCCCTAAACCTTTGGATGTCCTCCTACATATCACTAGAAGTTTCTGGAAAAAATCGTTTTATATGGTTTAATTTATAGCATGTAGAAAATTTTTGTGATATGGATTCTAAATATAACTATAAGTCTATTCTTATTTACTACCTACTTTGTATTTGAAAAACAGTTTCGTATGTAATTTACTTTGTTTGAAATATAAGCGTTAAGGTTTTTAACTTTAGCTGCATAATCTATTTTCAGATCATTTCTATTTGTTGTTTTAGCTTATGGATATTTTAGTAATAGGACAAAACTGAGAAAATTGGAGCACATCTTTTTTCTTATTGCAGAAACAAAAAAGGATAGAGATTGTTTCCCATAAAAATCAATAAAGTAACGCCGGTAGGACTGCCTCCGACCAGAATAATTACATTAGAACGTAAACAAAGCTTTTACACACAAAAGATGATTGATAGGCCCTGCGGTGCAATTTCTTTCAGATGAACTTGATTGACCGATACAAAGGTTTTGCATTTAAGAGTTATTTAGATTACAATAGGAAATCTCGAGAATATTATTTGTAAATTAGGGTATGTTCTCGAACGATTGGATAAAATATAAATTAACGTGATGAATGTTAGTTAGTATATCGCAGTTTTAATTTAATGCTTAGATTGTAATATTATCTCTTTGTTCGAGCTATAAAGCCGTGGTGTGATATAAATTACTGCAGTGATCGATATAAATTATTGAAGTGATAATATAAATTAAATAAATTAATTGTAGTTACTCGATATAAGTAATTAGGAAGATAAAAAGACATTGCGGTAGCTTTAAGAAGATAATACTTGTACTGTTAGCGATTAGTTACGAAATAAGTTGTTGTGAGAGTTTAGCAAATTCCATTGTAACTGCGGTGAAGCATATTTTTCGAATGGGCGCCAGTGAAGCGTATTTTCTAATTTATATCTGACTCTAGACGTTGGGCGCTAGTGAAACGAAGTCTTCCGACATAACTAGGGGTCTATTCCTTGGGTAGAGCTATGAGAAATGGGGGGGTAAGTCGAAATCTGTTTGGATGTCAAACTCAATCTCAGACAAATAGGCGCCACCAAGTCCGGACTTATTCAGGATAATAGCATGGCATATTTCTAAGGGTGGACATGGAGACCCAAAGAAAAAAAGATTGCCTTCGATGACAAAAACCTGTCTTAATAAAATAAGACGCTGTTCCTGTAAGAAATTATAATAGTTAGGTTAATAAAAAAAGGTGGAACACTATTTGTGTCCCGCAAATATACATAACGAAATAGTGAAAAGGTATTTTCTATATAAAGTTGGCATTAAAATTCTACTCTTAAAGATGTTAGCTTTCTGTGGTTAGGTTTGATCATATTTAATCAAAATAAAAAACTTTAATCTTGAACCATTAATTTACTAAAAAAATATCTTTTAAAATAAAATGCAATGCAACAAAATTTAATAAATAATTGAATTACTTCGTGAATTTTAAATTAAGGTTTATCAAAATTATTCATAATCAAATATTTTACAGTATATTGTAAACTTGTTACACAAAGATACTCCAACCCGTGCAGATCTGTTCAGGCAGTTTACATTTAAAAATGTTACTACTCAAGTTATTCCTTTCTAAGTTACATGAACTAGTTTTAGTTTCTAAAAAAAATTATCACAAAAATATTCTTATTTACATAAGATGTGCTAAAGCTGTTCGAAGCGTTTGCTTTCGAGAACGCATCTGTCAGCAGTATACTACAGAAAAATAAGTGACGTCAGTAACACCTGTTGTTGTAACTAACGGTTTCTTAGAACATCAAATTAGTGAATTTTTAATTTTGACACTGGAAATTCCAGCTCAGCAATAGTTGAAACTTTCATATCATTCAAACATTTACACATAAGAACAAATTACCGTGTTTCTACTTTGAAACACAAAAAATTACTTAAAGCTAACTACGAACCAAAAACTGCTTTTCTCGCCTAGATGAGGTACTTGTTATATCATGCGATGTTTACTGCATGTAGTATAAACCCAGCTCATCCTAAACAGCTTCTACCACATGGAGTTGTTCCAGGTGTAGAATTAAATACGGTCACAATACATTCGTCAGCTGCTGCAATATGTTGAATCACGCTGCCTTACCAAAGCATCTTTACGCTGTATCACAAAGTGGTCTTCTTTAAATTGGTTAAACTTTCCATCTTCTAAGTTGCATTTTACACGTCGTAAAATAAAGTGGTTTTAACAAAAAGGGATTGAATTTCCTATCTTCTAAGTTGCATTTTACACGTCGTAAAACAAAGTGGTTTTAACAAAAGGGATTGAATTTCCTATCTTCTAAGTTGCGTTGTTCATGTCGTTCGTGTCGTTCGTGCGTGCGCGCTATTCAAAGATGTGTCCCGACTCAAAATTTATACGCAAATTGCCAGCCTGAAGTTTCTGGTACATCTTATCTCTGCTTCCACGTATGGCCGACTGATTATCAAACTCGCTCGGGCGACCGGAGCGTCCTAGGAGGAGGTTGTCAAACCGAAACGCGCCTGCGAATAGCTATAGAAGACACAGATATTCAACCACAAATAGAATACCAAAGTACGATGCTGTTTTAACGTATTACCTAAGTTGTTAAATGTATTTTACCATTATTTTAATAAAAGTGTTTTATTATTCTCGCACTTTGATGAAGGGATTTATTAACCAAAAATAAAATTGTTACACTACCCCTTTCCTAAAAGAAAAAAAATTTTTTTTTTTATTATTCTAACAAAGAAAAAATTTTAAGTAAAACAAATACAAGAGATTTTATTTTTTAAATATACTAGCCTCTTCCACATTCTTAATTATCATTACGAATTCTTATGAACCTATTAAAACGAGGGGACAAATATCTACAAATTTGAGTGTGTCGGTAACTACGTGTACCTAACGTCCATAGGGAGACAAAATCGGGGAGTCACAATCGGTGTATGTCAAAATTGGGAGGGGTCAATTTAAAAAGTCAAACACTCCACGGGACAAAAAAATTAATCAAAATCTAAATTCAAAGTAACCCTTTAACTAGAGTTTTCTTACTCCTACCAAGGCTAGTATTTACTAACTATAACCAAACATATTACAAATTATCTTAATTTCCACAAATAAAAACTCCACTTCCTGGAGCTCAAGCAGCTCTATCTACAAAAAAAGGAACGCTACAACATCAAAATAGCATAACTATTCAAAATATTATCACTATAAAGTGATAATCAAAAGGGTAACCTAACTAATAGGTCTAAATTCAAAATATTATTATCACAAAGTGATAATCAAAACTAAGGTAACCTAACCAAAAGGTTACTTACAAAATTCGAATACAAAATATTATTATCACTAAGTGATAATCAAAACTAAGGTAACCTGACCAAAAGATTACTTACAAAAATCGAATACAAAATCGAACCAGTTAGGGCTGTAATCTCCTACACCCTACTGATTATCCTATCACTAATTTTCAAACAACACATCTTATTAGTGATGGATCAAATGGTGAGGTTCATCATGCAAACCTCTGACCTTATCAAACAAAAATCCTTGAAAGGTCCGAAATAAGGGAAAGAATAAATTAATATTCTCTCTACCTAAATGTGTAGAAATCAGGACTAGCAACTTAAATAGTCCACTTATTTCTACATCCTAAAGATATCTGTCAAAGACATCTTTTAACAACATCTTCAAATAACGCGCGACTAAAACGACAAGTATGCACACTAATGCACACCACAAAACTACTACCAAAATTCTTAACCACTTGCTTCAATTATCAAACAAAATTTTCAAACAAAATGAGCTCCGAAGGGCAGTCTCCATTTAGTATTAGTTAAACGATACTAAATCAAAAATCGGAACAAAACGAAGCAAACAACCATTGTTTTGCTTAACATCAAAGAAATGACTCGACTGTAACTAATCGTCAGGATCATCATTCTCATTTGGATACGATGCTTCAACGGGTTTCAAGTTCTTAACATGCCATTTTCCGGCTCTTGTTCCATCTTCATTCTCTAATTCATACACTAAATTGGAATGTTTTTTTCGAACTTTACTCAAAACGAACTTTGGAGCTAACTTAGCGGAGAATTTATCACCAGCACTTGAAAGTACCTTATTAGTTCTCCAAACGCTTTCTCCGACTTGGAATGAAATGTCTCTTCTTCTAAGATTGTAGCGTTTACTCGAACGTTGATAAGCTACATGTAAGTTTTCACGGACATTTCCAAAAATATCAAACAAAGGTTGACGATCCAAAACATAAGAAGGTCTACTACTTGAAACAACATCTACATCCTCACCAGGTTTAAAATTATCACTATAAGCTTTTCCACTTAAGGGTACCTGACGACCAAAGACTAAAAAATTTGGAGAATAGCTGGTGGATTCGTGTTTTGCTGAATTAATTGCGTACTGAACTTTTGATATCTCACTATCCCACGTATCATGTTCTTCTACGTACGAACGAATTGCAGTACCAACTGTCTTATTAATTCTTTCCACAAAATTGCATTGAGGAGCATAAACAGCATTGTACCAAATCTTTCGGATTTCGTACCTTGCACACAAAGCTTTAAAAACACGTCCAATCAATTGTGGACCATTATCACAAATAACAAATTGTGGTACTCCGTAGACAAGAAATACTTTTTCCTCCAAAAACTTCTTAATCAAATGTGCCGTGGCACTACGCAAAGGTTGTAAAATCGAATACTTCGAGAACCAGTCACCAACAACTAAAAGCCATTTATGTCCGCGTTTGGAACGAGGGAACGGACCCATCAAATCTAAAGCAATGGTTTGGAACGGAAGTCCAACCTCTTTTTCCTTTCCCATCATGCCAAGGGGACCTTTATTGGGTGGTTTTTGAGCACCACAAATCAAACACTTCTTACAAAATTTACGTACATCAAAGATCATCTTTGGCCAATAATATAATTCTTGGACACGAGACAACGTTTTCAAAGAACCAAAATGTCCTGCTGTAGGGGGATCATGACATGATTTAATGACATCTTTACGCTGAGATCTCGGTACTAAGTGCTTCCACTCTACAATATTCGCCGAGTGCGGTAATTTGGAAGGGATAAACTTAAAAATAAACCCATCTTCCACTGTCCATTGTGAGTAGCTCTTGGGTGACAACAAAATTTTCTTTCTCAACGATTCATACCACAAGTCTACATTGTCAAGTTTGATCTCTACTAAATTAACTTCTGGATTTTCTAAAGGAACGTCACGACTAAGACAATCTGGAACTATATTAAATTTCCCTTTCCTATGTACCAAATCAAATGAATGTTGCCTTAATCGAACTGACCATCTGGCAAGTTTTCCAGTTGGATTCTGAAGATTACTCAACCAAAGTAACGAAAAATGATCAGTGACAACTGTGAATCGAACTCCTTCCACCCACGGACGAAATTTCTCAATTGCAAAAATAACTGCTAAACACTCTCTTTCTGTGGTGGAATAATTGCGCTCTGTACGGCTCGGGGTTTTACTTGCGTACGAAATTACACGCTCTTCTCCTTTTATATTTTGTATCAAAACAGCTCCTAACCCAGTGTTGCTGGCGTCACACTCAACAATAAAGGGTACCGAATAATCTGGCTGTGAAAGAAGAGGTGCTGAAACTAATGCTTGTTTGATCAACACAAACGAATTTTCTGCTTCCGCGCTCCAATTTACAGTTTGACCTTTTTTCTTTTTCTTAATGAGATCGTTGATAGGCGAAACTAATGACGAAAAATTCTTTATAAAGCGACGATACCAACTGCACATTCCTATAAACCTCTTAATTTCCGTCGTGGTTTTCGGTCGAAGGAAGTTAACCATCGCCGATACTTTATCGGGATCTGTACGAAGTGAATTTGAACCTACTATATAACCCAAAAATTTAAGTGTTTTTTTGAAAAATTCACATTTTCCTATATTTATAGTAAGGTTAGCTTCTTTTAGACGTTGCTTAACCTCTGATAATAACTTCAGATGTTCTTCAAACGACGACGAGCATAGTATTATGTCGTCCAAATAACAAAATACATGAGGTTCAAAACGTGGACCAAAAATCGCATCTACTAAACGCTGTTGCGTCTGCGCAGCATTCTTCAACTCAAATGGCATGCATGTAAATCTATATTGTCCTCGCGAAATAACACTGAAGCAGTCTTATCTTTAGATAACTCACTAAGAGGGACTTGCCAAAACGATTTTCTCAAATCAAGTGACGAAATATAGTTCGCACCTCTCAACATATTAAGGATTCTATCTACATTCGCAAGGGGGTACGAATCGTGAACAGTTAAGTCGTTCAAGGCTCTACCATCAAAACAGAAACGATATTCTCCATCTGCTTTCTTAACAAACAAAACCGGAGAGGACCACGGACTAGTACACGGTTCTATAACTTTAAGTCTAAACATGTCGTCCAACTCATTATTCAATATTTTACTCATATATGGTGACATCACATATGGTTTCTTATGGAAGGGCTTGGCATTACCTGTGTCTATATCCATTTCGATTAGGTTAGTACGTCCCAACCTATCATCGCTGCTGATTTCATTGAACGAATTTATAATTTCTTGTGCTTGCACACACTGAGCATCCGAAAGGTCATGCAAATCAAATAAGTACTCATTAGTGTTCAAAGGGATAGAAGATGAACCTAAATACACAATATTGTTCTCAATGTTACTCTGAATAAACCAATTATTATTTCTAAAATCGGCAACTACACCAAATAATTTTGCAAAGTCGCTACCGAATATAAAGGCATGAGGTAGGGACGGAACCACTAATGCATTAAGAATACGACAGTCATTACCTACACAAATTGGTAAATCAACAGAACCTAAAACAGACTTTATTGAACCATCAGCTGTAGTAATACCTGTTTTTGCTGAACTAAAAATTTTTAAGTCTAATTTTCTGATTATCGAAAGAGCTAAGGATCCT
Organism: Platerodrilus igneus; assembly: GCA_036346225.1. Taxonomy (NCBI): domain Eukaryota; kingdom Metazoa; phylum Arthropoda; class Insecta; order Coleoptera; family Lycidae; genus Platerodrilus; species Platerodrilus igneus. The sequence continues at coordinate 5,247,994 of JARFIW010000318.1, read as the reverse complement.
ACCACTGAGGTAGTGCATCTCGAATCTAGAAGACCGGTACTGTCTCTATCAAGTAACTTCACCATAATGTAAGGTCGATTATCACACTGCTTTTCAATGAACAAAGTATTATTCTTAGGCTTCGTAGAGTCCTGACAAAAATTGTTTACAACTGTAAGCCATCTCGACCAATCGTCTTTACAAAAATATTTTTCTTCTTTACAAATCATAATTGTAGCCTTATGACGCGGAACAGAATGCCGACCACTATGCACCTGCCGCCTTACTGGTTTTTTGAACATTGTGGACACGACGTTGCCTTAACGCCTTTTCGACCACATCCAAAACAAAAAATCTTCTTGGTTGCTCTACACTCTCTAAACCAATGTCCACTACGGGAGCAATTCCAACAAACAAAATTATTTCTCTTATCGGGACTAAAAGAATTAAAAGCTGAAGACTCCAAAGTACTCTTATCCGCTACTGTTGCTTGAGGATTAACTAATTTATTTTGAAACACCCTACTCTTAACGGCACAAATTTTTTCATTCAACACGGGATGTTTGGTCTCAAATGGATGCTTAGAAGGACTACAAGTCTTGTTGGGCTTACTAGAAGATGCAGAAACCAAGTTTAGTTTCATCAAAGAAGCTTCTTCTAACTTTTTGCACAAATTTACTAAGGTAGATACATCTTGAATGTCCGACAATGCAAGTGCTGAAATATAATCAGGAATCAAATTTCTTCTTATCATCTTAACTTTAGTGACTTCTGCTGGCTCGTTAGTCAGTCTACTAAACAAAGTTTGCATATGCGCAACAAATAAAATAATCCTTTCGTCTTTACCTTGACGACGATGTCTGATTTTTTCCCAAATGTCATCATCTGAAAAACCGGGTAGAAAATCTTCCTTTAGACGTTCTAATAAAGAGTTCCAATCTCTCAATGAATTTTTTACCGTTCTAAACCAAATCAAAGCATCTCCCACAAAAAGTTCACATGCTGATCCAAATAAATCAGCTTCGGGTACCTACAAGATTGTGCTAAATCACTAACTCTATCTAAAAATGAATACAGTTGTTTGGGATCTCCTGAGAATTTTACGGGCCATGAACCTATAGGTAAAGAAGGTGTTATGTACGAAATCGAATGGGTAGGCGCACTAGCTACTGAAGGGGATACTACAACAGACCGATCAAAATAGGTGGACTCTGTACTTTTATTGATTTTATCGTATAACTCAGCTTCAAGGGTAAGTATGATTGCTACGGTCTCATTTCTGAACTTAATTGCTTCCTCGGAATTTATTGTAGGAATCTTCATACGCTTAACTCGCCCAGAAAGGTGGATTAACCTTGAACAAGCTCTCCTAAAAATTGAATCTGATGAATCACCTTCAAATTCGGACAAAACATTTCGAACTGACTCAACTGAAACAGAAATTTCTTTACTTTCCGTTGCAAAATCTACTTCATAACACGAAAGGTCAATCAAACAACCAGGCTTATCTACTTCTTTAGCTAACAATCTTCCTAAAATTTTCCTTTTCTCTAACACTGGTCTCTCACTCACTACTCCTCTAATTTTCAGTTCATACTCCAGTTCTTTTTTAAGTAGACAAACAATTTGGAATTTTTCCGACATGATTACAAAAGACTAATGGAATCAAACTGATAAATCTAAATGATTTGAACCTTACAACAATTGTTAAAACAAATTCGGGCAACTAAAAATAAAAGTCAAAAAGTGTATTTGGTAAAATAAATTTTGCCAAAACAATATCAAAAAAAAATTATATTGGGTCAAAACAGAATGAAAGTTAAAAATAAATTTGACCAAGTCAATTAATTGACTGCATGGGGGTTAACGTCTCAACCAAACTTTTAAACAAACAAATCTTAATGTCAAATAAACTTCGAGCAAACAAATTTCGAGGCAAAACAATTTTGAACAAACAAATTTCAAAGCAAAATAATTTGAAATCAAACAAATTTGACTGGTCATGAAATAATTTTGAACTAAACAAATTTGAGCAAAATTTTAGTAACAATTCTAATCTTTGTAAATTAAATTAATTTTGAAATAACACATTGCATTTATTTTAAATATTTGTTGCATTGCAGTTAGAATTAATGGTTCAAGATTAAAGTTTTTATTTTGATCAAATATGATCAAACCTAACCACAAAGCTAACATCTTTAAGAGTAGAATTTTGATGCCAACTTTATATAGAAAATACCTTTTCACTATTTCGTTATGTATGCGGACACAATAGTGTTCCACCTTTTTATTAACCTAACTATTATAATTTCTTACAGGAACAGCGTCTATTTTATAAGACAGGTTTTTGTCATCGAAGCGATCTTTTCTTTGGGTCTCCATGTCCACCAGAATATGCCATGCTATTATCCTGAATAAGTCCGGACTTGGTGGCGCCTATTTGTCTGAGATTGAGTTTGACATACAAACAGATTTCGACTTACCCCCATTTCTCATAGCTCTCAGGAATAGACCTAGTTATGTCGGAAGACTTCGTTTCACAGCGCCCAACGTCAGAGTCAGATATACCAGAAAATACGCCCCACGTTGGGCGCCAGTGAAGCATATTTTTCGAATGGGCGCCAGTGAAGCGTATTTTCTAATTTATATCTGACTCTAGACGTTGGGCGCTAGTGAAACGAAGTCTTCCGACATAACTAGGGTCTATTCTTGGGTAGAGCTATGAGAAATGGGGGGGTAAGTCGAAATCTGTTTGTATGTCAAACTCAATCTCAGACAAATAGGCGCCACCAAGTCCGGACTTATTCAGGATAATAGCATGGCATATTTCTAAGGGTGGACATGGAGACCCAAAGAAAAAAAGATCGCCTTCGATGACAAAAACCTGTCTTAATAAAATAAGACGCTGTTCCTGTAAGAAATTATAATAGTTAGGTTAATAAAAAAAGGTGGAACACTATTTGTGTCCCGCAAATATACATAACGAAATAGTGAAAAGGTATTTTCTATATAAAGTTGGCATTAAAATTCTACTCTTAAAGATGTTAGCTTTCTGTGGTTAGGTTTGATCATATTTAATCAAAATAAAAAACTTTAATCTTGAACCATTAATTTACTAAAAAAAATCTCTTTTAAAATAAAATGCAATGCAACAAAATTTAATAAATAATTAAATTACTTCGTGAATTTTAAATTAAGGTTTATCAAAATTATTCATAATCAAATATTTTACAGTATATTGTAAACTTGTTACACAAAGATACTCCAACCCGTGCAGATCTGTTCAGGCAGTTTACATTTAAAAATGTTACTACTCAAGTTATTCCTTTCTAAGTTACATGAACTAGTTTAAGTTTCTAAAAAAAATGATCACAAAAATATTCTTATTTACATAAGATTCGAAGCGTTTGCTTTCGAGAACGCATCTGTCAGCAGTATACTACAGAAAAATAAGTGACGTCAGTAACACCTGTTGTTGTAACTAACGGTTTCTTAGAACATCAAATTAGTGAATTTTTAATTTTGACACTGAAAATTCCAGCTCAGCAATAGTTGAAACTTTCATATCATTCAAACATTTACACATAAGAACAAATTACCGTGTTTCTACTTTGAAACACAAAAAATTACTTAAAGCTAACTACGAACCAAAAACTGCTTTTCTCGCCTAGATGAGGTACTTGTTATATCATGCGATGTTTACTGCATGTAGTATGAACCCAGCTCATCCTAAACAGCTTCTACCACATGGAGTTGTTCCAGGTGTAGAATTAAATACGGTCACAATACATTCGTCAGCTGCTGCAATATGTTGAATCACGCTGCCTTACCAAAGCATCTTTACGCTGTATCACAAAGTGGTCTTCTTTAAATTGATTAAACTTTCCATCTTCTAAGTTGCATTTTACACGTCGTAAAACAAAGTGGTTTTAACAAAAAGGGATTGAATTTCCTATCTTCTAAGTTGCATTTTACACGTCGTAACACAAAGTGGTTTTAACAAAAGGGATTGAATTTCTTCTAAGTTGCGTTGTTCATGTCATTCGTGTCGTTCGTGCGTGCGCGCTATTCAAAGATGTGTCCCGACTCCTCAAAATTTATACGCAAATTTCTGGCCTGAAGTTTCTGGTACATCTTATCTCTGCTTCCACGTATGGCCGACTGATTATCAAACTCGCTCGGGCGACCGGAGCGCCCTAGGAGGAGGTTGTCAAACCGAAACGCGCCTGCGAATAGCTGTAGAAGACACAGATATTCAACCACAAATAGAATACCAAAGTACGATGCTGTTTTAACGTATTACCTTAGTTGTTAAAAATGTATTTTACCATTATTTTAATAAAAGTGTTTTATTATTCTCGCATTTTGATGAAGGGATTTATTAACCAAAAATAAAATTGTTACAGCGGATTGTAGGAAAGGTTTGTATAATCAGTTTGAAAATAAGGAACTGTTGTTTTTCCAAATAAAGTTTTCGTTACACTGGTGTCAAGTAGTAGGATTAAATGCTTTTGAACGATTTTTACTTACATGCCTAAAGCCAAAAAAGGAAATGAACAGCGCAATTTTTTTTGTTTTTAAAGGAGTTCAGGTCAAGCGTTGCTGAGAGTTTGACTGAAAATTCTGTAAAAGTACAAGAGAATTTTACAGAAAAATGATGGGAAAATGCTGAGAAACAAGACCGAAACGCTAGAAACCCAGTAACGAAAATAGAGGAAAGTAACACGAATTTAAAAAAAATTACAAGAACACGCAGAAAAACAAAATCAAAAGCAAACCAAGCAGCGAAATAAGAAGCAAGTAACCTGAGTTTTTAGAAAAATTACAGAAAACCGCCAAAAATTTCATCTTATAGGAAAATTAGATCAGAACGCAAAAGCAGTTGAACAAAAATTAATAGAAAATTACACACAATATAGAGAGAGAAGTTTATACAGAAAACTACAAAAATCGCGGAAAGGCTGGAATCAAAATTTTTTGACGGTTTACAGACATCGGATGCAAAGTGCTCTGAAAACTTACGAAAATGGAAGAAAAGGTGCTGGAGATGGAAGAACGGATTAATTCCCTAACAGTGCAAGCATCAAAACCCTCAGTGTCATTGATACATCAGTCCTCTCCAGAATTCAAGTGTAAAACCACCCACATTTGATGGAAACTCACCTTTGGAATTCCAGAATTCATGCCCGGTTTCGGCACAGTTACCGCACCACTGTATCTTCTCCCTGCATTCCATCGATCTATGACCGTACTCGTAGCACCGGTGACACTGGGTCATCGAGAAGTGGGCTAGGGCCCATACTCTTCGCCACCTGAGAATAATAGCATTAGCTAATAAGCACCTTCTAAGTGTGGGGGTGACTTAGAAGACAACGTTGGCGAAGGGATCCCTAGGGTCCTTTCCGCCACACCTGAACTTCTCCCTCAGGTGGTCTTGCAGCTTTAAATCGCCAAAACGGGGATTCTGGTTCGTGATCAACCGCACCAGCTCTTCTGTCTTCATCCCCGTTTCGACCCTTGGAAGAAATACCCGCGGACGCTTCTTATCAATGGTCTTTGCAGCGAGCTCTTTGCAGTTCCCACCGACCTTGGACTGCAGCTTTCTCGAGTCCTCACTACCAGTACTCGACAACGGCACTCCCCTACAAGTGCTTCGAGCTCCGATAACAACAAACCTATTACGAGTGGATTCGACCTTCTTCATCAGGGTCGACATGACATTATTCTTCTTCTCGACCATAACGGCAAATGTAGGCGTATTCCCTGTAACTGCTGCGGTGTACGATGCCTTGCGCGACACAGTCACTTTCTGGCTCCTAAAACTCTGACCCGAAATAGCCAAAATCTTCGCTGAACCTCCGACAACGACACTCGATTTCCCAGAATCCTTTACACAAAGTCGCAACGCCCTAGCCATGCCTAGCAGCTGATTTGTAATGTCGCGGATATCATCCGCAGTAGATAAATAAGGCCGGTCCTAATTCAAAACGCGACAGACGTATTTTCCATGTGTAAAATACGTCTGTCACGTTTTGAATTAGGATCGGCCCTATATAATTTCAATGTAAAATAGTTGTGAAAACATTTGAATGTAAAATAGTTGTGAAAACATGAATTCTTCTATACTTTCAATGTAAAATACGTCTGTCACGTTTTGAATTAGGACCGGCTTTATATTACTTTCAATGAAACACACACGTATGTTGAAAAACATGTAAGTGCAGAGAAGAATGTGTGTAGTTGTTTTGAATTCGGTTTTCTAGCGAGAAGTTACACGTGCACCGTTTTGAATTAGGATCGGCGTTATATACTTTTAATGTAAAATGTGAAAACCTGAATTCTTTTCAAATGTAAAAATACTGGTGGGCACGTTTTGAATTAGGATCGGCTTTATATTACTTTCAATGGAACATATTTCAAAACACACGTATGTTGAAAATGTAAGTGCAGAGAAATGTGTGTAGATGTTTTGAATTTGGTTTTCTAGCGAGACAGTATGACAGATGCAAAATATCGCATTCAAGTCAATTGTGTTTTAATTAAAGTGGATTCTGATTTATGTTTAGAGGCTGCAAATACACATGGGCCGGTTTCAAATCAAAATGTGTTTACTCTTGTGATAGGTTGAAAAGTGGGTTGACAAAGTACGCAGATGGTGGTAATCTGCTATATAAAGAGATCGCTCCTGATATTAATTTAATTAGTCGAAGTTTACTGCATATATTTACATACAAACATGTATATAATTGATATTCAGGGATTTAAATACAAGAAAACGAGTTTGTGTGTAAAGAAATTGCGGTTTTGGACTTGTTGAAAGGTGTTGTTTGGCATCAAATTTTAAACTGCCAATGCAGTCCAGTTGTTTGAGCCAAGATCATATAAAACATAACGACTGGGTGACAAAGAATATTCATGGTCTTTCTTGGGATGAATCTTTAACGGCTGGAATGGGTTTATCATATATAGCGCTTTATTTGAAGCAAATTATCCTACCCGGTGAAGAAGTATTTGTGAAGGGTCTAGAAAAGTAGAAATTGATTGAAACCTATCTAATGCAAAACGTTGTAACTGATATGCTTGCACTAGGTTGTCCTAAGATATCGGAGTTAAAATCAACAACCGTTTAAAATATAACATCCATTGTTGTAGACACAGCAATAATAATCTGCAATGTGCAAAACAAAATACCTTGTTATTAAAAGAATGGCTTGATAATAATAAAAAAACAATAGAAAGATTGTGTCTGTGTTATTTATTTTAATATAATTTTACAATGTTAGCCGAAGCAAATTATCCGACTCGGTGAAGAAGTATGTGAAGGGTATAGAAAAGAAGAAGAAATGGATGGAAACCTACCTATTGCAAAAACAAAATACTTTGTTATTAAAAGAATGGTTTGATAATAATAAAAACAAATAGAAAAGATTGTGTATGTATTATTATTGTAGTCAGTAAGAAATCTTTAATGCTGATGTCTGCAGAAAAACAATTAAACTCAGACAGCACGAATGGGACTCTCAACCCTGAAAGCAATTATAATTGATCAACGCAATAGCTCTTTACTGGTTTTTACAACATTTAACAAATTGTACAGATATCTCGAAAAATTTGTCAAAGACAGACAAACAGATAGGCAGACTGACTGCACCAATTTTCTCATTCTCGCTTTTAAAGAATAACAAATCGTAGTTATTTAAATCGCGAACTCAGTTTATCTACAAGAACTATATAAACGTGGAAATTTATGAAATGCTCCAACTTTTAAAAAAAATCCACTATCATTATTCTTTCCTGACAAGGGTAATTTTAACAAAAGTTTTCATTTTTTTTATTTGTTCTATAGAACACAACTACAACTTAAGAATAAAGATTGAGCGATTATCACACACATATCTTGAGTATATATATATAAAGATATTAAACAATAAGAACAGCAGAAAATTCAACCCATGTCAGACAGCTTTTTTCTTGTCAACGATAGTCTAGTCTAATGCTTCTTCAGCATTTGCATTTCCATATTTACGTACTGAAGGCAACTCTGCAATTTTAGATCACATGCATTTCTAATTTCAATTACAAAAAAATATGAAAGCATCTATTTGATATGCATTTCTAACTTTAATCGCAAAAAAATGAGAGCATCTATTCGAAATATGCACTCAGATTAAAAGTCAAAATTGCTTTACACCGTTCTGTAAATTGAGATTACGTAGTTATTAAATCGGGAGTAATGTGAAATGAAACACACAATGTATGTTTCTTTATTGTAATCTATAAAATACATACATATATATATATATATATATATATATATATATATATATATAATGTTATATACTTTAGAATAAACATACTATAATTCACTTAAGTTTCCCAAATATAAAAGAACAGTTCTAACTTACTCCAACTCTGAACGGTTAAAAAAAATATTGCATTATCAATTCTATGAGGGCTGTCTTCTTCATCTTTGACGCGCGGTCGTTTTCTGGTTGTTCTTCTTCGTGTTAACTAAAAAAAAAATGATTCAAATGAATATTATATATCAAGTAAATGCATTAAGAAAATTAAATCTATATATTAAGCTAACGAAATACATACTCTGTATTGGTGTCATTAGGTCGTACGTTGCAATTGGTGGATCTGCTCACGGCGTCAACGATTTTTTCACCAGTACTTAATTTGGATTGACTATAAACTACTCAATAATTTTAGCCCAATCACTATCATTATTCTTTCCTGACAAGAACAATTTTTTTTAAAAAAAAAAGGTTTTCATTTTGATTTGTTTTATAGAACACACAACTACAACTTGACAATAAAGATTGAACGATTATCACACACACATATCTTGAGTATATAAAGATATTAAACAACAAGAACAGCAGAAAATTCAACTCATGTAAGCAAGAATTTAATGCTAAGGTATTGTCTAGATAGCAATTGTAGAAAAATATGAAATCTATAGAAAATTTAATAAAGCCAGTCATGTATAAATTATTTTAATGCTGACATCCACAGGAAAAATAAAAAAGCGAGAAATTTAATGCTAACATCAACAGAATAATAAATAAATCCACTTAGTAAGCATTAATGGAAGACCGGCCTGGCTTCGAAACTGTGCACGCGTATATACCATATTTTAAAATTAAAGTTGTCAATTGCAAAACAAAAAAATTAAATTTTACCTAGAAATCATTTTAAAATATTTACTTTGTTTCAGTACAACTGAAAGAACTTGACTTTTATACATTTTTTTAATCGATATCATAGACTTTTTCTATACTGTTGGTAAAAAATCTACGTGAAGTATTTATATTAAATAATAAACTGACCTGTTAGAAAAAATTAAAATTTGCATCGTTTTCTGAAAAAATTGCGTACTTTTCAGTACAACTGAAAGAACTTGAGTTTATACATTTTTAATCGATATCAGACTGTACAGAAACAGTAATGTTTAATTATATCAGTCAAAACATGATGTGTTTACTATTAAACAAAACAAAATTGTTCTTAATCCAAGTGATGATAAAAGAATTCTTAGTACCTCAACCACTGATACATACGACCAGCGAGTACAGAAAGTAACATCAATTCCCGTCAATATTACTGTATTAGTCGATTAAGGCATGAGTTAATTTTTACAACGTTTCTTTTTATTCGCTTAGGGCAATGCAGAGAAAGAAGTTAGAATTGAACACATTTTTTTATAATAAAATAAACCTTGATACAAAAAATCACATTCAGTTTTTACTGAAAAGTTACAATTTACATGCATGTATAGGTAATTTGTGTGAAATTCTTTAAAACCATGAGTGTGTAAAAATTATTAAACAAAGACGGTTTAATCTGAGACATTTTTTTCAAAATTTGCTTTGTTTTTATTTAAAATATTTCATATGTAATCATAATAAAAAAATAGCGCTGTAATTATAGTGTATTTTCTGTACACATCATAAATCAAAGGTCGTATAAAACGCAACTGAATGAAAAAAATGATGTTGTATGCTAAATTCCTTTTGTATGCTCAGAGCTGCCTTCAGTATGTAAATATTGAAAATGCTGCATAGCGAATTGTTTGTCACAGTTATGTACTGAAAGCAATTCTGCAATTTTTTAGATAGCATGCACGATTCAAGCTTGAAAATCGTCTTGAATAAAAACGTAAATATAGGAGATTTTTTTTTAACAATTGCATCCAAAGCAATTTGCTATGCAATTATTTCTTTTACAGTTGTTTTTTGCTTACGCGTTTTTTTCCGTAAAACTCAGCTGAATGAAAAAAATTATGTGAGATTGTTGTTATTGGAAAAATTAAAATTCAGTATTAATTTTTTCTGATGATGAACGTGCTTTTTTCAGGCAAGAAACGGCTGGAATGGTGTTATCATATATATAGCGCTTTATTTGAATCAAATTATCCGACCCGGTGAAGAAGTATTTGTGAAGGGTTTAGAAAATAAGAAATTGATTGAAACCTTCACAAGTACGCATTTTTTTCGTTTTGGATTTATCTAAAAATAGGATACCTTTCAATCTACCCGAGTTTAACTATATTAGCATAAATGTATTGTAGAGAAAAATAGTAGTAGTAACCGTTCTGTTTAAAAAATCCAGTTTGTTATTGTTTAAAGATGAGTTAGCATAAAAACGTAAATATAAGAGTTTTTTTTTAACAATTGCATTCAAAGCAAATTCGCTATGCTTACGCGTTTTTTCCGTAAAACTCAGCAATTGTAGAAAATATGAAATCTATGATTTTTTCACTTAAAGTTGATTACAAAAAAATTACATACTACAGCGAGTACCGTGTTAAAATTGTTTTCGTTGCAGAACGTCAATACCTGTCAATATTACTGTATTATTCAATTAAGGCATGAGTTAATTTTTTACTGCGTTTCTTTTTTATTCGCTTAGGGCAACGCAGAAAAAGTTTGAATTGGCAACATTTTTTTTATAATAAAATAAACCTTGATACAAAATTACATTCAGTTTTACTGAAAAGTAAATATTTCACATTGATATTTTTGTATAAACAGTCAATAAAGTTGTCAATTGCAAAAAACCACAAAAATTAAATTTACCTAGAAATCATTCGAAATATTTACTTTTTCAGTACAACTAATGTTTTGTACTTTTTCTAAATAAGATCAATTATTATAAGCACTAACGATTCATAAAAAATTATTTTAAAGCTACATCATGAGTTAGTTTACGTGCTATAATTAATCTTTAACCTGATGTATAAATGATTTGCTTTAACAACGTTTTTTATGGAAAATGTCATGCGTTGCATATTACATTTACAAGATTACATGAAACAAGAAAGGTTCAGTTTAAACTTTCATATATTACTTTATTTTATATTGCAGGATTTACGTTATTTAAAAAAAAAATTTGATTCAGAACTTATAAAAAAAATCCAAGATGCTCTAATTTTCTTGTAATTGAAATTAGAAATGCATTCATTTATCTAATTACATAACGTTGGCTGTACATAGCTATGGAAAGCAAATAAATGCATAAATCCAAAACATTCCTCGACAAAGAAAAACGCTTGTCGTATGTAATAGAAAAAAGAATGTCTTGCAACTATCAAGGAATGTATAACATAGGATGTTTAATAGACTATACCTTCCTTGAAACAATAAACCGTTTGTATGTGTGAATGACTTTTGGTATTCAAGTACTTTAATTTATTCAATAGATAAAAAAATTCTGCGTTAACTGCAAGTAATGCAAATTATATGGTTGTTTATAAAATTGATGTAATCCCTTTGCTTTAAGAGGTATCAAAGAAATCTAAAAAAATGAATGATTTAGTTTTTGATAATAAAATATGAACCCTAAGCCATGCCATTACTATATTGTTAGGAACACAGGATACTTTTTACAGAGTAAAAAAAATATTAAAAAATACGTTCATTTTTTTTGTTTAAGTGATAATTTAGGAAAAATTGGAACCTATTAATCTGATGTACGTTGCTTGTTTCATACAATCCTGTAAATGGAATATGCAAATCGTTATTTTGTGCAACGCATGGAATTTTTTCTATAAATTTTTTCAGTAAAACTGAAAGAAATTGACTTTTATATATATGTATGTAAATTATTTTTAGTGAAAAAATCTATAGACTGTAGCTTTGAATAATTTTTTTAAAAGTGAGAATTACACAATAACTTGTTAATTTTTTTTAAAAAAGCGAGAATTACATGCAATGCAGATTTTTTTTGGCTTCAGGTCTATTGCGAGAGAGAACATCTATTGTAAATTCAAAGCTGGTACATATTGAGGGTTATATGATGAAGGGAACGTAACTGATATTTTTAGCTCAAAATTGTGTTAAAACCACTTAAACTATTCCTATATAGGGTGTATAATTAGATCACACACCGTAAGAATTTCCATGTTAAATTCTTAATATTCAAATATTGGCTCCTCTCAAAAATTATATTTTTAGTGAAAAAACAATCTATAGGCTGTAGCTTTCAATTATTGAAACAATGGTAGTGTTTTAATTGCAAATTTAAAGTAGTTTTAAGATTTTCAGTATTAGTATGTATTGTCTAAAACGCAAAACTAAACTTAAATAATATCTAAATTTGTCGTAACTGATATTTTTAGCTCAAAATTGAGTTAAACTGCTTAAAGTGTTCCTATATATATAGGATGTATAATTAGATCACACACCATAAGGATTTCCGTGTTAAATTCTTAATATTCAAATATTAGCTCACCCAAATTATTTTTAGAGAAAAATCTATATAGACTGTAGCTTTCAAATATTGAAACAATGGTAGTTTTTTAATAGCAAATTTAAAGTAGTTTTAAGATTTTCAGTATTAGTATGTATTGTCGAAAACGCAAAACTAAACTTAAATACATCTAAATTTGCGATTAAAACATTACAAGGCATAAACTATTTTTGTTAAAATAGTAGTCTTAATTTCATTATTTTTAACTCTTGTATGAAAAAGTAAGAAAATAAGTAGTGATATGACAGGATTCGGAATTTGTTTCTATACAAGAAACATATTTACATTTTTCCTCTAAAATAATTTTGGGAAAACCAATATTTGAAGAATTGTGCATGATTTAATAACTCTACGTCAGTAACTATAGGTCTTTCACATTACCATGAAACGGTATAACCAAGCTCTCAGGTATCAGTCCGCATTACATTTTTTATGATAGAGTTTATTAAAATTTTCTGCTGTTCTTGTTGTTTAATAACTATATATACCCAAGATGTGTATGTGTGATCATTCAATTCATTTATAAAGTTGTAATTAATTGTACCGTAAACGATTCTCAAAATGAAAACCATTGAAGAATTTATAATAAATCCTAACGAAGTGTTGGAAGAATCGTTGGCTCCATGGGTAGATCCACCAATTGAAACATACAATCTGATAACACCAATACGGTATGTATTCGCTGACTTAATATATATTTAATTCTCTCTTAATGCATTTACTCAATCTATTATTCATCTGACTTTTTAGTGAACAAGAAGAAGAAGAAAAAGAAGAAGAACAACTTCAAACGACTAGTTCCATATCAAAGATGAAAACATTACAGAACCAATAAGGTAATATTTTTAATGTGCTAAATCTAGATATATTTTTATAGATCAGGGAAGAATATTTCGATGTTAAAAAGGATGCGTGAGGAGGATGAGGAGGAGGAAGATAATGATGATGATGATGATTATGAGACCAAGAAAGAAAACGACACCAAGGAATTTATTCGAATGGTGAAAATACGTGGATCTAAAATCCGATGCCGTCTTCTAAGCGAGCTACAAATAATAAAAAAGCAAAGGGAAAGTTTAACATTAAAAGAACACGAATTTTGGATGGATTTAAAAAAGCAGCGGGAACGGTTAGCATTAAAAGAAGAAAAGGTTTGGAATAATTTAGAGTTGTTTTATAAATTTGGGGTGCTTGATAATTTGGATAATGTTTAAGATTTTTTCTAGGTTCTTTCCTCAACTGTTCCTCATTCCTAAATCCTCACCCTTTCTATCCTGGCGGACAAAGTGTACGTGTTACCTCCTCGTGGTGTTCGCTGGACTGTCAATATTTTGTTGTCCTTGTAATCTGCAAAATGTTGGTTGACTAACAACGCGTACCAGTTGTAATTATTATGATTAATAAAACAATGTTTTTAAGTTTATTGAGTTTTCTTTCAAAGGTTTTGAGAAAAAATGTCCAAGTAATTGTGAATCGTTAGTGCTTATAATAGTTGATCTTATTTAGAAAAGTACAAAACATTAGTTGTACTGAAAAGTAAATATTTCGAATGATTTCTAGGTAATTTTAATTTTTGTGGTTTTTTGCAATTGACAACTTTATTGACGTTTATACAAAAATATCAATGTGAAATATTTACTTTTCAGTAAAACTGAATGTAATTTTGTATCAAGGTTTATTTTATTATAAAAAAAATGTTGCCAATTCAAACTTTTTCTGCGTTGCCCTAAGCGAATAAAAAAGAAAAGCAGTAAAAAATTAACTCATGCCTTAATTGAATAATACAGTAATATTGACAGGTATTGATGTTCTGCAACGAAAACAATTTTAACACGGTACTCGCTGTAGTATGTAATTTTTTTGTAATCAACTTTAAGTGAAAAAATCATAGATTTCATATTTTCTACAATTGCTGAGTTTTACGGAAAAAACGCGTAAGCATAGCGAATTTGCTTTGAATGCAATTGTTAAAAAAAAACTCCTATATTTACGTTTTTATGCTAACTCATCTTTAAACAATAACAAACTGGATTTTTTAAACAGAACGGTTACTACTACTATTTTTCTCTACAATACATTTATGCTAATATAGTTAAACTCGGGTAGATTGAAAGGTATCCTATTTTTAGATAAATCCAAAACGAAAAAAATGCGTACTTGTGAAGGTTTCAATCAATTTCTTATTTTCTAAACCCTTCACAAATACTTCTTCACCGGGTCGGATAATTTGATTCAAATAAAGCGCTATATATATGATAACACCATTCCAGCCGTTTCTTGCCTGAAAAAAGCACGTTCATCATCAGAAAAAATTAATACTGAATTTTAATTTTTCCAATAACTACAATCTCACATAATTTTTTTCATTCAGCTGAGTTTTACGGAAAAACGCGTAAGCAAAAAACAACTGTAAAAGAAATAATTGCATAGCAAATTGCTTTGGATGCAATTGTTAAAAAAAAATCTCCTATATTTACGTTTTTATTCAAGACGATTTTCAAGCTTGAATCGTGCATGCTATCTAAAAAATTGCAGAATTGCTTTCAGTACATAACTATGACAAACAATTCGCTATGCAGCATTTTCAATATTTACATACTGAAGGCAGCTCTGAGCATACAAAAGGAATTTAGCATACAACATCATTTTTTTCATTCAGTTGCGTTTTATACGACCTTTGATTTATGATGTGTACAGAAAATACACTATAATTACAGCGCTATTTTTTATTATGATTACATATGAAATATTTTAAATAAAACAAAGCAAATTTTGAAAAAATGTCTCAGATTAAACCGTCTTTGTTTAATAATTTTACACACTCATGGTTTTAAAGAATTTCACACAAATTACCTATACATGCATGTAAATTGTAACTTTTCAGTAAAACTGAATGTGATTTTTGTATCAAGGTTTATTTTATTATAAAAAAATGTGTTCAATTCTAACTTCTTTCTCTGCATTGCCCTAAGCGAATAAAAAGAAACGTTGTAAAAAAATTAACTCGTGCCTTAATCGACTAATACAGTAATATTGACGGGAATTGATGTTACTTTCTGTACTCGCTGGTCGTATGTATCAGTGGTTGAGGTACTAAGAATTCTTTTATCATCACTTGGATTAAGATCAATTTTGTTTTGTTTAATAGTAAACACATCATGTTTTTGACTGATATAATTAAACATTACTGTTTCTGTACAGTCTGATATCGATTAAAAAAATGTATAAACTCAAGTTCTTTCAGTTGTACTGAAAAAGTACGCAATTTTTTTCAGAAAACGATGCAAATTTTTAATTTTTTCTAACAGGTCAGTTTATTATTTAATATAAATACTTCACGTAGATTTTTTACCAACGGTATAGAAAAAGTCTATGATATCGATTAAAAAAATGTATAAAAGTCAAGTTCTTTCAGTTGTACTGAAAAAAAGTAAATATTTTAAAATGATTTCTAGGTAAAATTTAATTTTTTTGTTTTGCAATTGACAACTTTAATTTTAAAATATGGTATATACGCGTGCACAGTTTCGAAGCCAGGCCGGTCTTCCATTAATGCTTACTAAGTGGATTTATTTATTATTCTGTTGATGTTAGCATTAAATTTCTCGCTTTTTTTTTATTTTTCCTGTGGATGTCAGCATTAAAAAAATTTATACATGACTGGCTTTATTAAATTTTCTATAGATTTCATATTTTTCTACAATTGCTATCTAGACAATACCTTAGCATTAAATTCTTGCTTACATGAGTTGAATTTTCTGCTGTTCTTGTTGTTTAATATCCTTATATACTCAAGATATGTGTGTGTGATAATCGTTCAATCTTTATTGTCAAGTTGTAGTTGTGTGTTCTATAAAACAAATCAAAAATGAAAACCTTTTTCTTTTAAAAAATTGTTCTTGTCAGGAAAGAATAATGATAGTGATTGGGCTAAAATTATTGAGTAGTTTATAGTCAATCCAAATTAAGTACTGGTGAAAAAATCGTTGACGCCGTGAGCAGATCCACCAATTGCAACGTACGACCTAATGACACCAATACAGAGTATGTATTTCGTTAGCTTAATATATAGATTTAATTTTCTTAATGCATTTACTTGATATATAAGATTCATTTGAATCATTTTTTTTTTTAGTTAACACGAAGAAGAACAACCAGAAAACGACCGCGCGTCAAAGATGAAGAAGACAGCCCTCATAGAATATATAATGCAATATTTTTTTTAACCGTTCAGAGTTGGAGTGAGTTAGAACTGTTCTTTTATATTTGGGAAACTTAAGTGAATTATAGTATGTTTATTCTAGAGTATATAACATTATATATATATATATATATATATATATATATATATATGTATTTTATAGATTACAATAAAGAAACATACATTGTGTGTTTCATTTCACATTACTCCCGATTTAATAACTACGTAATCTCAATTTACAGAACGGTGTAAAGCAATTTTTGACTTTTAATCTGAGTGCATATTTCGAATAGATGCTCTCATTTTTTTGCGATTAAAGTTAGAAATGCATTTCAAATAGATGCTTTCATATTTTTTTTTGTAATTGAAATTAGAAATGCATGTGATCTAAAATTGCAGAGTTGCCTTCAGTACGTAAATATGGAAATGCAAATGCTGAAGAAGCATTAGACTAGACTATCGTTGACAAGAAAAAAGCTGTCTGACATGGGTTGAATTTTCTGCTGTTCTTATTGTTTAATATCTTTATATATATACTCAAGATATGTGTGTGATAATCGCTCAATCTTTATTCTCAAGTTGTAGTTGTGTTCTATAGAACAAATAAAAAAATGAAAACTTTTGTTAAAATTACCCTTGTCAGGAAAGAATAATGATAGTGGATTTTTTAAAAGTTGGAGCATTTCATAAATTTCCACGTTTATATAGTTCTTGTAGATAAACTGAGTTCGCGATTTAAATAACTACGATTTGTTATTCTTTAAAAGCGAGAATGAGAAAATTGGTGCAGTCAGTCTGCCTATCTGTTTGTCTGTCTTTGACAAATTTTTCGAGATATCTGTACAATTTGTTAAATGTTGTAAAAACCAGTAAAGAGCTATTGCGTTGATCAATTATAATTGCTTTCAGGGTTGAGAGTCCCATTCGTGCTGTCTGAGTTTAATTGTTTTTTCTGCAGACATCAGCATTAAAGATTTCTTACTGACTACAATAATAATACATACACAATCTTTTCTATTTGTTTTTATTATTATCAAACCATTCTTTTAATAACAAAGTATTTTGTTTTTGCAATAGGTAGGTTTCCATCCATTTCTTCTTCTTTTCTATACCCTTCACACATACTTCTTCACCGAGTCGGATAATTTGCTTCGGCTAACATTGTAAAATTATATTAAAATAAATAACACAGACACAATCTTTCTATTGTTTTTTTATTATTATCAAGCCATTCTTTTAATAACAAGGTATTTTGTTTTGCACATTGCAGATTATTATTGCTGTGTCTACAACAATGGATGTTATATTTTAAACGGTTGTTGATTTTTAACTCCGATATCTTAGGACAACCTAGTGCAAGCATATCAGTTACAACGTTTTGCATTAGATAGGTTTCAATCAATTTCTACTTTTCTAGACCCTTCACAAATACTTCTTCACCGGGTAGGATAATTTGCTTCAAATAAAGCGCTATATATGATAAACCCATTCCAGCCGTTGAAGATTCATCCCAAGAAAGACCATGAATATTCTTTGTCACCCAGTCGTTATGTTTTATATGATCTTGGCTCAAACAACTGGACTGCATTGGCAGTTTAAAAATTTGATGCCAAACAACACCTTTCAACAAGTCCAAAACCGCAATTTCTTTACACACAAACTCGTTTTTCTTGTATTTAAATCCCTGAATATCAATTATATACATGTTTGTATGTAAATATATGCAGTAAACTTCGACTAATTAAATTAATATCAGGAGCGATCTCTTTATACAGCAGATTACCACCATCTGCGTACTTTGTCAACCCACTTTTCAACCTATCACAAGAGTAAACACATTTTGATTTGAAACCGGCCCATGTGTATTTGCAGCCTCTAAACATAAATCAGAATCCACTTTAATTAAAACACAATTGACTTGAATGCGATATTTTTGCATCTGTCATACTGTCTCGCTAGAAAACCAAATTCAAAACATCTACACACATTTTCTCTGCACTTACATTTTTCAACATACGTGTGTTTTGAAATATGTTCCATTGAAAGTAATATAAAGCCGATCCTAATTCAAAACGTGCCCACCAGTATTTTTACATTTGAAAAGAATTCAGGTTTTCACATTTTACATTAAAAGTATATAACGCCGATCCTAATTCAAAACGGTGCACGTGTAACTTCTCGCTAGAAAACCGAATTCAAAACAACTACACACATTCTTCTCTGCACTTACATTTTTTTCAACATACGTGTGTGTTTCATTGAAAGTAATATAAAGCCGATCCTAATTCAAAACGCGCCCACAAGTATTTTACATTGAAAGTATATAAGAATTCATGTTTTCACAACTATTTTACATTCAAATGTTTTCACAACTATTTTACATTGAAATATATAGGTTGATCCTAATTCAAAACGTGACAGACGTATTTTACACATGGAAAATACGTCTGTCGCGTTTTGAATTAGGACCGGCCTTATTTATCTACTATCCGCGGCGTGCTGAATCACCTTCATGTTGTCCACGACAATCGTCGCGGAAGTCGTCGGCACCTTCCCGCAGATGACCTCACGCGCTTTCCCCACCATAAACTTTAAGAACTCCAACTTATCAAGGTCGCTATCGGTAACGTCTCTGTGGCTGCTAGTCGACGTCTTGAGCTGTGCTCTCTATGTTGAGGGCATTTTCGGCACCAAAACCACTGCAAAGGCGCCGACTCCCTCGACCTGACCGCCGTAGGCGCAGGCTTCTTTTCCGACCTAACATTCTCCTTTTAGGACTCGGACATCACGTACTTCGTTCAGTCTTCTGCTTCTTTCCGACGGTGCCTTCAGCCTCCGCCGTACCAGACTCCGACTTGACAGACTCCGACCGATCGCCCATCTTCCTCCTTGCCAACGGCTCCTCGTGTCGGTGGACCACCATGCTGACAAAACAAAGGACGAAAGAACAACAGGAACCACCAACAAACCCAACTCAAAAAACGACGTGACCGTCTCGACGCTAAAAAACGCAAAGATAAGATAATCCCCTAAACGTCACATATATCAGCGAGAACAAAACAAAATTCACTGGAATCATAATCGCAATCACAACATCACTGGCTCAATAAAAATACCTCGATTATCTATAAAATGAACCGTAAGCAACCCTGTATTTATTTATTTATTTCAACCTTCCGAATCAAGTTTCAAGGTTAAATAAATAAAAAAAAAAATAAAAAAAAAATATTAAAATGAGATTTAACTAATAATTCTAACTTATGTTTTTCAAAGTTAACGGCAACTTCTATCGTATATATTGGTCCTAGAATTATCCGACTTTAAAAAATTTTCTATCACTAAATAATCATTTAATTTTACTATTTTTACACCGCGTAATATTCGGCGTTGAACTGTTATAGCTTGTGCCTTAGTCGAAGAAAGGCTGACTGTTTACCAAGTCCGTGTTCTATATAAAGGCTCCGCCCTTTACCTGTGCCATTGGTTTTCCGAGCATGCTTTGTTAATTGAGGCCTTGCACTTTTGCCCTATCATTAAAGCCTTCGGATTTTTTACAAAGTTACCATCAAAACCTGTGTCCAAGTGATGTATATTCTCACGTAGGCATCTAATTTGAATAATGTATTTCTTGAAAATCCAACTTTAAACTTTGTTCAAGTCACGTCCGCTTGTTTATATTTGCATTTATTTAAATTTTATCACTTAACCAAACGTCTGTTTTCTTGTTTAGTACTCTAAAGTCTGTTGGATTTTATATGAATTTATGACGTATAGATCACGTAGTTAAATTTCTACGATGACGTATTTCAATGCTTTTGTTTATTTTATGTGTTAATGTTTTGAATGGGATTTTTTTATAGCAAGCATGCCAGGTTATTTCCTTTCACTAATTCCGTATTTATTTCAATAAAACTCGTTGCATTTAAAATGTTATTCCTGCGTATTTATTTTTAATTTTATGCTTGTATATTTAATTTAAAATACATTATATTATGTACAAGTTATTTATCTTAATAAATATGATTTGATTTTTGAAGGATGAGCTTCCTTTCATAAATTAAAGTTAGTTGCGATTTATATACAGTGTGCTTGATATTATTTTTTGCATAATTGTCGAGTTATTTCCATTTTATGATGAAATTGTTTAGTTTTCTAAACGTTAGTGATATTTACACGTAGCGTACGACCCTTATGACTCAATATACTCCTAAGTTACCCAATTATCATAGCATTATATATATATATATATATGCAAAAAAAGATAGCACACTGCAGAAAATTACAAAAGAGTACTCATGGTTAAATTAGAATCTAAACTTTTTTATACAGTAACAATACAAGTATACATGCCCACCTCTAGCTACAGTGAGGAAAAGGTTGTATAGTTTTTTATTTTTTCTTCTTGATCGTGCCTGCTGCACACATCTAGGAAAAAAGACCTGTTCTTTTTTTTTAACTAAAAACCAATAAAAGAGGAATTTTTCCGACTAGCTAGAGCTCTATCCTATGCGCAGGTATCTGAAACGTGGTCGAGGATTCCTATGACTATTCTAACAAAAACCATAATACTAAGTCAAAAACTAAACAATAAACAGGGCGCCACCACGTCCTGTAATAAAATTTATATGGGCGCTGAAGGCGGACGTGGAGATCTTCAGTAAAAAAGGTAGCCTCTGCTGGATAATAATCTGTTGCTCTAAATAAAGGACACAGCTTCTGAAATATAGTTGTTATGTTTAGCTTAACAAAAAAGAGCACAAAATGTTCTTAAAATTGTATAAATTTTAAAATAAAAGAAATAGAAGAATAAAAAGATCATGTATGTAAATAATGGTTTAATTTATATTCTTTTTTATATATTATTGGTTTTACAACAAAAGTATTAATTTTCAAAGACGCACATTTTTAAAAATTAGAAATCTACCAAATATATCAATATGGTAATTCAATCTACAATTATTATTTAGTACTATTTAAAGCAAATCTGATTTACATACAGCTTAAAAGCATAAACTCTATTTTAATGGTTTCAACAAAATCACAGTAAAACTCTATGCTAAATCTTTAAACACATGCTTTATAAAATTTTACTATTCATCAGCAATTTCTAACTCATAACCAAACCTTTTTTAAATCTAATGATGGAAAGTTCTAAGAACCCAAGGTTAATTTAACATTTAGCTAATCACTATTTAAGAGATAGCAATATACCATTATATTGTAATTTGGTAATCAATTATCATAATACCCATGCTACGCTATTACATCTGCCTAACAATTATGACCAACAAAACAGGATGTCTGTTTTTTACAATCTTAAACGTCTCCTCTAATCACAAACAATGGACGTCCCTTATCTTTCTATCGCTTACCTTGTGTCAAGGGAAAAATCCTTCACCTTAAATTTCTTTACTAAAACAGCATAATTTTCACAGGGTAGCAATGAATAAGTTCTTCAAAATCTTCTAATAAAGCGGTATCAGGCAAAACACTTAATTTTTAACAACTATACCATGTTTCTGCTTGGTGCGTTTCTCTTGGGTACGTTTCTCTTGGGTGCTAAATATGAAGCAAATTACGTTTAAGAATTTTAATTTAGCTGTAAATTATTAACCGTTAACTTGTTTCTGTACTTTCAACATCACTCCATGCCCTAGGCTGATCGTCTGGGCTCGGCCATTTTGATACCGCCACACATCTTTCTACTTTAACAAACAGCCGACGAATAAAGTTTATTGATGCTATCTGAGAGTAAGGGGGAATTTGAGATATGTTGCGCTATGAATTAGAAGGATAGGTGTTTATTAAAGACACCTTAATTATTGTTGCGAGCTACTATTAGGCAACCCGTCAAACACACAAGCGTTGTAGGCTCTGCATAGTCTCCAGGATTCGAGAATTCTTCTAGCAATCAAACACACAAAACGCCGCCAGCACTGTTTATTCTCAATGGTCCGGGAAGCTTCTCGTAATTACTAGAGGATGAGTCATATCTTTAACTGAGAGTATTGTAACGTTATTTTTGTTCTTACTGACTGGACCACGTTGTAAATGCCAGTGAAACGTATTTTTTTTTGTTTTATGGGCGTGGCGTCAGTGATACTTATTTTTCCAAAAATTTTCCGACAAAGCTAGGGGTCTATTCCTGGGTAGAGCAATGAGAAAGTGGGGGGTAAGTCGAATTCTGTTTGCAAACCAAAGTTAAGCTAAATCAAATAGGCGCCACCATGTCTTGATGTAATTACGATAATTGCATAACACAGTTCTAAGGGCGGACGTGGAGACCCAAAGAAAAAATGATCGCCTTCGTTAACAAAAACCTGTCTTAACAAAATAAGACGCAGCTCCTGTAAGAAATTGTAATAGTTAAATAAATGAAAAAGTGGAACACCATTTGTGTCCTGCAAAAATATATAAAGAAATAATAAAAAAGTACTTCCAATATAAAATTGGCATCAATTTATTACTCAGAAGGGTTTTAGCTTTATGTAATTAGATTTGATCGCACTTGATCAAAATAAAAAATCTTCAATTTTGAACTAATTGTTTACTAAAAAAACTCTTTTAAAATAATATAACTTGTAACAAAAAATTTTTATTATTAACTGCATCAATTTTAAACTTTTAACTTTCCTTTTTGTCTTTATTATTATTAATCAAGCAACTTTACTTTAAACATGAACTTGTTGTACAAATTAAATTCTAACCTGGGCAGATCTTTTCAGGTAGATAACAAATTATTAGCTCTTAACAATATCAGCATTTGAGCTTTCAAAACTACGTATAATAATCTAAGTGTAGATAAAGCTGATCACAAAAATAGGCATGTTTATTTAAATTGCATTACAGCTGCTCAAAGCATTTGCTTTTAAGGCAACATCTGTCAGCTGTACAAAGTAGAAAAATATGACGTCGGAAACACCTGTTGGCATTACCGACGGTTTATATGGAGCAAAGCGTGTTTTTTTAGATCGCTAATTCAGCAAACTTTCGTTTTACAGCTTGTAAAACCAGCTCAACAATTAGTTGAAACTTTTACAATTTACGTGTATTAAGCATCAAAGCAAGTTAACGTGTTCCAAGTTTTGAAACACATGCAAAAAAAATCTTATAGCTATCTACAAACCAAAACTGCAATAGTCGCTTTACGACAAAGTAAGACTGGATCCCCGTTCTTCAAGCAAAGATAACAGCGTTTGCAATTTGAAACGACTTCATCCAAATCATCTTCTATAATTCCTTCCTAGACAAATTTCTTGTTAGGCAAAGTTTAAATCAATTATTCTTGTCGAGTAATATTTGTTGCGTTCCACGTGTCGAATCATATCCTGTCGCATTACATTCTGTAGCAGTCGTGTGTCTTTCTAAAGGTTGGATCTTACGTGTCGCGCTAAATGAATTACCTCAAATTACATAAGTTTGTATAATATATACATTACCAACCGTTATTCGAAAATATCTTCACCATTTGTAATGGATTCGACGATTGCCGGCCTCTAGTCAAGGGTACATGTTAATATCGCTATCGCCTGTGGCCGACTATCACGTAACCAAGGCCGAGCGGTCGCGCCGTCAGGAGGGAAACGAAACAATCAAACAGAGATGTGCTTGCAAATAGCTTTATACGACACAGACATCTGAATATAATTAAATTACTAAGGAACGATGCAGGCTTAGCGCATTATTTTTGAAGTTAAGTGCAAATAATAATTATTATTAATAAAATTAATAAAATTATTCTTGAAATTATATGCAAAGAATTATTATTGAAAATAAAATTGTTACAGTATATATAAGACCGCTAATAAATACAAGGGTCAGTCTATACTAGAATGTCTAATATAAATTATATCGTTGTAAAGTAATATTAGTTGAGCTTTTGGAAGTTCAAGTGTATACATAAATGTTATATGCTGTGTCTAATGTACATGCAGCTTGTAGTATACATAAATAGACAAAGTGTATAATAAATAAATAGTTGTGTTAGTGTTGTTAATGGACCTATGGTAAAGCAGTTAGTTTAAGAAGATATTAGTGCTTATAAATTCATTAGTGTAATAGTGCTTCATTGTTAAGTGGACTGAAAACATCTATAAATAAGGCATATACTGTTAATTATACTTGTGAACAGTGAGTAATAAAGATTCTGGTTATTACTTGTTTTAAATTAAAGAAACGCGGTAGCAGTGGCATGTTTCATTATGATATGGGTTTATTATAAACCATTCCAGCGGATACTTGAAGTGAAAATGTATATAACCAACGACAAATTATGAATTAAACGTATTGTAGCGGGCTACTACTAACGTGTTTCACTAATTTAAAACAAGTAGTAATAAAAGTCTTTATTACTCACGATTCACAAGCTTAATTAACAGTATATGCATTAGTTATAAATGTTTTCTGTCCAATTACAATGAAGCACTATCACACTATTGCTATTTACAAGCACTAATATCTTCTTATACTAAATTCTTAACCATAGATCTATTAACAACACTAAACACTACTATTTATTTAATACACTTTTGTCTATTTATGTATTCTACAAGCTGTCTGTACAATAGACACGTTCACATAATATAAATTTATATTTACTAAATGACTTTCAGAACGTAATGAACCACTAACTATATACGAGATGATTTATATACGATATTCTGATATAGACTAACTCTTACATTTATCAGCGGTCGTATATATACCCTGAATTAAAAGGATGATTTATGCTCCAGTATATCCTAAAAAATTCTAGGCTTTTGTAGTATATACATTGCTTACGGCGCTTGTGTGTGTCTGACGGGTTGCCTAATAGTAGCTCGTAACAGTATAGTTGCACTAAAATAAAGATGTCTATTTTTAAAATGTTACAAGGTAGAAGCGATCTAGAAAGATATAGAAGAAATGCCAAGATTTGTAAAAGGACAAAAGTTTAATAATCACGGGAGATTTTAATGCAGTGGTAGGTAGAGAAGGAAAGGCGCGGTAGTACGTTTATTTGGTTTAGGGACGAGAAACAAAAGGGTAAATATGCTGGTAGAATTTTGCGACAAAAACAATTTAATCATCAGAAACACATTATTTCAACATCATGCCAGAAGACTGTACACTTGGAAGATGCCAGCAGACATTGGGAAATATCAAATAGATTACATTCTTGTTCGTCGACGGTTTAAGAATCACGTAAAAGACTGTAGAAGCTACCGAGAAGCAGATAGAAACACTGACCACAACCTAGTGATTCTGAAAGTCACGCTTAAAATTAAAACTTCGAAAAAAGGAACGGAAAAAGGCACTTTAATTTTGAAAAACTAAATGTAAAAATATCTACAAAAGATTTGAGAAAGAGTCAAACGAATTGTGGCTCTTTTGTCTTACCTGGTAACCCAAAATGACCCGGTTCAACTCTGGTTTGTAGCATACCTAACCTTCGGCTATATGACAACATCTAGTGATATTTTTTTGTAGAATGTTTGCCTCGATAAGGTTGATTCTGCTCTAAATTAAAAATCACTCAAAATGAATTATATATTTAATAAATCTACAAATGTAGTATTTGCAACATAAAGTATTTTTACATAATTAAATTTTGTACATATTCATAGCATTAGTCGAAAAACTCCTAACGATATTCCTACAATTATGGTAAAAACCAATGCTATAAAAAATATTATTAATTTAAGATCAAAATATTCATTTAACTTACCGCAGGATCGGTTTTTTGTAAACAAGCATTAAAGTCATAAGATGTTCGGCAACTTCCATCTCCCTCTGAAATAATTTAGCATAAGAAAAATTTGTATATAAATAAATAATTATGAAGTATACGTAAAGCTTGCTAGCACATGAGTATGCTTAATTTTAACAGACATTTTATCAATAAACATTTTGCTAGAATAATTAAAAATATTTTTAGAGTTTTACGCATGATTCAAACGTAACCACCAAATAAGTACGGAATACTATAACTTGTATAAAGAAATACATTTCTTTTTATGTAGTTGGCTCTGTGAATAAAAAACACTTAAATATTAGGGTTAGTTATTAACATGTCATTTAAACGCATATCAAATTCCTTTTAGTATTTCACATTTGAATTGCTAGGTTAAGTATAAATTATGCGCTTTTTCAGAACATTTACGTAACTCCATAGTGAAAATTTTACGATGGGCTATCAATCGCCGCCCGATGATTGTTATTTAATGAAAATTAACTGTTTGACGTAACTAGGGAAGCAATATCGTTTCCTTAAAGTTCCCGGTAGTGAAATGAACACTTTTTACCAGTACTTTGAAGTGCGAAGTGTGCAGAAGTGGGACCTCTTTTCTTCTCCCTTATTCTGTTTAAATATATTGTACCTGGGTCTCTTCTGCAGTAGTTTTAGATAGCGCTGACAGCCCCCCCTCGCAATTGATGATTGCAACAAGGACGCTGGTTAATATTGTAAGTAGACATTTTTGTAACTTTAACTACCTTCTTGTTTTAAAAGGTTACAACGTAATATAACGAAGTATATTTTATTGCGTCACAAATTTATGAATTTGCATTCTCGTTATAATACCGTTACGAGCTACTATTAGGCAACCCGTCAAATACACAAGCGCCGTAAGCAATGTATATACTACATAGGCCTGGAACTTTCTAGCATATACTGGAGTATGAATCATCTATTTAATTCAAGATATGTATAAGACCGCTGATGAAGTACAGAGTTAGTCTATATCAAAATGTCGTATATAAATCGTCTCGTGTATAGTTAGTTGGTCAGTACGTTTTTAATGTCCTATTAAATACAAATTTGTTTTATGTGAACGAGGATATTGTACCGCCAGCTCGTACATAAATAGACAAAAGTGTAATAAATAAATTATAGTAGTATTAGTGTTGTTAATAGACCCATGGTTAAGAATTTACTTTAAAAAGATATTAGTGCTTGTAAATAGCATTAGTGTGATAGTGCTTCATTGTTAATAGGACTGAAAACATCTATAAATAAGGCATATACTGTTAATTAGACTTGTAAACAGTGAGCAATAAAAACTTTTTATTACTTGTTTTAAATTGGTGAAACGCGTTAATAGTAGCCGGCTACACTGGTGTCAGTTGTGGGGTGTATCAAAAGAAAAAAAACACAAGTCTAAGGACATTTGAGTAGTTTGTATTTGCCAGTTACAAGAAGCCAAAGTAAAATGGACGCAGAAACTCTAATGAATTTCCTTAAAGATTTTAAATCCGGTATGAAAGAAAAGCTAAGTGAAAATGCTGAGAAAATGAAAAGGTTAGGTGAAAATGCTGAGAAAATGGAAGAGAGGTCGGCTAAACTAGAAGTGACACTCAATGAAAACTTTGTGAGGTCAGTTGAACTGGAATCGACCTTAAAGAGTTTAAATGCGATCTGGAGTGGCATTTGGTGAAAATGCTGCGAAAATGGAAAAAATTTAGTGAAAATACTGAGAAAATGGAAAGGTGAAGTGAAAATGCTGCGAAAATGGAAGAAAAGTTCAGCCACGTTAGAACAAAGATTAATGGAGAGCTTCATTGCATTGAAAAAAGATGTCGCTGAACAGGTAAAATAGTTGAGCAAAAGTTGGACAGTAAATTGGTACAAATAGAAAAAGGTGTGATGAAGCTGACAGAACAAATGATTTCACTAACAACGCGACCACTTGAGTTATCAAACCAAGTTGTAAATCAGAACATCCTAGAAATGAGAAGCATGGAAGGAAACAAATAAATAATGTCAAAATTTAAAGTGAAACCACCCACATTCGATGGTAAAATACCTAGGGCATGTCGTTTCGAAGACCGGAATAAGAGCATATCCTGACAAGATAAAAACGGTACAAGAGTAGCCTACACTAGCAGATATATACCAACTACGCAGTTTTCTGGAATTGTGCACATATTAACGACGTTTTATACTTGGGTTTGCGAACATTGCCAAACCGTTGACGAAATTAACCGAAAATGGACAAGAATATAATTGGAATGACGACTGCCACAGCGCATTTGAACAATTGAAACGGCTACTAGTTATAGCACCAATTCTGAGTTATCCACGGATGGAGGGGAAATTTGTGTTGGATACCGATGCTAGTAACACAGCTATAGGAAGCGTTCTTTCTCAAGTGCAGGACGAGCAAGAAAAAGTTATTGGGTATTTCAGCAAGGTCTTGTCGCGGTCAGAAAGGAACTATTGTGTGACAAAAAGGGAGTTGTTGGCCGTCGTCAAATCCGTAGAGCACTTTATAAGTACTTATACGGGCGTAAATTCCTGTTAAGAACATACCATGCTGCACTAAAATGGTTACTGCAGTTTCGAAATCCTGAAGAGCAAGTTACAAGATGGATAGAGCGGCTGCAGGAATATGACTTTGACACAGAACATCGTGTAGGAACTAGCTATGGAAATGCAGACGCTCTGTCAAGGAGACCTTGTCCGGCAGACTGCAATCATTTCTCCAAGATGGAACAGAAAATAAGTGTCATTCATAGATTGACGGTAACCGATGATACTTGGCAACTCGAAAGAATGCGAGAAGACTAGGAGAATGACGCCGAATTGGAACGTATTATTGAATGGAAAAGTAGAGGACAACGACCAGCTTTTGAAGAAATTAGTATTTCAAGTAGGAGCCTGAAGGCATACTGGGCACAGTGAGACTCCTTGGTGATTGAAAGTAGAATCTTGAAACGACGCTTGGAATGTGAAGATGGCATTGAAAGACGGCTTCAAGTGATAGTGCTGAGTAGCAGAGTGCTGGAAGTGTTGTAGCAGTTGCACGATGGTATTTCCGGCGGGCACTTTGGCAAAAGAACTCTCAAAAGAGTAAGAGATATATTCTACTGGGTGAACTGCAAAGAAGATGTGATGGAGTGGTGCCGGAAATGTGAGTTGTGTGGCTCTGGTAATGGCCCGGTTACAAAACGGAAAACCCCAATGAGACAGTATAATGTGGGAAATCCTTTTGAGATGGTGGCCATTGATATAGCTGGTTTGTTTTCTGAATCAGAGAAAGGAAATAAATACATCTTGGTTGCAATGAATTATTTTACCAAATGGCCGATACCTTGTAACGAATACGATTATCTGCTTCTTAAATATACGCTTTTGTTCCATATACCTATTCAATAAATATTAAATTCCAATAGAAACAATATATTACGAATTCATACATAAAGCTCCACCTATATTTAAATATTCAAAGTAAAATTTAAGAACTCTTCTATTTGTATGTATCTTGATACAATATCCCCTTTTCTGCGCGTGCTTGGATAGCAACGTAGCCTCGTGGCCAAGATTTATTTGATATCGGTATGTAATCAGCATAGCAAGTGTTAACGTGGGCCAGCAGGTTTTTGATAAAACATGCCGTCCCAGAAAGAAGTAAAGTGGTGTCAACGAATACCATGGCTTCATTTTTAGTTGTAGTTTCGACCTAAGTATAGTCAAGAAATATATCTACGGTAAGTAAATAATTCTCAAACTTACCTTTAAAATCATTTTCCCCATTTCTTTTCAGTGCAAGTATTAAAGTATTAAAGTATGCAAGTACTAAAGTATGAATTTATATTGAAATAAAATAAAAACATTTGGATACGCAAATCCGTAATAAGCTCTTTTGGATGTGGGTTGTACTGAAAGTGCAGTTTTAAATGTTGCTATGCGAGAGGGTGGAAATTTCCACATATGTTTGGTTAGTATGGAGGTCAAGTTCGAGCACGTGTATCAGCCGTGCGCACCTGCCATTGTAAGTACCTAGATGTTTAAAGAATTTGGTCGCCTATCAGGTATTCAGCGGTGAGTCATCCTCAATTTTAGAGCTATATTCATTTCATGGAACCATCATTTACAATGTACAAATAATTTTTGAAAATTCTATATATGTTTACTTAAATTTGATACACGAAATTTTTGTAAAATTTTTATGGTCATTTAAATTGATACGCTTAAAATTTTGTTCAAAATTTAATAGTCGAATAGTTCATAAATGTTCTTATTATTTCAAAGGCATTTCTATAAGATAATTTTGAAGTTACAAGGTTATACTAAAATGTTTGCATAACTAAACATGTGATACTTTGATATTTGTTTGTCACAATATAGTGTATAATTTTTTTGACAGTACACCTTAAGTACAGCTTAATTCAGACAATAAGTGTTTTTTGACCTTTGATTCTATCAAATATATCAGTTAAAAATATAGTTCCGTAATCTATAAAAAGTCTGAACAATTAACTTAATTCTTGTAAGCTCGAACAGGATCCTATTCAAGTATCATAATTAACCTGTAATATAAAAATGAAAACCATATATTTCTTATAGAGAATTAACGTAAATTATTCAATTATAAATGTCCTATGAGTATTCAGATATTAATACTGGATCTTAATAAAGTAATTGTTTCGAAAGCTCTGTACATATAACTTTGTACAAGCGATATATATATATATATATATATATATATATATATATATTTTCAAATTAATAAAAAGAATAATAAGTTGTCGTAAAGCCTTCTTTCATTGAAGTCAGCAGTAATTGTTCTATAGAAGCAAACAACCACATTTATGAAGTTTTTGTAGTGAAGAGAGAGATGTTATTGGTGTCAGTTTAGATTTTTTTTGAAGCATAATTTTTACTATTTGATCTTTCTTTACTTTAATTTTTTTTGGTGATAAAGTGACTAGGCCCTAACGTAGCCCTAGTCTAAAAATGTTTAGAGGTGATTAAATTTTCAGGTTGTCCGAGAACGTCGTTCCCATTCCAGTTTGCAGAGTCAAAAGTAAGTATTATTTTTTTATATGTTGCTCGTCTTAAGGTTTTTTTTTTCTTTTCGAAGATTTCCGTATCTGATTTTCGGATAGATTCTCATTATAAGATTCACTAAGATACGGTGGCGTCCAATAAAACTTCTTTTTTTCGTATACCATCCTACGACCCTAGCTCATAGCTCTGCCCTAAGTTGAAGAAACTTAGCTGGCTGGAAGATCTCATTAGAGGGACCTTTTTCGCTCAAAGCCATTTATCATCTCATTTACCCTGGGCTTAGATTTTAAACAGGAACCCCTCATAATCTATCGAGGCTCTGCCGCCTATAAGGTAGAGTAGACACACTAATTACCTTTTGAGGAATTGTGTGTGTAACATCCTAACCAAGAAACCGAGACGGTTGCATATGTAGTAGTGAGGGAGTTGTTTTGTCACTTTGGAGTTCCGTTGGAATTACACTCCAATCAAGGCAAGCATCTGCAAGCATCTTGGAATCAGAAAGACTAGAACCACGCCACTTCATCTTCAATCGGATGGAATGGTTGAAATAATGAACAGGACGTTAGGAAAGTACCTAGTCAAAGTTGTTCTGAACATCAACGAGACTGGGTCCAATATTTACATTTGTTCCTACTGGCGTATCGATCTTCGGTGCATGACAGCACAGGATACTCTCCCGCTTGCGTGATGTTAAGACGTGAATTGCGGCTACCATGTGATCTTCAGCTTGGATTTAAACCTGGAGAAAAGATCGCAGGTGAAGATTATTAGTAAGCTTCGTGAAAGATCAATTAGCATTCACGAAAACGTCCGAAAGAATATCCAGGCAGCAAGCGATCGAATGAAATCACAATATGACACGAGAGCACAAGAAGGTGGTTACCAACTCGGAGATTTAGCGTGATTGTATAATCCACAAGGAAAGCGTGGATTGTCGCCAAAATTACAAAGACAATCGAAAGGCCCGTACGAAGTGTTAAAAGGAATTAATGATGTAGTGTACCCGATCAGAAGATCTCCCCGTAGTAATCCGAAAGTGGTACTCTTTGACCGTTTAACATCCTATGCTGGCAACAACCAGGAAGACTCGAATAATGAGAATGGTGTTCGATGAGTTATTAATCGTGAGCCAAATGTAGATTTTGAGAGTTTTATGGCGGCGTATGGTGGTTCCGCTAAGGCGAGATTTGGCGTTGTTGTTGAAAAACTTCAAGATCTGTTTAGAGCAGCAGAAGAGTATTCCATTGCACATTGCATAGTTCAAGATCTGGAAATGTCAAAAGGTATAGCTGTTGTTTTCAAGAAAAGGTTTGGATGTGTGGATGAATTAGTACAACAGCAGCCAACTGTAAGAAAAGCTTTGGTTTTTCAGGATAAAAATAGTTATGTTTACTATCTGATCACCAAAAATTCTTCATGGCAGAGACCTAGTTATGGACATCTATGGGAGACTATGCTGAAACTTAAGGCTTAGATGATGAAAAATGGAGTAACGAGACTAGCGGTGCCTTAGCTAGGCTGTGGACTGCATCGCTTAGATTGGAAAATAGTCCGAAATATGCTAGAAGTAATATTCCAGGGAACCAACGTCCAGGTCTTTGTTTGTTGTTATCAACCGGTTGTCTACCAAAACCAAGAAAAAAATGTTGACTGTCAGTTCCAACAATGTGGTGGATGCGCCAGAGGAGATAGTTGCCGATACCGTCATCAGTCATCGAATTTGACGTGAAAATGTATTTACAGTTACGAGACGTAACGGTTTTAAAGAGGTGGGAGTGTTACGAGCTACTATTAGGCAACCCGTCAAACACATAAGCGCCGTAAGCAATGCATATTCTACAGAAGCCTCAAATTTTCTAGCATATACCGGAGTATGAATCATCTATTTAATTATAAGGTATATATAAAATCGGTGATTATTGTAGGAGTTAGTCTATATCTAAATGTCGAAATAAATTATATCGTGTAAAGTTAACTAGTTACGCTTTTGGAAGTCCAAGGGTAAATATAAATTTGTGTTATGTGAATGTGTATATTGTAC
The DNA here is from genome assembly GCA_036346225.1 of Platerodrilus igneus. NCBI lineage: Eukaryota > Metazoa > Arthropoda > Insecta > Coleoptera > Lycidae > Platerodrilus > Platerodrilus igneus. The sequence continues at coordinate 5,214,244 of JARFIW010000318.1, read as the reverse complement.
CGCCAGCTTGTACATAAATAGACAAAGGTGTAATAAATAAATAATAGGAGTGTTAGTGTTGTTAATCGACCTATGGTTAAGAATTTAGTTTAAGAACATATTAGTGCTTGTAAATAGCATTAGTGTGATAGTGCTTCATTGTTAATTGGACTGAAAACTTTTATAAATAAGGCATATACTGTTAATTAGACTTGTGAACAGTGAGTAATTAAGACTTGTTATTACTTGTTTTAAATTGGTGAAACGCGTTAATAGTAGCCCGCTACAATACGTTGCCAGGATTTACAGGCTAGTTTTTGGAGGTTATATCAATGTTAACATATTATCTTCTTACCATAAAATAGTGGGTTTATTTAAGAAACCACTATTAGTCCTTAACAATAGATGGGAGATAAAAATTATGTTAATTTATTTCGAAACCTTCTACTGCAACCGTTAGACTGTTGAATCGTTAAGCCGTTAAACCGTTAAACTTACACGAGGTTTTTAGGGCATGTTTACAATACCGCTGACGTTGTAATTACGAATTTACACCTTTTACAAAACGAACGATAACCTAGTTAAAATCAGAAAAACTAACTAAACTAAAATGCGCAAAACTTTCAACTTTGGTTATTATGTCCGTTTTGAGCAACATTCAAAATCATATCACCTAGGTTTTAGTTTGAACTATGAATTTTTTATTTACCTCACCGGTAACTAGATGTGGGACAATTTGTATATTTTTAAGCATGCCAATTAAACGTAATCGAAGCCCAAAAAGACACATGATTAGTAAAATAAATGCTATTCTCATCTGTATTAAATAAGTTTGTGGTCTTATATTAAATTAAACATGCCCATTATGATGCAATTGCGACAAGACTCATTTGTATAGTATAACTGATAGTAAAATAATTATCGTGTGCGGTGGGGGTTACAAACAGAAATATTCACCATGGGATTTCTAGGCAATGTATAAGTTTTGCTATATGTAACAAACGTGAAGGTAAATGCATAACCTGAAAGAATACTAACAAAATGAATTTGAAATAAGATTCTTTTTGTGTTCAAGGTCCAGCATTATATATAAATTTTTCACTTAGGTAATGACATTTAACAATGAATATATTTTCACACAAAATAAACTTATTCTAGAATTTCCCAGTACACAATGTTGAATTCTAACATTTCCAAAAAAATATCAAAAGCTTACTATACCTGGTAAATGTTGACATTTATCTAAAGCTGCATGAACGACGTCTTTTATAGAATCCTGGACATTATTTCTTATGTAATCATAATCCACTTTTCCGTTTGGTTTTGCCTAAAAACATAAATTTAGTTTAAAAATGGACTTATTTTATTATACGTACCCATCTGGATTCAATCATCAGACATCGCATGTAACACTAAAAATGAATCATCGCCATTAGGTCTACTTTTAAAATGATTAAACTTTACCAGTACATTAATAAAATAGAACATTTAATCAAATTCTTTAATTTAAGAAAAAGAACATGGAATACAGAAAAATATGGCTCTGACATTAAGCAGTCTGTTCTAATCGGACCTGCATGCACTTTAAAGAAATTCTAACAGAACTGGTAGAATGGCTTGCGTGTTTCAGTAAGCTAAAGAGCCGAACTGTAGGTTTAACCATAAAATAATAACAAGCTTCGCAAAGAAGTGACACTCTTCATAAATTACATTGCTTGTCGTGTACCAAAAATACGTGATCTTCAGCTATTATTCTGTAGGTGCACAGATGCAGCAGGATATTTAAAAACGTAGGGTTAGAAATTACTTTAAATAGTTAAATTGATGATTGTATACAAAACTACACAATTTAGGCTCTAACGTAATAACGTAACCTACTGAAGTGAAATTACAACGTAGAACAAGAACAGTACAATAAATTAAAGGGAGGTTGAAAGATATACCCTAGAATTTAATAATACACTACGATAGCGTGAATGTGTTATTATTCTATAGATATACCTACAAAATAATGGCGGATTTTAGACATCCGCAAAGAAATTTCATCTTCTTAAAAACTTCGAGTGTCATTCTTATTGTTCTTATTCTATGGTTTAACCCAAGTGATGGGTAGTTTTTAGTGAGGAACTAGACGAAGACAGGTCGCCGAAAGAGGGTAGCAGCTCTGTCGGGACTTAGAGGACAGAGATCATAGGGATCGGTATGCCATTCTACGACACACTACTGCGACGCCGAAACTTACGGGAAACCACCGCATTACCTCCCAAGTACACACCATACTACATTTGTTATTTAAGGTGATGGCGCCTTTTGGGGTAATAGATTCCGGAGCTAAAATAGTCTCCCATTCGGATCTCCTGGAAAGAACTGCTTTAAAGGATGTGATTGGCAAATTAAAAAAAAAACTGGGAACATTTTGCGAGTCCGGACGTAGAATATTAAAAGCATGAAGTAGGTAGATAAGCTAGCAAATTCGAGAATTGAAATGGTTAGGTTAATATTAGACATAATGGGGATTAGCAAATTTGGTGGTCATAGGCGGGGGATTTTTGAAAAACGGAGACTTTAGGGTAATTCATACAAGATCGGAGGAAGAAATGCGAACGTAGAGATGGGGATTGTTATGTAGAAAATGGTAAGACATTATGTAGAAAACTACTTAGAAAAGAACGAAAATGTATTCATGGTTAGATTAGGATTTGCAACGGTAAATAAGGCAATAATACAAGTTTGCATGCCCACCTCTAGTTACAGTGATGAAGAAGTAGAAGCATTCTACAAAGACATCGAAGACATAGTAAGATTCGTGAAATGACATGAAAATTTAATAATTACAGGACATTTTAATGCAGACATAGGTGAGGATAGGACAGGAGCGGTAGTAGATTTATTTGGATTAGGAACGAGAAACAACAAGGGAAATAGATTGGTAAATTTTGCGAGAAAAACAATTTAACCATCGGAAATACATTATTTCAACATCATACTAGAAGACGATATACGTGGAAGATGCCATAAGATATAGTGAGATATCAAATAGATTACATTCTTGTCAGACAACGGTTTGGGATCAACTAATACACCGCAGTATAGTAATTATGAAAGCTGTACTTTAATTTAAAAATTTAAGAAAAAGGAACGGAGAAAGGAACTTTGACCGTTAGAAACATTTGAGAAAAAGCTAAACGAATTGTTGAAAGACATCGGGAAAATTATATATACTAAAAAAGTAGAATCAAAATGAAATAACATTAGATATTGTAGCCAGTGGTATTGTAGAGTATAAACAAAAACAAAATAAGACACCATGGGTGACAAAGGATATTCTGAATTTAACAGAAAAAGGTGAAAATACAAGCACAAACCAGACGAAGCATGCAAACAGAGATACAAAGCCATGAAATGGGAAATATTTGCAAATGCAGGAAAGCTAAAGAACACTGGATTGATGAAAAGTGCAAAGAGGTACAAACTGAGATGGAAATAGGAAAGACAGATGAAGTATACAAACTAATTAGAATGAATTTTAGGGATATGAACCGTATAGCAAAAATACTAGAGGCGCAGGAAGAAACATCCATGTAGAGAAAATTGATAGATGGCAAGAATATGTAGGGAATTTATATGCAGAACAAAAAACAAACATTGAAAAGGATGATTTCGGATATCTTTACTTACAGACAAGTCTGAATTAGCCCTAAAGAACTTTAAAAATAATAAGTCGCCTGGTACAGATAATGGGCAAGCAGAAACTTTGAAAGCTACCAGACAAGCAGTAACAGAACGCCTCTTCCAATTCTCTGCAAAGCGAGATACCCTATGGTTTGAAACTTAACACTGTAAAAAAGGGGTACGGATGGATGTGAGAATTTTCGAACGATAAGTTTAAGAGCACAGGTGTCCAAAATATTAACTAGAATTATACAAAGCACGAATTAAAAAATGAACTGAAGAAATACTAGAAGAAGATCAATCTATGCTTAGGAGAAACATGGGAACAGGAGAAGCCATTTTAGTTACAAGGTTAATAATAGAGAAAACAATAGAAGAAGGAGAAAGCGCGTTTATAGGGTTTGTGCATCTGGAAAAAGCATTCAACATTATAGAATGGCAAAATGTTCGAAACACTAAAAACATAACGATGCGGATAGTACACAGCTTATACAAAGAGCAAACAGCGGTAATAGAATTACAGCAAGAGCGTAGAGACATAAACATTTGAAAGCGGCAAAACAGGAATGTGCGCTGTCTCTAGTAATGTTGAAGTTGTATATCGAAGAGGCAATGAATACAGTCAAATACAGAAAGATACTTGAAATTATTATGTAGGGGTAAACGTGATACATGCCAAAATTTGGCAATGTACATTTTTAGAGTTAGCTTTAATTTGTAAATAAATTCCTGCGGATATTGTTAAATTAAAAATGTCAGTTTCCGTCGTCCCCGAGTCGCGCTGCGCAGAGTGAATGGCGGAGTGCGCGCGGTGTTATAAGACGCCATTAAGTCACAAGACCGGAAGCCAAGAACATCTATCTGTGGTGTGTGTATGTGTCTTTTCTCTTTGTGGGTATGTAGGTTCCTTTATCTTTACCTGCTATGTACCTCTACCTGGGTTTCTTCATTCTTGTACGAGCGTAGAAGAGACAGAAAGAACGGATTGGCAATTTGAAACTCAGCTATGGTGTAACCTAACCACAAACATGATGGACCCTGAGAGCTAACTACGAAATACTATCCAAGAGAGTAACCTGTTTTACTTATATTGTGTAGGTAATTTGACTTTAAATATGCATGAAAATTTGACTATTGCGTCATACTTAAAACGTGGTGATACGTGTTACAGGAATTACGCGGCTTTAACAATTGCGCAATAGTATAACAATTGCCGCAATAGTATAGCTAGTGACCGGCCTTAACAAACGATTAATATGCTCAAATTCGCAGACGATATACGGTATTAGCATCTAGCAAGGAAGAATTAGAAACAACTCTTACTGAAATGGAAAAAGTAGTAACAAAAATAAAACTGAAGTACCAATAAAAGCGTGGAAAATAAATAAAAACCAGAATACAAAAGGACACTAGGATTTACAAGAGGTTAAGGATCTTTGTTACTTAGAAAGCTAAATAACGCAAGATGAGAAAAGTGGAAAAGATATAAAACAAAAATTAGTACAAGGCTGTGCTGCATTTAACAAGAAGAAGCAATTACTATGTTCGAAGGCAATAAACATGAAAACAAGGAAAAGATTGTTGAATGCATTTGTGTGGAGCATATAACAGTTTAAATTTTTCTGTTATCAATTTTGTGTAGACAACCATACATACAGACCTCCTAGGAATGTATTTGGTTGAAAACAACATTTTAGAAACCATCTGTGATTAGGAGGGATATTATCTACTTTGTTGGATACGCGAATTTTGTCTTCCTTTTTGATTTAAGCAGTGCACGAAAATGGGCCTTCCTAATTGTAAAGTTGAGCTTGGCCTAAAAAGCATCAAGTATTTAAGTGCTCATAACTTAGTTTATTCACTTTGTTATAATGTGCAAAGCCGAAAGTGGTATTTAGTTACGGATTCGCGTGACGCTATTTTATTGCGAGAAGCACGCAATATTAAATTATTCCCGGAGGCACGTAGAAATAATTTTGATCCTGGCGTATTCACTATAGTATCCAAAATAGGTATTATTTTAACAGAATTCGCACATGGTGAATTCTAACCACTAAGTTTGGGAAATCTCAAAACATTATTGCTTGCCACTTTGAACGTACCCTGCAATGCAGCCATCATTTCTGAATAGTATTTTTAGCAATTATCGGTATAAGCAATCTACAGTTTAATAAGTTATTTCGTCTGGAATCCACAAAATACGTTTTGGTGATGGAATTGTAAATTATGGAAAACCGTTAATCGAGCTGTCCAATTGTGTTTCTGAAGCTGTTATGATCACAGGTGTCGTCCTTGGTCGATCAATAATAGGAAATTTTGTTTGAGGCCCCTAGGTAGCATCGCTGTCAACTTCTAAAATTAGGTGACAACAAATATCTACATACCAAATACGCAAACAGGTATTACAAATTGTATTCCTCTTATAATACCAAAATTTTAATTCTACGAGTAGTTAAAAGTGACTGTAAATTTTTTTAAAGCAGCACATGAAATTTCATTAATTTAAATTTTTTGCTTGAACTAGTTACTAATCTAGGGACTTCAATTTTGTACAAGTCTGAAACAATTAAAACGAGCACGATTTAGAATACTTGACGACTTCATTCAATATTAAAGTATATAACAATTTGTTTATGCAGTTTGCATTGCAGCAGTTTTTTTAATATTATTTTTATTGTTCAAGTGGCAACAATTATTAAAAAAAAATTGGTTGTACATATCATTGGTTAAAAAATTATTAATAATATTTTTTTTTACTCACTAAAATAGTGGCAATGTGTAATTGTTTATTAAACTTGGATTAAATCAAGTGTATGGTTTTACTAGTAGGAATAACAATTCAAAGAACCCACTGCAGTCCTTGAGATAAGAGTGCAGTCCATTAATTTTTTTAGGTAGAAAATTTTAACCTCATTAATTTTTTAGAAAGGTAAATAATTATAAAGGTTACAAGCACAACACTGTACGGTTGTGAAACGTGGGCAGTAGGAGAAGCAGACGGGAAAATATTTGAAGTCTGTGAAATGTGGTGTTAGAGACGTATGATAAAGGTATCATGAACAGACAAAGTTAAGAACAAAGAGGTACTCAAAATGGTAATGAAAGAAAGAAATATATGTAAAACAGTAACAAGTAGTAGAGATAGCATGATGGAACACGTTCTAAAGTGTGAGAGATTTGTCCGGGGTATATTGAAGGCAGAGAAACGAAAAAAAGCTAGAGATAAACCTAAATTACACTATTTCACACAGATAGTGAAAGATGTAGGCTGCGGGAACTTCAGGGAAATGTGTAGGTTAGCACAGAATAGGAAACAATGAAGGTATGATGATGACATTACGCATTCTTCTTACTGCAAAAACTAGAACGAATGTTTCGAGTGTTCTTTGCATTTCTTTGAAAAAAATACAATAATTCATATTACATATATATATATATATATATATATATATATATATATATATATATATATAGCACCGTTAATTATTTTCGGAAGTAACTTTTCGTAAACGTGTAACATGCTCTACAGTTTTATGACTTTGTTGGAATTTTTTTGAAGGAGAAATAGACCAATCTGCGGAACTGCAAAAACAGCAAAACCGGTCATTGGTTTTTTTCCTTTTAAAATTGCCAATAAACGCTACTGATTCATCATTTATTTTTAATTTAGAAACCGACTATAGATTCCTCGGCACGTCTTTCCTCCATATTCACCCACAGCATTTGCTTTTGAATTTGATTAGATGCTGTTTTTAACTTTTTCAATATGTTGAGTCATGCTTATGATTTCACAACTTTATTATAGACAAATAATCCAAAGAACTACAAAAATAAAGAAGCGGTTGTTGGTCGTTTTGTCTTTTAAATTACTAATAGACTCAATTTTCGGTTTAGAATCGGACTACATAGAACTTGAGACGGATGTTACGTAGTACTTTCCTAGAAGTTTACCTACAGCATTCGGCAGATGACGTTTTTAAAATTATCCCTTTTTGCATTTAAATTTGTCTTATTTATAATATTACGACTTCGTTGATGTTTTGTGAAAGGAAAAATAGATCATTCCGAGTAACTGGAGAAACAAAGAAACTAGCCATTTGTTGTTCTCTCTTTTTAAGTTGCCAAAAAAATGCAGTTGGGAAGTGAGTCATTTTTGGTTAAGATACCGACTACAGAGACCTTAACACATGTTAGGTTTCCTAAATATTTAACTACCGCATTCAGTAGATGTTGTTTTTGAAATTATCCGGTGTGTGTATTTAAATTTGAGTCATATTTATGATTTTACGACTTCGTTGGCGATTCGTAAAGGGAAAAATAGGAGAATGATAGAAACTGTAGAAACAAAAAAAAAACCGGCCAGTGGTTGTTTTCTCTTATTAAATTAACAAAGAAGCACAATTGGTATGAGTCATTTTCGGTTTAAAAACCGATTATAGAGACCTTAACACGGATGTTAGGTAATAGTTTCCCTCGAAATTTATGCACAGTATTCGGTCGATTGCGTTTTTGAAATTATCCGCATTGTATTTAAGTTGGAGTCGTATTTATGTTTTTACGACTTTGGTGACGTTTCGTGAAGGAAAAAGTAGGTCAATGCGAAAAACTATAAAAAACTATAAAAAGAAAAGTGGCCGCTTTTTAAATTGTTAACAAACACAATTGGTAGGTAAGTCATTATCAGTTTAGAAACCAACTATAGGACATAAACACAGATGTTAGGTTGTACATTTTTAGAAAATTACGTATAGCGTTTGGTAGGTAGCGTTTTTAAAATCATTCGGTTTGTATTTAAATTGCGGTCATATTTATGATTTACGACTTCGTTGGTTGTTTTCTTTTTTTAAATTGCCAGTAAACACAATTGGTATGTGAGTCATTTTTGTTTTAGAAACCGACTATGGGACATAACACAGATGTTAGATAGTACATTTCTAGAAAATTACGTATAGCGTTTGGTAGGTAGCGTTTTTAAAATTATACGGTTTGTATTTATATAGGAGTCGTATTTATAATTTTACGACTTTGTTGGCGTTTCGTGAAGGAAAAAATTGCTCATTCTGAAAAACTACAATAACCGAGAAACATGTCATCGGTTATTTTCTCATTTTAGATCACCATTAAACACAATTTGTATGTGTCATTTTTGGTTTAGAACCTGACTATAAAGACCTTAACACGGATGCTAGGATCTACGGCATTCGGTAGACAGCGTTTTTTAAAATTATCCGGTTTGAAACTAAATTTGAGTCCCACATATGATTTTACGATTTTGTTGCCGTTTCTTGAAACGAAACCTAGGTCAACCTGAAGAGCTACGATAACAAAGAAATCTACCATTGGTCGTTTTCCTTTTAATGGCCACTAAACACAATCAATATGTGAGTCATTTTCGATTTAGAAATCATCTATAGAAACATTAACTCGGCTGTTAAGTAGAAGTGTCCTAGAAATTCTTTGCTTACAGCATTCGGTAGATGGCATTTTTGAAATTACCCGGTTTGTATCTAAATTTGAGTCGTATTTATGATTTTGCGATTTCGTTGGCGTTTCGTGATGGGAAAAATAGGTAAATCTGAAAAGTTACGATAAAAAACAAACCTGCCATTGGTTGTTTCCTCTTCTTAAACTGCCAACAAACACAATTGGTAAGTCTGTCATTTTTGAAATTAGCCGATTTGTACTTTTGAGTCGTGTTTAAGATTTTATGGCTTCGTTGGCGTTTCGTGGAATGAAAAGTAAACCGTTCCGAGGAGCTGTAAAATTAAAGAAGTCGGCCGTTGGTTGTTTTCTGTTTTTAAATTGCCAATAAATATAGTTAGTATGAGAGATATTTTCGGTTTAGAAACCAAAGGGTGTTAGGTAGTACTTTCTAGAAATTACGATACGTTGGTAGGTAGCGTTTTTAAAATTATACGGTTTGTATTTAAATTGAGTCGTATTTATAATTTTACGACTTTGTTGGCGTTTCGTGAAGGAAAAAATTGCTCATTCTGAAAAACTACAATAACCGAGAAACATGTCATCGGTTATTTTCTCATTTTAGATCACCATTAAACACAATTTGTATGTGTCATTTTTGGTTTAGAACCTGACTATAAAGACCTTAACACGGATGCTAGGATCTACGGCATTCGGTAGACAGCGTTTTTTAAAATTATCCGGTTTGAAACTAAATTTGAGTCCCACATATGATTTTACGATTTTGTTGCCGTTTCTTGAAACGAAACCTAGGTCAACCTGAAGAGCTACGATAACAAAGAAATCTACCATTGGTCGTTTTCCCTTTTTAATGGCCACTAAACACAATCAATATGTGAGTCATTTTCGATTTAGAAATCATCTATAGAAACATTAACTCGGCTGTTAAGTAGAAGTGTCCTAGAAATTCTTTGCTTACAGCATTCGGTAGATGGCATTTTTGAAATTACCCGGTTTGTATCTAAATTTGAGTCGTATTTATGATTTTGCGATTTCGTTGGCGTTTCGTGATGGGAAAAATAGGTAAATCTGAAAAGTTACGATAAAAAACAAACCTGCCATTGGTTGTTTCCTCTTCTTAAACTGCCAACAAACACAATTGGTAAGTCTGTCATTTTTGAAATTAGCCGATTTGTACTTTTGAGTCGTGTTTAAGATTTTATGGCTTCGTTGGCGTTTCGTGGAATGAAAAGTAAACCGTTCCGAGGAGCTGTAAAATTAAAGAAGTCGGCCGTTGGTTGTTTTCTGTTTTTAAATTGCCAATAAATATAGTTAGTATGAGAGATATTTTCGGTTTAGAAACCAAAGGGTGTTAGGTAGTACTCTCCTAGAAATACAGCATACGGTAGGTAGCGTTTTTGAAACTATTCGCTTTGTATTTAAATTGGAGTCGTATTTATGATTTTACGACTTTGTTGGCGTTTCGTAAAGGGAAAAATAGGTCAATTTGAAGAACTGCAATAACAAAGAAATCGGCCTCTTTCCTCTTTTTAAATTGCCAACAAACACAATTGGTATGTGTCATTTCGGTTTAACAACCGAATGTAGATACCTAAACACGGATGTTATGGAGAACTTTCCTAGAAATTTACCTACAGCATTTGGCAGATGGCGTTTTTGAAATTATCCGGTTTGTATTTTTATTTGAGTCGTATTTATAATTCTATGACTTCGTTGACGTTTCTTGAAGGGGGACATAGGTCAATCCGAAGAGCTACAATATTAAAGAAACCCGCCATTGGTTGTTTCGTCTTTTTAAATTGCCAACAAGCACAATTGGTATGTGATCCTTTTTCGGTTTCGAAACCGAATATAGACACCTTAAGATGGATGTTGGGTAGTGCTTTCTTCGAAATGTAGTTAGAACTTTCGGTAGCTGGCGTTTTTAAATTGTTCGGTTTGTATTTACATTTGAGTCATATTTATGATTTTTTGACTTCGTTGGCGTTTCGTGAAGGGAAAATAGGTCAATCCGATGAACTGGAGAAACAAAGGAAACTCCCATTGGTTATTCTCTTTTAAATTTCTAAGAAACGCAATTGGTATTGAATCATTTCGGTTTAAATTGAAGTATGTTAGGTAGTATGTTTCTAGAAATTTATCTGCAGCATTCGGTACATGGCGTTTTTGAAATTATCCAGTTTGTACTTAAATTTGAGTTGTATTTATAATTTTGCGACTTTATTGGAATTTCGTGACGGGAAAAATAGGTCATCCCTATAAACTGTAAAAACAAAGAAACCATTTGTTCGTTGTTTTCTCTTTTAAAATTGTCAACAAACACGAATGATGTTTCTACAGTTTTATTTGAAAAGATTTAGAACTACCAGAACCTTTGACCTTAAATGTAAACTCTAAATAAATTTATCCAAGGTTATAGCATATTTTTATGCCGTATATTAAATTAAGGTATTTGTCACCTAATATATAGCATCAAATAAGCTACCGTGTTTATTATCATTATGAGAATATGTTTATATACCATTATCATATTTAGAAATAATTATTTAGTGTATTGTTAACCATATTCAAGTTGTTGAACGCACCGACGAATATGAGATGAGAGATCGCGCATTGTCCTGATGAAACTCGATCGTTCAACCAATTTTGCAGGCTTGATTGATATTCACGTCCGATACCGATAAACCTCAACATGATTTCGATGTATCACGATGATATATACGTATAGGTTAGTCAGTGAAGGTGGCAAGTCTCTAAGAATAGAAGTTCATAGTTTATTCATTAATGCGCAAAACAAAAAGATGTAATTAACTTTTCCTGAGTAGTGACACGATGCGATAAGAAACAAAATGATGTGATTTTAATTCTTTAGAAAACAAATGTAGACGTATACTTGGATTGGTATCAACCTTTCGCATACAATAATTTTGTGGATTTCGTAAAATTGGGAGTCCGGCAAAAGTTTTACTTCGTAGGAGCCTGAGATTTTAAATGGTTAATTCGAATTAATAGTGGTAAAATCCTTTTAATAGGGTTCTTCTAAACCGGTAAGCTAGAAATCTTTTGTATGTTGACATTTAGTTGTAGAAGGTGGAAATCATTATTGAAAAATATCATGAAGAGAATTTTAGTAGGTTAAAAGTTGTACCAGTAATTTTAAAACCTGTTTGATTATTTTTAGAAGTGTCAGTTACAAGAAATGGAAAACTTAAACGCTTGTTTGCTTGACAAACAGATCCAATGTACTTCATATAGATAAGAAATTGATAAAATTTGAGTGGTTTAAATCTTGGTAATTTGATTTTACACATGTCTGAAGTAAAATAATTTTGAAGTTACTGTAGTAAAGATAATGTCTAGCAGTATATTTCTTAATTAGATGCACTAAAACATTTAAATACCTTTGTGAATCAACATATCAAATCTGAAATTGGGGAGCCTGAACAAATATGTAATTAAATTTTGGAAGACCTAAGTTCTGCGAGTCTCTTTGCCTTTTTTGGGGATATGTGAATTACCTACACTTAAAGAAAGTAGTTTACGGTTCAAGATATGTCAAAGTAATAGAATTGATAAGGAATTTTTTATCCCCTTTGTTGAGAGCATTTTTTCACGTATTAAAAATGCCGAGTACTCTCAATTATATGTTGTTACAAGCATCCAAAATGGAGTCCTCAATTTTCAATTTTCGTGTATAAAGTTAGTCTTCTATATTTTTTATAAAAAAAATTAATTATATTAAAGTCGATAATTTAGTTTTGTAAATAAATTTCTGTAAACTGGTGAAATTTGAAGATGATATATAAATGTTTATGAAGTCCAGCTCTACTTAATTATGCACTGATTATAAGTTATTTTATTTTTTTTCTAAACTGTTGTATAAAATTTTCTTTACTTAAAGTTGAATGTTTTGTTGTAATAATAGACAGTTTCTACTCTTATACATTATTGAGTTTGAATGTTAAGCAGTGAAATCTTTTGGTTAGTCTTAAGAAAATAGGCAGACCAATGTTCAGACAAAAGTGGAAGTTGTGAATAGAGGCAAATGCGACTCTAAGGTACGTTTCAAAGTAAACGTGACTTTCAAAATGAGAGTGAACTTATTTTTTCGGAAAAACTTATTTATTTGATTCTAAATAGTCTTCTTGAGACCCTATACAGCGATTTGCGCGGTCAAGAAGCATGTCGAACGGGTGTTTTAAGTCATTTGTAAGTAGAAGCTTTCTGGATGGTCTATCCGTCAGCATAATGTTTTCTTTCATGAGTAAATGCATTTTTGCGAATGCATAGAAATCACACGGTGTTAAATTAGACAAATATGGCTAATAATTGATAGTTAAAATTTGAGTTTTGGTTAAGATTCAGTCACAAGTGTTGATCGATGAGGTGGCGCATTATCATGCAATAAGCATCAACAACCTTCTTCATGATCTTGTGGGCGAATACGATGAGTACGCTGTACCAAACTCTTAAGACACCAAGATAAAACAGAATAAACAGTCTAGTTAAGTGAAACGAATTTCTTATAAATTACTTCCTTCGAACAGTAGAAGCAAATCAACATTGTCTTTACTTTTGCCTTTTTTCGGATTAGGCTCATGTGCACTTTGGAGTTTGGTTTCTGGATCGTATGGAAAACACTGTATTACCAGATAATGTTGTACAGGAAGTTTCGGTCCGTTCTCGTGTACTTGATAATGTCCTTCGAATATAGAATTCTGCTCAATTCTTGGTCAACGGTTAATTTGTGCGAAGCAAAGAGTAAATACACCTTTTGGATGCCCACATTTTCGGTAAATATACTATAAGTTGATGGTCTGGAGATATTTAATTCCATTTTCATTAATTTTAATAAAGATTTTAGCTGATTTTGATGAATTCACACAGTTTTTATTGACGTATTTGGTTATTGCAAATTTTGATTGCCTAACATGTTGGTCTTCATTTACGTCTTCACGACCATCGGTAAAGCGCGTTCATTACCGTGAACTTTGTTACGGGATAAATATTCAGCAACATACACTTGTTTCAGCAACTGAAGCGCTTCGGTAACAGTTTTGCCAGGTTTAAGACAAAACTTAATGTTGACTCGATGTTTGATATTGATTTTATACCGATGCAACATACCCACTGTCATTTACCAGGCAATAACTCTGCTTCTACACGTCCATTGTCATGCGTGTTGGACAGAAATTCTGTGAAAGATTTAGCTTCGCATTCCAGGCAGCTATCAATAGGTGGTGCCACTATAGTATGTGATATTTTGAGGTGTGTTTAATTTGGAACGCTTCTGGTACGACTGTGAATTCTCATCATCATCATCATTTTGTTTTCGACCTTACTTAAGGTCAGTTTGACGCATCTATAACTTATTTTCTATTCTGTGCTAATCTAAAAAGTTCTACATACCCTTCACAATCTAAATTTCTAATAATTTGACTAACATAGCTTGGTCTAGGTCTTCCTATACTCTTCAATCTTTTTCTTATCTACCTGGCTCTACATAAATATTAGCTCCCTGATGGTTGTTAAAGAACTCCAACATGTTTACATGATTCCCATTTATAAGGAAATAAAATATTGCCTGCTTATCTCCTCCAAAAAAGGAAAAGTATTGAATTATATGTTATGGTAAGACTTAAGCAACGAATTGCTGCCAACATGCCAGACCGCTATCTACTTGTGAATTATGTCATGGAGACGTTTATTAAATTATATGTTATGGTAAGGCTTAAGCAACGAATCGCTAAGGATATGCCAGTCCGCTAACTAATTGTGAATTATGTCATGAAGATGTTTATTAAGTTATATATTATGGTAAGGCTTAAGCAGCGAAACGCTGCCAACATACCAGACCGCTAACTAATTGTGAGTTATGTCATGGAGATATTTAGTTAATTGATTTTTATGTATGTCTTTTTTTTGTGTTTTGTTTTCGAACTTACTTAAGGTCGGTTTGACGTAGCTCTAAATTCTTTTCTATTCTGAGCTAGTCCAAAAAAGTCTATATACCCTTCACAACCTAAATCTCTAATAATTTGACTAACATAGCTTTGTCTAGGTCTTCCTACTCTATTTTTATTTGGTAGTCTATAATCTAAGACCATGCTCAATAGTCCCTCATGTCTTAACTGGTGCCCTATCATTCTACCTCTCCTGAACTTTAATTGTTTCCACATACAGGGTTCCTCACCTATCCTTCTATAAACTTCCTCATTTGTTACTATATCTGTCCAACTAATGTTTAACATTCTCTTATCTACCTCTTTAATTGTCCAAATCTCACTACCGTATAATAGAAAGCTCCTTACGTACGGCTTTAAAAACTTTTTCTATTTTCTATATACTATTAGCTATTAGTAAGTCTTTTTTTTTAAAAAACATTTTTTTAGCTTGAGCTATTCTAGCTACTATATCCCTTCTGCTACGTCCGTCCTTTGTAACTATACTACATAAATAGCAAAATTTATCTACCTCCTCTAACTTTGTATTACCTATTTTTAATTTTGGTTTAGAACTAGGCTGCAACTCACTTGTCATTATCTTTGTCTTTCCTGAGTTAATTCTCATACTATAGTTACTCTGTAGAATCTCATCTAAAATATTTAAAAACTTACTTAACTTTTTTCTAGACTCTGCTATAATGGCTATATCATCTGCAAAACGGAACATGTCTATTTTTTGTCCTTGAACACTAATACCTATCTCTTTTTTCTCTCTAGCTAAGTTTAAAGCTCCCTCAATATAAACTAATCTTAGCTTTTTTTCTATTTTATTAAATCTAATTACTACGCTTTGGTTTTTATATAGACTATAAATAATTTTTCAATCCCTATGAGAGATTCCTATTTTTCGCAAAAACCTTGAACATGACAATCCAATTAACCCTATCAAATGCTTTTTCTAAATCTACAAACGCGAAATGAGTCTTTTTATTTTTTTGTATCCTTTTTTTGATAATAACCCTAATCATTAGTATCGGTTCTTTAGTTCCTCTGTCTTTACAAAAAATATATTGGTCTTCGCCTAAATAATTCTCAGTCAAATCTTCTACTCTATTTTTAATTATTATTGTTAGTATTTTAGAAGCGTGGGAAGTTAAACTAATCGTTCTAAAATTCTCATACCTATCAGTTCCTGACTTTTTTGGGATTAGGATAATAATATTTGTTTCGAAATCTATTGGGATCTCACCTGTGTCATATATTACTTTTACTATTTCGTATAATCTGTCTAAAGCTTTCTGACTTGCATATTTTATTAATTTTGCAGGTATATCGTCTATCCCATGCGCTTTATTTAGTTTAAAATCTCTAACAGCTCTATCAAATTCCTCTCTTAATATTGAGAACCCTATTTCTACATCCTCATCTTGGTCGTTCTCTAACTCATCCATACCGTCTCCCTTATATAAATCTTCTAAACCCCTTTTCCATCTATCTACTACCTCCACTTTATTTATTAGAATATCTTTATTCTCATCTTTAATACCATTTTACTTTTTTTAACTTCCCCGAAAAACATTTTAACTGCCCGGTAATCCCTGTCTGCCTTACCTACTCTCAAATCATCTTGTATTCCCTTACAATTCTCCTCCATCCATTTATTTCTAGCTTTTCTACACTCATGTACTATCTTGTTTCTAACACTATTATATTTTTGCTTACTTTCACTATCCAATTCTCTGAAAGGTTTAAGCTTTCTTCTATTTTCTATTAAATCTAATACCTCCTTTATTACCCAGGGTTTTCTCGCTCCTATTTTTTTCTTACCTATAGTCTGTGTTGCTGTATCATGTACAGCCCTTTTTATTTCTTTCCATCTATTTTCTACGTTCCTTCCTATAGCTATATCTTTGACCTTATTATCTAATACTTGTTTATATTCCTCTTTTACCTCACTATCATTAAGAATACCCAGATACCATCCCTCTCTTACTCAATTTTTTGAATTTTAGATTACACTTCATTTTAACTATGTTATGATCGCTATCTATGTCAGCACCTGGATAACTACGACAGTTTTTAACTTGGTTTCTAAATCTTTAACTAAAATTTAATCTATTTGGTATCTAGGCTTATCACCTGGCGCTTTCCAGGTATATTTTCTTCTAACATGTTGTTTGAATAGGGTGTTTACAGTTACTAATCTATGTTCCTTGCAAAACTCAACTAATCTTTTTCCTCTATCATTTCATCTACCATACCCAAATTTTCTTACAATTTTTTCCCTCACTATCTTCTCCCACTGAGGCATTGAAATCGCCCATAACTATTAAATTCTCTTCTCCCTTTATTTTTCTCACTATACTATTTATATCCTCGTATACCTTTACTAATTCCTCATCCTCGTACTGAGTTGTTGGTATATAAACTTGTACTAAAACAGTGTCTGTGGGTTTCGTACTCAATCTAATCATAATTATTCTATCACTAGATTGTAAGTACTCTTTAACTATACGTTCTAATCTTTTACCTAACACTATTCCTACCCCTGCCTGTCCATTATTTGAAGAAGTTGTAATTATTCAATAATTATGTTTCCAAAAGTCATTACTATCTGGCCATTTCTCCTCACTAATACCTAAAATGTCCAGCTTTCCTTTTCTCATTTTGACTAATAAATTTGTTAACTTATCTACTCTAAGTAATGACCTTACATTCCAAGTCCCTATCACTAAATTGAACCGTTGTTTTAAATTCTTACGATGACGACGCAAGTGCCCCTTCTCGGAGATCCGAATGAGGGGGTATTTTACCTCCGGACAAAAATTTTACTTGTGAGCTCTCCATCATACATATTTCGTGTTTTAGGCCACGCATACCTGAGAAATATTGTGGTAGGTTCCCATATCTTACCACAACGCAGTTTTTAAAAATTTTAACAAAAAGCCGTATCTGTCACGTCCAACCCCCAACAATCTTGTAAATTATCGAGGATCGCCCGAGACCAATCGCCTTTTACGATAAGCAGGCTTACTATAGTAGTATTCTTTGTCCCCTACTATAGAGAGTGAATTCTATATTTGTTAATTAGTTAATGGTGTCGTACACATATATTCGTAGTAATATTAATTATCTGTAATTTTTCAGGTTTATTTAAATTAAAATTGAAGGATTTTGCGCCTCCCTTAAATCTCCCTAAAGTGCTAATCATTTTTAATTTGTAGGTTATCTGTCGCGACCGAATGTTCCCTGCAAAGTCTTAACTATGCACCACTATACTCTCTATAGTCTCTTCGTGGAATAACGTCTAGTCTAGCCGACCATCAACAAAAATATCGGTTGTTTAATAATAATAATATAGAATGTATATTTGATAGCATAGAAGTTTTTTATCGCAAATGACAACCATAATAATTTTCTTTTGTCACTAACTGTAAAGATGTTCTTAACTACTTTGCACACTGACTTTCAATTAGGGACTGATAAAGTTTAACCACTTGTTTCGTGGCAATTTTATACTTTAGTTGCTTACCATCATTTTTTCAGAGTCGTCAGTAATTACATAATTTCTTACTTCGTCTACAATACAAGAAATGACTTAAAATTACTTCTAAAAATAACGAAACTTACCATGTGTTACACCTACTAAAAAGGTACAGGTATCATGGAGGGCTTCTGCAAACTCCATCACATCTTTAGGTGGCCACTATAAAACTATTTAAAAAATGTAATTAATTTTTAGAAAATGTGTACCTCTTCGCAGGCAGCACTTGCTAAAGTGAACAAAAGGAGTGCGAAGAAACTTTGTTCATTTTGCCTGTTTTGTTTATACTAAAAGCTGTAAAAAGACCGTTTTATAGTATTTTCTAACCTATGACGTGAATATAATTATTGTTTTGGCTTTTAATTATCAACTTTTTTCTTCCAACAATGTTTTAATTAACTTAGAAATAGTCAATACATGGCATTTAATTAATACAGTAAGATAGTTATTAAATTCCGTTCTTGTATTAGACTTTAATTATGTTTCGCTTGTAGATGCAAGTTCAATATGTAATTAAAAATGAATTGATTTAAAACAATAGGTAATGTAGTTTTGAAGCATTATGTAAGTAACCGTATAATTAAGGAACTCTTGTTGGTCATGCCAAATGGATTGTTAATAGAAAAATTACGTAAAGAAGATAGTCGCGTTGGACCCAATGCGTCGCATGAACGGCCTCGTTGACTCCAAGGCAAAAATATGTTATTTGGCAACTTGCTCGTACTTAATCCCACCAATTGTGTATGAAGTTTACGGAGCCTGGAAGAGTTATATTCCAATGAACTTAAATTCACCGGACCTTATTCTGTTCAATACAAGTCTATTTATTTACAGAGAGTTCTTAATCTAGTGAGATGCCATTTCAAAGATCACTGCTGATAATTATACAATAATTTCGTGACACGATGGTTACACTACACTTAGTACTAAATTCGACTGCGTTATTTATTTTAACAGTCGATCCAAGAATTTATTTCATAATATTTACGAACTGATACTTCTACTCAAGCTGAACTCTCTGTCGGGTTATACAGTTTATATATCGAATTGTAAAGCTTCCACATTACACTAGAAATTACAAGATGATTCTGGATCTTGTTATGTATCATTCTGACGCGTATCAAATTCCTTTGTTTGTAACTTTTGTATGAATTTTTACTACCTTGAGTATAAACTTAGCGTATCTTTATGAACATTTACGTGACTCCTTGTGTGGATATTGTGTGGTTGGTTGTTTACAGTCGCCTGATGTTCATCGGCTAATGAGGAAAGGACTATTCTGGAGAGGTGGAAGTTGAAGATCGTTTGCTGGAAATTCCTAGCAGAAAATAGAAAACTTTTGACCGGTGCTTTATCGTGTGTAAGCGCATGAAGGTGCAGAATCCGTCCTGTATTTCTTTATCTTTTATCCTATCTTAATAATATTCTGCCTGGGTTTTTCTCAAGGAAAAATTTGCAGGTGAACAAAGACCACTGCATCGTAAGATAACTGTGACGTAAGTAAATTTGTAACAATCTACACTACATTTAAAAATGTATCATTTCATCTTTTTTGTTTACTTTATATCGGTTCTTTAACTACACCTTTGTAGCTATCAATTCTACTATTGTTCCCTTAATGGCTTTATATTGTTCAATTCTAGATTGCTCGGTATCATTGTTACAATACTATGGCACAACGAATTTATTCAAACCTACTACGTATGATCTCGAGCATATAGAGTGAGTCTAGAAAAATTCAAAAACGCTATTCAAAAATATTTTTTTCACATAAATAGTAGAATATTACATTTGAAGTTACTCTTACAGTGATGCACAATATTGAAAGATCATTTTAGAAAGAATTAAAATATGTTTGGAACAAAACGGACTTATGAAATCGTATACTAGTTTTTCTCTATCACTGTTTTGTGCAGAAATGCAGAAATCATAAATTACGATAGGAAGCAGAAAACTGCATTTATTTAGGAGAAAATTAAGTAATTTGTATATTATGTAAATAGTAAGCATTTAACACCCTGTATATAGAGCATAAGTAGTTTTAAGCGACGCAAATAACCACATCTTATAACAATAGGACGCATAATTAGCATAGAAATAGGTAATTCATACATTAGGTGAATAACAAAGATTAACACCCGGTATATAGAGCTTCATTAATTTTAAGTAATGCAAATAACCATATTTTTCAGTAGAAGCACGCGTATTTAGAGGAACGATAATAAATGTAATTAAACACGCATTTAAAAGGATTCTAATTAGTTATGATATAATATGGAGATAAGAGATAAAACTTAACAAAGCCTTGTGTAAGTGCGTAGAAACAATATCTTTGATAAGAAAATGCAGTTCAAAAATGCGTAAATAAATAAACATACACGAAAATCGAAGTTGAAATTACTTCATGTATTTTTGTATAATATGGAAAACACGATTATTTTCTCAAAACACCGTATGGTCTGATAACGAGGTATCTATAAGCAAACAACCATTACCTGGGAAATGAATATGTTACATCAGAAAACCACCTCAAGTGCAGGTTATGCAAATACCTCATTGGTTAAGATCGTGACGGACTTGGTGTAAGCCAAACCCACATCCAAGTGGGATCAACCCATATATTAACAGCAAGCAATAATAACAGAGCTCAGTTTTAACTCAACAAGGCCAAGCTGCGATACTCTGAACCTAAAAGTCACGCGTAATAATATTTTAATAGTAAAATGTATAGTGACAGATAAGTGATACAAATATGAAGAATTCTTTTGCCGATTAACGGCTTTGAGGCTGATGACAATAATTCGAGTGAGATGTAATAATTTCAAGTCTAATGATAATAATTCAAATTTTGGTTGATACAATGATTCAAATGTGTTGGTGATAATAATTCCGAATTGGTTCATAATAAATCCTAATGGATGGTATAATAATTTAAATGCATGAAAAATTCTAATTGATGGTAAATTATTTTAAAGTGTCGATGATTTTGGTACAATTTTGAGTTGCGAGAATCAATAAAGAAGCACGAAGGAATTTATGGAGAAAAAGGAGTTCTAATTAAGTAGCAAGTTAGATCTTATTAGTTTTAAGACATTTTTTTCTATTTGAATTTAAATATTAAATTTGCTTAATTAATATAAAAGTGTAACAGAGTCAGCAACAAACTTTGCATACGTTAAAAGTACGTAATATTATAAAGGGGTTTAGAACGTTCCAGGCGTCTTTGATAAAAAAGAGTAGTTTTTGGTGACTTTAGATTGATTGCAAAGCAGATAAATTTTGAGATAAATAATACTTATGATATTGATTGATTGAAGAGTGTAATTTAATAATTTTCAAAACCTGTACATAATATTTCTTTTCATTATATGGAATTAATTAACTTCATTTTATAATTCAAACAAAGAGGTAATCATAAAGGGGTAAAAAGGAAGAAAATTTATCATCGTAATGTTGTGCACTCTGTGTAGAATAATAAAAGCTAGCCGTGGCAGAATAATAACAACATTAGTGAGATTTAGAATTTGATTAAGAAAACACCGAGAAGTGGAGTTAAGTAAGAATACGCCATTGACACCGAGTACGGCGTTATCATATCAATATATGTATAATATATAATATAATATATATAATGACGTATTTGAATGCGTTTGCTTATTTATGCGTTGACATTTTTAATGAAATTATTGAATAGCTAGAATGCCAGGTTGTTTATCTTTCCTGGTTACGTATTTATTTTGATGCAATCCGTTGCGTTTAGAACGTTATCTTTACTCGTTTCTTTCCAATTCTGGACTTGCATATTTAACTTAAACGTATTATACGACGTACACATTATTATTTTAGCTAAATAGTATTTGATTATTGCAAAATAAGATTCTTTCTTATGAATTAAATTGGTTATAATTTATATACAGTGTGTTCGCTATTGACCTTTTGTAAAATAATCGATTTACTCCTATTTAATGGTGGAATTGTTGGGTTCTCTTAATGTTAATTATATTTACATTTATCTTACGACCCCTATAATTTAATCTACCCTCAAACTACCTTCTTATCATAGCATATATATATATATATATATATATATATATATATACACGCACACTATATATATATATATATATATATATATATATATCGGGAGGACACTCTAGAGAAAGTCCATAAACGATTTTACTGAGTAGGCTGCAAGGATGACACCAGAGAATGGTTCAGGAAGTGTCACATATGTGCGCAGTTGGGAAATATCCTTGGAGCTGCGCGCTGACCATGACAAAAATTTTAAAACCGCACTATTACAAGAAGTTTGCCCGTTGGCGGGGATGAGAAGGACCAGACGACACCTTTGAATCTCCAATCGGATATTATGGTAGAACGCATAAACCGAGATTTGAGAAAGTATCTAAAGTAGTCTGTTAACATCGATAAGACTGGGACCAATACATATACCTATTTTTATTTACCTACCGATCTGTGGTTCACGAGAGTACTGGACAGACCTGCATATGCTATGCTAGCAAACGACATATGCGTACCATATGACCTTGAGTTCTGTAGTAAGCCTGGAAAAGACGTTGTAGGCGAAAGTTATGTCGAGAGACTCGGGCGGATTATGCATGACAACTATGGAAACGCACGAAAGAATATTAAGATTTCGAACGATGGGATGTAGACCAGGTATGCCATCAAGGCGCAATAGTATAAGTAGAACCACGTATGGTTGTACAATCCCAGACGAAGGCATGGATTATCGCCAAAGTTATAAAGAAATTGGAATGGTCCTTACAAAGTACTGAAAGCTCCCAAAAAGCAGATCAATAGTGGTGTACATTAACAGACTGGCACTTTACGACAGTGACGACTAGAACAATGCCGGGTGACATGATTAAGTGAAGCGAGTAGAGAACCAAAAAGACGAATCAAGACTTGGTTCAAATTATGAATAGATCGTGTCCGTACACAGCGGTGCCAGCAAGGCGAGGTTTGGGATTACCAAAGAGGCCAATAGAGATCTATTTGATGTGCCGTCGAAATACCTTCTTGCACATTGCGTAGCGGCGGATCTCAATACGACCCGAGGAAGTAGGTTTTGTGGTCTGGACAAGCTTCTCCAACAACAACGGGAAGCGGATAACGCTACGCACCCTAAAGATGGACGTCGTTGTATTTATCACCTAATGACAAAGCAAATGTCCTCTGGTAAACTCGGTTACTAGGACCTATGGAAAGTATTAGTACATCTCAAAAACGAGATGATGAATTTTGGAGACACAAACGCGGCCATACCTAAAATAGGTTGTGGGCTCGAGATTGGATTCGAGAGTAGTATGGACCATTTTGGAGGAACTATTGTAGAAGACAGGGGTCCAAATATTCATATGCGGCTTTAATCCAAATGGAATGGCAGCTGCTATTAAGAGTATCGATTGCTACTTTCTTCAATAATTGAAATGTGAGAATGGCTTTGGTTGTTTTTATTGGATTCCGGTCCGCTAAATGTTCTAAAACTAAATAGTTTTAAGAGAGGGCGGTGTAAGTAGTAATTAGAAATAAATCAAATATTTTGGAAAGAACAATTATTCTGTTTTTATTAAAGCGGTTTTATTTCTTTCTAGCGATCATTAAAGATGATTGACAAGTATCGCAGTACAATAGGGTTGTTCTCAAATGGTTTGATGACACACACTCTAGATTTTTCTCCATTTTTCCGGAATAAAGGATTATCGTATATAAGTGTAAACAGGGTTACGACAGTTTAGTTTAAAGTCGGTTCTAATAAACGTTCGATGTACATAAATCAATGTATAAATAAATTCGCTTATGTGATATAAATGCGTTGGATAAATAAATTACCAGTAAAATTATTGTTATAATAATATTTAATTCGTCGTATTTAGAAAATTAAATTAGTGCCTACAAATAGTGATTAAGCTAGGTTTGATGTAAATAAAGCTTAAATGCTTTAATTGTAAAGAATAATTATTAGACTTGTATTTTTGGAATTACAGGTCAAAGGACAATTAGAGAATTCATTACAATATCACTACTACTCAGTGGAAGATTGAGACGGGATGAAGAAGCTGTTCTGTGCTTCAGTGTGTTAGTAAACTATGATGCGTGTATGAATAGTGTAGATAAATGGGAAGGTATGAATGTGATACAAAATTTAAAAGTGATAGCCTGGTAGCATAGCATTATTTCTTGTCTTATAAATGTCTATATTGTGAACAGCTTTTTATTGTCAAAAAGCTTGTACTTCATAAAATAGACATTAGGTCTGGTCCTAAATTTTCAATAAAAGAAGAGATAAAAAAGCATAAAACTCACAAACTAGATAATATTCAAGTTAACGAATGCAGATAGACTTGAACACTACCAAAAAAGATGTGATTTATTAAGCACAAAAAAACAATTTTGCACAAACTGGAAATGTATTACATGCATTACATGTATTACTGTGCATGTACAGAGAAATATTTTAATTTAGTTTATAAATAATTTGTTTCTAATTAAGTAATAACTGATTTTTAATATATAATAAGACAAACTAATAAGACAAACTAATTTCAAAAAAAATTATATAATGAACTATATAAAATTACAATTTACAACTCCCCTTTTTATACCATTTACTTTTTATAGAATTCTTTAAATCAAAACTAAAATAACTATTCCTCTGGAATTAGCTCTTTACAAAGATTCTAACTTTTTACACATTTTTATAGTAATTAGAACCAGCAAAAGCAATTGTATCTTACCACGAATAGTTTCGTTGAACGTTCAAAGAAATATTCCTTTTCTTTAACATAATTCTACGTACCAACTAAATTTTTGTTGACCTCTTACACAAAAATATTTTAATCACATGCAACTTTTACGCTCACTTCTAAATACACAAATTATGTAAAATTATAAATGCAACATGATATAATTTGTATAAATAATTCTGACTTTATATTTCTTCTATTGGTTCTTGCCGTAGCTTCCTGGCCCAAATCGATCGTTTGCTTAGTAGCTTAGACTCGTTAACCAGCAACTTAGCGTGTTAACCCAGTACTTTGAAATATTTACCAGCAACTTGGAGTCGTTTGTCCAATGATTTAAGGTATTAACCCCAGTATTTAGAGTATTTTAACCATTAGAGTATTTAACCATTGAAGTAGTGTTATAACGTAGTAATTTAGATTAACCAGTGACTTAGAGCATTACCTAGAGTCGCTTACCCGCAACTTGTAGTATTACTTGGGGTGTTACTTGGAGCCTTAAATTAATAAATTGCAAGATTTTATTTATATTACCTATTTCTAGACTTACGTTTACATTAACAAAAAAATTGTATATAAATTTATTTTAACGCGCACTTTACCGTTTCTTGCACTTGAAATTATAAATTTTAACTTTTACTAAATTTTATTCACAAATAATTTACTTTCAACTCGCACAGTCGACGCGTGGATTATTAAAAGTGATGCTCCTTTATCTGTTTTGTCAATTTTATAGAATCTAATTCCTTGCCAAATCTTCCATACGATCTCATTGGATGACCGAACGCTATCAGTTGTTTGTCCGTGGAAAAGGCCTTCCAATTCTTATCTGCAAGGTGTTGGATTTTAGCGGATCTTATATGTACGTTGTGAATTGCACGTATGCCGCAATTTTCTAAAGAGATTTGATTAACAAATGGTATTTTGTGTACATTGTAAATCGCACGTACTCTGTTGCCTTAATATCCATACTTTATTTACATATGTTTGTTTTATTAAGTATGGCATTTTATATACGTTTAAACCGCACGTACACCATCGCCTCAAATATCTGTACTTTATAAAATATGCTTATTTTTAGATGTTTGCCTATACAAACTGGAATAAATTACACGCGTTATTGTTTCTTTATGCAACAGCGTTTAGATTGAAAGAAATTTCATTTCACAGTTATGTTTCTTCAAATATATTGAATTTGTATTTGTTTTTAAGCTTACAAATGTTTTAAATGTTCTAAAAATGATTGAATTGCTTCCGCAATTATTTATTTTAATGAATGTAGTGAAGTTATTCAGAATGAGCATCGTTTAATTAATTGTACCTTGTTATTGATTTTATACAAGGTGATTTGTATTTGCATGAATTATGTACATTTTTTGATTTAAATGTTTGGTTTTCGTGGTTTTTATGATATTTACATGAGGTATTCCTCCTTTGTGACTTTACATGACCTTATTTAACCTTATTCTCATAGCATTTTATATCCTTATTACTTAATTTTCTTGGATTTGTCAGATTTTAGTAGTATGACGGCACATTTCACATACCAAACAAAAAAAAAATAGAAAAGCGATCGCGAATAACTTGTTTTTCTTAACTTTGGCATAAAAATAATAATAAAAATCAGTTAATTTAATTAGAAATTAATTGTTATACCGATATCTATTTCATAAAATTTTTATATGCCTGAAGGATTAAACGCATAATTTTAGGTACATCCGAAATTAGAGTGATTTGTGAATGGGTCCTGGCCCCAATGTTAGCAAAAGAATTATTAAATTAGTAATCAATTGTATTTGTATTTTATGTGTGTTTCTGTAACGCCGTATCTGTGATTAATTGCCAATGTTAAATAAAACAAAATCACTTTAAAATGATAATTTGCTACGTACCTAAACGTAGCCGGAAGAAACGTAAATACCAGGCTAACTAGGTACAAAAAAAAACACATCGCCCATGATTATCTATTAACCATAAGAAGAAATAAAGGATTCTGTACAAACAAGCAAAAAAAAAGGTAAGCGTTACTATTTCACAGCAAATAATTATGTGATACGAACAATTAATTTAGTACTTTAGATACGAAGTGCGCATCTCGTATTTTACACAAAATAAAACTAATCAGTAGAAAATAAACATGTGAGAGCTTTTGTTAAACTTTTAAAATTGCACATAATACCTTCTGTAAAATAAACTAATCAGTAGAAAAAAATAAGCGTGTGGGAACTTTTGTCAAACATTTTTAACAATGGTGCATCACACCTGTAGAGCGATAATATCGATTCGCAGCAACAAACAATAGTCTTATAGTGTCACGTTTTTATCACGTAACTACACCAAACGCTGCTAAGGAATATTCCCTTGATATACACAAAGGAAAACAAGTTGTATACCTGTATGTGTCGGGATACCTAGCTTACACGCCATCGGGAGTGAATCAGCACCGCATTGCCACGGTCGTCGGGATCTATTTACCCTGTTACCATAACGGCACTAGCGGTCTACAGGCAACGGCAGTTGATCTGTGGCAAAGAACAGTTTGGCCTACATAAAAAACCTATTTTGTCTCCTGCTAAGAGCTAAAAAGAGAATCTGATTAGGATGGGTAAGCGCGGAAAAACTCACCGATACACGCAAGATACTTCCTACTTGTTGAACAAAAAAACGTGCATCGCTTTTAAAGTACTGGAACGAGTAATGTAGAAAATATTTCAACGCACACGCTGCAGAATCAAATTAAAGATTGATTCAAATAACACGAGTTCGAACTGCAATCCTCGCGTTATCAAAGGGCAATTAGCAAACTGGAAAACATGCCATCAAATAATAGTAGGATCCATGATTTTGACAAGTCTCTAGATGGGAAACACAAGAGAAAGCAATTATACGTTATCAGAATGTTTAACAAATTAAGGGTTATCTAAAACAAGGTATTGACTATTTAATTTATCGATTAAATTTTCGTTTTAAAAGCAAAATGGATTCGAGTAAAAATTATGTTAGTGCGGGCTTATTTTGAACAGGTACACTATATAGGGTATTGTTGGAGAATTTAAGAATAGAAATATAATTTATTTGAGCGGATAATGACTTAACCAGGGAAAAAAATTTATGTTGAAAAATAATCGTAACAAATTTTTAAGGTTTGGAGAATTTGTGATCAAAAATACCTATAGAAATCAGTTTCAAGCGTGTTAATACATGGATCAGTAAGTCCTGATACATGGCTCACTCGGAAGAAAAGGATTCGTTATTGATTATCATAAAGTTTGTGAGAAAAAAGTTGAGAGTTTTGGTTTTTGGAATATTGACAAAATTTGTCAAATCACTCAGTTTCCTTTATCTAGTATTTTTTAGTAGCAATAAATGATTTGTATATTTCGCATTGCTTTTTAATAAAGTGGAATAAAACTTTTGATCTTGTCAGGTTTAATTTTTTTTTAATTAATGAGGATTTTTACGGGTTTTTACTTACACAATATGCGCTATTTATAGATACTATTATGCAACATAAATAAAGCTTGTGCATTACAGGTTTTCGCATTTAGAGTATTAGTATACATAGTGTTCCCAATTACTGAGTATATCTACCCTGAAAATAAGCATTTAAAAAATTTTCCTTATTTTTTCTCTAGTTTGACATGTTGTATCTACACGGAATGGTGCTCAATGACCTTTTCACGACCCCTTATCAGATCATTATATATAGTGTTATTTTAAAATAGCCGTGATTTGTAAAACCTTAGTAACCCATCACTGGCATAGAATTGCAGTACCAGAACTAGTAAATTAAATTCGATATTGATTTTAATAATTTTCTTGTTTACTTAACATACACAATTAATTTGAAGGTCACTTGCCACATATATAATTTAACGATACATATACGTTTTCATGGCAAATAACTCAAAAACTGTTTAATTGGTAAAATGATAACTATAATGTATTTAATTTTTTTTCTACATACAATCATTTAATTTCATAAAATATTTCGGTTGAAAGGTTGATTTTGTAGTTTTACATTTCCCATTATTTATAGTAATTTGGTATTATTTCCGTGCTCATATCTTCATGGTCTGTAATACCTTTTATGTTGGTAACTTCAATTTGGAGGTTGTTGATAAGAACCTGTTGATGACGACATTGTTCTTCTTTCAACGAACGCCGCTTTGACAAGCAGTCCTTTGATACATCCATCTTAATCACGTCTTATTGCGGTTGGATGTATCAAATAATGTATATGAGTAGTATATTTTGGTATTTCATTGGTTTATACGTTTATTTTCTACTCACAATACCGCCTTGCGAATATTTCCTGCTTTTACTTATATTAGGTGAGCCAGGTTTTTTTTTTGTTTTACGTTTTTTGATATTAATTATTTATCTTTCAGAATCGTGTATTGTACGAATATCAAAGTTGCTCTTTGTTAGCTATTAATTCAGTGAAACCCACTTCTGTAGTAAAGTATATCTTTCTAAAATTTCAAAACTAATATTACTTATTTCAGGGTTTTTAATCTTTGTTTTAATCTTGGTATTAATCTTGTTTCATGTATAAGTGATCCAGAAACAAATCCTTATACCAGTTTTTGGATGCTCCTTGTGAGCCCACCTCATTTCTCTACTAATCATCCGTTTGGATTCCAGTTTAAATTCAAAATTAAATATTACATCGTTCAGTGGCTTAGGTACTGAAGAATTGTTAGAAGCGGAAAGCAATGATTTGTGATCCCGACTCCAGGTTGTATAATTAGAAGTTAGTTATATTACTGTATTTGTTGTGTGTTGCGTTACGCAAGTATTGGCGTAATTATTGTTTACTCTTGATTGAATCTGCGTAATTAGCCGTATGCTGGTTATGGTAAACTATATCAAACTCTTGGTATCCTACCACCAGCTGTTCGTGTGTTTACTCATGTTATATGTCAGCACTGAAGCTCGGCGAGCCGCTAGCTAGTGATTGTATCGTCCAGGTATGCCTAATTTATACCGCTATCTAGTGAGTAACCATTTACATTAATTAATACTTATTGTTAACCTGTAGGTGAAAAGCCATTTGTGTGTATTATTGTAAGGCCTTTCTCCTCAGTGTTTTTGAAATGTATTTACTAGTGAGAAACATTTTGCGGTTAGTTTATTGTTAATTTGTACTCGCTAACAGGCGAGAGATACTTTAAGTGGGATATCGGTTTATATTATCCTTTATGTGAATTATTAAAATACGTTTATATTTGCATTGCCACTGTGGTGTGTATTTATTTCCAGACAATGTGTTCGTGCTTGTAATTCAGTTATTTTGAAATATGGTTATATGGTTGTAGTGGCTACTGTTGTTATAGTTATTTTGCTCTTTGGGTGTGATATTATCCGAAACCATTGGGACTTGGGGTTTCGTAGTTCTTTCTCGCATTTTAATCAAATCTCTGGCGCCTTTTATACTGTATTTACTTGTAGGTCTATTCGGGTTCTTAACAACCTACTTGTAGGAATTAAGATTCACCCTTGCAGAAGAGTCTTTATTAGCCGAGGTGCAATAAGTCACGTATCTACCCTAAAGAACCCACCTTTGTAAGTTTTCATCAAAATTACTGTGACACGTGTAACACTTCACCTTCCTTCCTGACCTATCTAGCCGTCAAAGAAACAAGGAACGAGTTACCTAATACATATATACTCGAATGCCAACTCTATCTCACTTTTTATGGTTCAAAATTGCAATATAAGGGTCCACTTACCTAGTCTTTACTCTACTTTCATCAAACGCCTCGGCTACCTTACAGCGGAGAGTACATGGACATGTCCCAGGGTGGATAGGCTTAGAATTCTGAAACCGATACTGGTGAGTTAACTTACCCAAAAGTTTACAAAGTATCTGTACCTTAAATGTATTTCAACAAATCCCTTTTAATTATATATCTCAAAATTATCAAGTAATGAATTTATTACCTTTAATGTGGTGATATAACTATTTACATTTACTATACTGACATACTTAAATGCAATAAGAAAAAATATCTCTTACTTAACTAAAGTTACTTTAAGCCGGGTGGTTAAATATTGTACTAAGCCCTGCAAATTTTACAGTTAAAACAAATTGGCTTCCAATTAAAACATAGCCAATAACTCTTGATATTCTATACAAAATTCATAATAATAAGTGGTAACGTTGATAATAAAGTCCAAAAATTCCAATCTTAATCTAGCAACTTAACATATTCGTGTAAAAGCATATATTATTATTATATAAAAGTTCATACTTACAACACCACGTGTATGCATGCATATACACGTTCGTTCTCTCGAAACATTTATTCAAAGATTCACTCAATACCTGTGTTGGGTATGCAATATCCATTGTTGCTCCATTCTATACAATGCCCGAGGTAATTTATTCTCACCAGGGTTGGAAATGTTTAACCCGGTTGTTGATTATTTTGGTATTCGGAACTCTTGATATCACGCTACTTCTATAACAATTGGGTTTGGACTCGGAACCCCGAAATTCAAACTTCCACAATCAATCGAAAATAAACCGTCTGGTTGGGTTTAGTCATCATCTTCTTTGTTAATAAACCTTTAAATTTATTGCTATTTAACTCTTCGTTAAGGGACTAACTTATCTATGCCCACCATCAACGACTTAAATTCACTATTCTTCCCGTAATAAGCATACTCACTTCTTATGTTTGTTCACTAAACATTACTTTAATTTACGCGGTCAAATAACCACTATAGCTACGCGCCATCGCAGCGTAACTCGCCCTAGCTATGGGCTAGTTACTTTATTATTTCGTGCCTTCTTTCATATCTTTTGTCTTTTTGCATCGTCTTTTGTCTTTGTGTAACGTGTGTGTTAATTTCTTCACTTCCCCTATTTATATACCTTTGATCACGTGATTGTTCTAGCCAATTAAAAACCTTACATATTTCACAATTGTGTATCATCCCTACATGTGCTTTTAGGTTAATGGTTTAAATCCATTTTTATTATTGCGATTACTAATTGGAATTACCCTATAATTAAATTTAAGTTATTCTGCAATATTCTGAACTATTTCCTGTTAATATTTTTATAGATATCACGAAAAAATTGCATTTAATTACGTACTTCCGGTTTTGACTTTTCTAGAACAAATTAGCATTTCCTTTGGCGCCTAAATTTAAAATCTTCTAAATTTCAGGGGCTGTCAGATCTCATTTGAAAGGTTATGTTAATTTAAAGTGTCAATTGTCACCCCAAAATCAAACTAGGATTGGATAACTATCTTAATTCAGGTCAGTGATAGGTTACATTTTAGATACAATTGTTTGTGATTGGCCAAAAATATTATTTGAAATTTGGATTAATTTAAAAATGTTCTTGGGTGTTACACACGGTTCACATTTGATATAATATTGTTTTAAATTTTGCAATAAATTTTGCAATATTTTATATTATATTTTACTTTTACCGTTTTTAAATTGTGTCAAATCTTTACATGTGCAAAATTTTGTACAAGCAACCAGTTTCTAGGTAGTGTGATTTAAGTGTCTGTGTTCAATAACAACTGCATTTTGAACAAATAAAGGTGTCTGAAAAACCACGACATAGGTACATGGTTGTTCAATATAGGTTTATCTATCATTTAACCATGAAATTAATTTTGTAACGAAGTTTGCTCGAATTTTAATTTATAGTATGTTTTTAAACTTATATTTTTAAATAATTGAAACAAAATTTTAAAGTAAGAAATATTTGCATTACATTTTCTATTAAGAACATAGAAATTACAATAATTATCTACAAATACAGATCACAAAAATTGACTAATATTATCACACAACAATAACTTTCATTCGCTTAACCAAGTTTACAAATTCATAAGAGAATATTTATATATGATGTCCAGTCACTTTGCCATTTCACCCAGAAGTCTATCAATAGCAACATCGCCCACTGTTTGACGAAATAATAACTCTTCTAACCCACGTCTGGTGACAGCTTGTACAGTTGGCAATGTTAGGAGAAGTTTTCCAAACCTCCCTTTGTATGAACTTTGCTTTTGTGCACAATATTCATGAAGCATGACGTGTGTTTGATCTTGAAGTAGCTCGACATGGTTTGGCTCACATAAGCCCCGAGCTTCTGTAAAAGTACATGTGATTTAATTAAAGTTAATTGTGTCGAAATACACCATAGCAGTTGAAACATTTCATTTAAACTCTTGGTTTTTAATTTTTTTTATATTATACTAGGTCTGACAAATACGTAATGAGACTGATTGTTTTTGCTGCGCATGTGGCAGCACTGCGAATCTGACACTTCGGATCGTTGATCTATAAATCTATAAATATAGATGTATTTGCGACTCCCGTACATCGTTAGTTCTCCGGTTGTGACGTGATGTTAGAGTCTGTGTATGCGGTGCATGTCACGACAATGGAGCAACATAATATCGAGCAATGTTACGCGATCAAGTTTGTGTGAAACACGGAGAATCTGCTACGGACACCTTAGATAAAGTGGTTAAAGTGTTTGGTGATGTAGCTATGAGTCGTTCACCGTATTCCGGCATCACAAGGACTTTAAAAACAGTCGAGAGAGCATCGCAGATAAACCTCAAAGTGGAAGAGGAGCTGAAATGCGAACTGACACAAACGCTTAGCATGTGCGCGCTCTGGTGTAGCAAATTCGGTAGCTAACCATTCGAATGTTGTCAGATGAACTGAATATTAACCGCGAAACAGTTAGAAAGATTTTGGTTGAAGATTTGTACATGAAAAAACTATGTACAAAAATGACAAAAAGAAACTCTCAGAGAACCCAAAACACGTGTGAATTTTCGATCATATAATTACTGGCGATGAAAGTTGGTTCTTTCAGTACGATCAGGAAACAAAGCGGCAAAGCTAACGGTTTTTGTCTCCTGGATCAGCACGACCAAAAAAAGCAAGATTGAGCAAATCCAAAGTCAAAACAATAAGGATTTGCTTCTTTGACAGCAAAGGGGTGGTGCACAATGAGTTTGGGCCGCTTGGACGGACCGTAAATCAACAATTTCATCTCGAAGTACTCAAACGGTTGCAAAAGAGTCGTTAGGATCGATCCAAATATCGCAAACACACGGATAATTCATCACGACAACGTACCATGTCATCGTGC
Organism: Platerodrilus igneus; assembly: GCA_036346225.1. Taxonomy (NCBI): domain Eukaryota; kingdom Metazoa; phylum Arthropoda; class Insecta; order Coleoptera; family Lycidae; genus Platerodrilus; species Platerodrilus igneus. The sequence continues at coordinate 5,179,753 of JARFIW010000318.1, read as the reverse complement.
CTTCAGTGTGACGCACTTTTTGCTCTCAAAAAACATTTCAGTGTTGACTCCAGGCTCCGTATTCCCCTGATATGACTCCATGTAATTTTTTCTGTTTCCGCAATCGAACAAGTCATGAAAAGAACCTATTTAGGTCTGTAACCGGCATTCAAACATTTCTGACAAGAGTACTCCACTGAGATCGTATAATTACTGGTGATGAGAGTTGATTTTTACAGTATGATCCGGAAACAAAGCGGCAAAGCCAGCAGTTTCTGTATCCGGTATCAACACGACCAAAAAAAGGCAAGAATGGGTAAATCTACAGACAAAACTATAATGATTTGCTTCTTTGACAGCTAAGAGGTGGTGCACAATGAGTTTGTGCCACTTAGACAGACCGTTAATCAACAATTCTATCTCGAAGTACTCGAACGGTTGCGAAGAAGAGTCGTTAGGGTTCTTCCAAACATCGCAAACACATGAATCATTCATTGCGACAACGCACCATGTTATCATACCGTCAGTGTGATGCACTTCTTGACCTCGAGAAACATTTCAGTGTAGATTCAGGCTTCGCATTCCCCTGATATGGCTCCATGTGATTTTTCTGTTTCCGCAGGTCAAACAAGTCGTGAAAAGAACCCATTTTAAGTCAGTAACTGACATTCAAACATCCCAGTCAAGGGTACTCCACGGACTGCCAGTAGAAATGTTTCAGGAGAGTTACAAAAACTAGAAAAAGCTACCAAAGGGGAGTATTTTAAAGGGGATCATATTGATGTACCTTAATTTTTAAATTTACGCGAGTTATGTATCCCCCAATCTTTATAAGTATTATAAAATAGAATTTATTAGGAATTATTAGAAATTGTTAAAGAAATTATTAAGTCAAGCGCAACAATGTAATTCAAGGATAATTAAGTAAAGGTTAATGAAAGTTCACAGCAAGTTGTGAGAACGGATGCAATACATTGTATTCCAGAAGATAGTGATGCTGCAGATGGCAGGTCACAGACGGTTAAGAACCGTGATTACCTAGAAAGTAAGATTGTTACATTGTATAATTAATAGTATTAAGAAATAAGCAGACATAAGCTCTGCAAGTTCCCACAGACATGTGAGGGGCAGGGACAACATAAATACCCCGGGAGCCCCAAGACCATAGTCAGTCTCAAGTATTTCAGCTTTAACATTGCAGTTTGCTTAGGCTACTCACTCATATTAGTTTAATTAATAATTATTTTTCGACTTAAAGTAATTTTAAACCAGTTTGTTAAAATTCCATAATTAATGTCTGAAACGTAACTGACGCAGTCGGTAAAATCCAGAAAGGCACTACGAATAAAAAAATCGGAAGACTGGTGATCAAGAACTTCAATTCACAATTCTGGAAGAACCCAAACAAAGTTGCAAGAGGTACAAGCATCGACCGAAACCAACCAAACAAATTTGGAAGAGGTACAAGCATCGACCGAATCCAAAAAAATACAATGTAAACGAAGTACAAAATCGATCGAGCCCACAGCTAAAAAACAGTAATATGTAATTATAATGAAACAATTTTTAAACGTAACAATTTATGATAAAATACTTTAGCAATTAACGATGTGTATAATTGTAGAAAAGACGCATTTAATTTATCACCCACTGAAAATAAAATCTTTCAGCAGACTTAAAACTTTGTAATTAAACAATTTATTGTATAAATTATAAAGGAGGTTTTTATGCAACTACTGTAACAATACGGTAGACTGAAAACTTGCAACTTTATATTTAGACTCAAGGTATCGGGACAATACAGTTACAGTGAAACATTTTATACACTTACCAATTACAACACCTACGGAGAAGAGTTAATTAAAGTAGACTCAATTAATCAGCACGAATAAAATAAAATCATAACTGGCGCAACAAAACGTACAAAGTACAACGCAATTGTCCAATAAATTAATCTACATAATAACCTTTCAGAAAACTAAAAACCGTGACAGTATCCGGCACAAATCCCTCGATTCAATTATAACACCGTATAATTACGTATAAAATACAAGCAACTCGATTCTTAAATAACCTAACACACTTCAAACTGAAAATTAACAAATCAAACGCGAAATAAATTTCAATTTTACAAATTTAGGAATTATTAGAAATTGTTAAAGAAATTATTAAGTCAAGTGCAACAATGTAATTCAAGGATAATTAAATAAAGGTTAATGAAAGTTCACAAGCAAGTTGTGAGAACGGATGCAATACACTGTATTCCAGACGATAGTGATACTGCAGATGGCAGATAACAGACGGTTAAGAAGCGTGATTAGCTAGAAAGTAAGATTGTTACATTGTATAATGAATAGTGTTAAGAAATAAGCAGACATGAGCTGTACAAGTTTCCACAGACATGTGAGGGGCAGGGACAACATAAATATCTCGGGAGCCCCAAGACCATCAGTTAGTCTCAAGTATTTCAGCTTTTACATTGCAATTTGCTTAGGCTACTCACTCATATTAGTTCAATTAATGATTATTTTTCGACTTAGAGTAAATTTAAACCATTTTGTTTTAAAATTCCATAATTAATGTCTGATTAAACTAATAAAATCTGTTACAAGTTATAAAAGTAGTTTTTAAAAACATCGCTTCCAAGGCTCGAAACGTAACTCGCTTTCTTTTCAATCAGTCTCAATACTTAATTGTCAGATCTCGTAGGATCTGAGTATAAATTATGTGCCTATATATAATAAATAGGAAGCTAGAAAAACCAGTAATAAAAATCTAACATTTTAACTTAAAATGTCACAAAAACTAAAATATTCAATCAGTCCTATGCTCACAATAAACGTCAAACAAAATCACTCATTCACCTTCTTTCAATGTTGAGTATAAATTATTATATACTTGAAACAATTGGTATAAAACAAATGTCAAATAAATAATCATGTCACATTTTCTTACCTGATTTAAAAAGCACCAATGCTTTTAGACAAGCGTGTTCTGTGTGATCGACCCTTAGTAAGTTAAGTCTAGTTATAACTTCTCTCAATCGACGAGCATCTTCTTCTAGAGTGACGTGTCGAGAAGCGGGTGCAATGCATTGCTGACCAGTAAAGCTAAAAATTATGGGTAACAACTGTTATTTGCGATAAGTACAAACCTTCATCAATGGGCAAAGCCCATTGAGCGGCTGTTAGTACAAAAAGTTCACTCCAACATTCTTCTAATAGTATCGATTGATCTCGGTATGACAACTAAAAATCGAACAATAAATTTGAATTTTCAACCGCCTTTTACCTGTAAAAATGATGGTATAGTTCTTGCCCATTTTACAGCTAAGAAGAGTAGTCTGGCAGCAGATTCATAAATATTTTCAGCAGGGAAGAGGGATAAGCAGGTGACATCTAAAGGGCGGTGCTCGCTTCTGCATTGTTCACTTAAAATTGGGAGTTCGTGCCGATTTCTTGTTGTTTCTAAAACAAATAATTGTTTTGCGGTGTTATTAAAACTCGAAAATTATAACATAAGCTGTAACAGTTTGTTTTACCTCTTCTAAAATAACGCACAAAAATTATGTGTTGTGTTACAAAAATTTTAAATTTACTTTTATAATTCAATATGAATCGTACATCTACAACTAATATATTAAAAGAATGTATCATAATTTCAAAACACCCCAATTATTGTCCTTCTTTATTCTAATTATCTAATAAATAAAGTGCATAGTTATAAATATTCCAGTTTGTATTTTAAAACCATGCTAAAACTCGAACAAGCTGGAAACTAACATCTTAAAGATAATATTTAATCATGAATTTAGATTTTCAAACTTTGCTTTAGATTAAATTTATGCGTTATACAATTGTTTACCTAACAAAATCTTTATGAATTTACATTATGAATAATATAGTCAAGTACTTGCTTGTAACGGGCATTTTTGTAATTTTAACATTTTACGCTATTTCCCAATTAACAAATACCTTTCTGTAACTACGATTTCTATATTTTATATTTATTAACTCCTTTGGCGAGTGCATCGTATTAATTATAGATTACATCGTCCTTGTCTTGCCGTAAATATAAATTTAGTTCCTTATGTAAATATACCAGTCTAGATAAGAGACGATAAGGAGTTGTAAGAGAACGAGTTGAATAAACAGATGAGGAGTCGTAGTTTGTTCTTGGTTTCTATATACTAATTACGTTAAAAATACTGCTTCTTCTTTGCTTTGAAAATCGGAACATTGACTTAGTGATACGCGTATTTTACTAATGTGTGGTTTTAGTTGTTTGTCTTGTGAAATGGGAGTCGTGTTTTGTTTTTCATTGCGATATACTAAGTACGTTAAAAATACTGTTTCCTCTTCGCTTTGACTAGTGAGAATTAATGCGGGATTTAATTTTCGTATTGTTCATGTACGTGCACGGCACGATTTCTTTTAGTTGTTTTCTTGTGAAATGAAAATTGTATATTAACTGTACAAAAGTGTTTTACGGAACATGTTGACGGACGTACTTAAGTGATACACGTGCTTTACCCATTATGGTTCTTTTTAGTTGTTTTGTCTTTTGATATTAAAACGGTGTGTGTGCGATCTAGTTTCGCGGTCCTTTTTTCTTTTCGGAGTGGCGCATACTTTGGATTGTTTAAATACAGTGATACTGTAGTTCCTAAATTTTCTAACAACAAAGAATCTAAAATAGATCATTGCTTGCGCAAATTTCGTTATTGGTGAACTATAACATATTACCGGCTTACAAAGGTATTGGTTGAAATTTCTCACTGCTTTTTGGGATGTTTAGGAAAATAATATACCTTTGGTCCCAGTTGAAATTAAACTAGGGCTTCAGAATATTTCGAAATTGTTGTCTTAGGAAGTACAATTACCAAGAAATTTATCAAGGCTACATAGTTCCGGCGCGGGATAACGTCTGCTGCTAACACCAGTGAAATACGTAGGTGTGATTAGTGTAACGTGTGATAAGTTCCATCAACACCCTCACGTGTCAAGGGTGAAGTGCTTCGTTAGTGCAGGATATCGTTGAATCCCACACTTCAGTTGCAAGGAAGCGTTGCTGAAGCACTTTTGTAAGTTGAACTATTTCCTACTGGTTATTACTTTAAATATCTATACTACTAAATTACTCATATCAATTGTGTCTTACCTATTTATTTACTAAATTACTCATATCAATTGTGTCTTACCTGTTTATTTTTTTAACATTTTGTCTGATTTATGTTTAATTGGTGTGTGAGGAAACGTTTCTGCTACTCCCCAATATTACCTCACTTTGTACTAAACATTTCTCTGTATTGCTTTTACTGTTGTTATATTATATAGTTTATCTAAACAGTTTCTTTTATTTACATTCTACAAAGTACTGAATAACTTAGACTTATCATTGCTGCTATGCTTATTCTTTTTTTTTCAGGTTTGCTTAACTATTTTTATTGCAGGTATTATTACTAATTCCTTACAGCCCCGTACGTTATATGTTGGTCTGCTTTCTACAACCCCCCCTACTCTCCGATTGAGCCCGGTCATTTTTTTTTCTCTTTGATTTTCTTTTTGTTACGCACGGCTACGAGTCAACGTAACATGCTTACACATGACAACTATTTAACAAAGTTCAAGTTTACTAATTAAAAGATTTTATTATAAAACTAATTTTGTAAATATGTAAGTCGTTTAGTCAGTACTGAAAAGATGACAAAAAGCTCATAATTGTGTTAATGATATTTATAGTGTCTATTTGATTTAGAGACCTTTTTTTAAATGACCAAGATTAGTAATATAAATACATAAAATCAATGGAGCATTCAGAAAACTTACAGTAAATATCTGTCAAATTAAATCAGAATATTTTTAGTCAATATGTGTTGATATTTAAGAGCTTTGATTTCTTTATAAACTTAGAAAGGGTTGATTTCACTCAAAGAAGCACTTAAGAAATAGTGTTTATTCTGTCCATACTTATCTTTGGATTCTATAAATTATGTGTATCAATTCAGTAAGTAGAGTGTCCATGCACTAATACACAAAAGAAAAATATCATAGATGCACAAAACCTGTTTGATTTATTAAATTTTTTTATTTTGAGGCGCAAACTGCTGTCTCTAATATTATTTTATTTACTTTATTTTATTTCAGGATAAACGTAGTACCATTTATAAATACAAAATTTTGTATTTCTACAACAGAATATATTCGTTGAGGTTCCTGTATTTTTCTTAGCGATATATCTTGTTTTTACACCTTACCTAAATACAGTGGCGCCCTACTCATCCGTATTTATTTAATGACCCCCGATAGTCTCTCTAAACCGTTGAAGATAGAGTTCAGAGCTAGTGCGGAAGTCTTTAAAAGTCAGTTGCGTTAATACGGATAAAACTACATCTTCTGCACGACTTTTATGAGAAAAAATAAAGATCCTTTTAGAAAGTTGCACTAACGTCCAAGGCGTGTGGCAAGAAAAAGTTACAAAGCTTTTGGAAGTTTTACTGCATTAGACGGAGAGTAGGGTCTCACTCATCCAGGATTTCAACTCAGGTCGAATTTTCTTCAATTGTAGAGATTTTAGGTGTAAAAGACATGTCCGTTCGATAGTACATTTTTTGGAAAATTTGCTTTTAGAGTTTTTATCTTTATTCCAAAGATTAGATAAACTAGAATTTTTGAACACATTTTGTAAAAAAACACAAACCATTTCATTGAAATACTGAGAAATCACACAATTTAACAGAGACATCTAATAAGTTTTAATTTGATATTTTTATTTACAATCAAACCACTAGAAGAAATCTGCGAATCATAAAAGAAACATATAGACGATCTACATGTTGAAGTTAAGTAAGCACTTTCTAAAGAAAACCTATTTAATGTACAAGAACCAGCAATTAGAAGTGTCTATAGAATCACCACTATCGCTCGTAATTGCCAATTTAGTCACTAGAAAAACAAGTTTAATAATCGGTAGATTACGAATCTAATCTAAGATTTCACTATGTAAACGATGTACTGAAGGAAAAGCTCCAACAATTTCTAGAACCCACCAAGGTCTTATATGGCAAAATGAAGATTACTATACTAGAGAAGATTGAAGTGTGGGAAATACCAAAAACCAACGAACACCAAACATTATTTAAAAGACGCATCACGTTGTTATTCACCTCATCTACAATCAAAGGTTAAAACATTAATAGCAAGATCTCAGAGACTAACCGACGAAAAACACAAGAACTAAGGTGTCATATTGGAGAGAAGCATTGCCCAAAAATGCGAATTTGAAAGAAACATCAAAAATTCCGAAACAAAGAAAGCCCGAAGAACAGTAGCAAAAAAAAGATAAAGAACCTAAACTAAGAACTCATTTACTATATACCGAAGGAACTAGAAATGGTATTTGAAAAATATTAAGAAGCACAAGATACAAACATTATTCAAACCGCATCTAAAGACTAGCGGCACACTTAATAACTCAAACATAGAATGGAAATAAAAAAGCAGTCTATAAAGTATTTTGTAAAAATTGTATTCATGTATGTGCCTAGAACAATTAAAAAAAAATCGATATGGGAAGTGTTTAATGCGCAAAGAGTCTCATAATGTTATATTGGCTTATCTGCGCATTGCTTATTGTTTTGTGAATGTAAATCCTATTCTTCAATTGAGTAGACTGTAGTAAACTACGACGAGGACGTGTTTTGCACTGGGTTTTACCTCTCTAGAAATCTGATCACTTTCCGAAACCACCATTGACTTCACTCACTTTCAATGAACCAACGTTTCGCTTCAATGTCCATGAGCGATCGTTTATTATTGCTTTTTGCCTTACCAAATTGCAACAGTAACAAAGGAATTTTGTAACGGGATAAGGGATGAGAGGTGTTGCTATTTATGACTACAAATTACAATTACGTATTTACTTAACCCCGAAGAGTGTGACAATTTTATATTTAAAAATAATTATACTCAGCATCTAAGTAACCTAAACGACACTACATTTGATTTTTCAGTGCTCCACCTGAAGGAAATACATTGACCAGAAGGCGAGTTTTTTTTACCTGGAAAATTTGGAATTTTGCTGAACTCTTGCTGTATGTGACAACACTCACACGCAGGACCTACATTTTACCTCTCATTCTACCCATCGAACTGTCTTAACTGTAGGCACACGAACAGTACCGTCCCTACCAGAAGGAACATTGTCTACTCTTCCTAAACGCCACTGTAGAAGGAGAGTATGTTCTAGCTTTGGGATGATGAGCGAACCATAAGGCAAGGTAGTGGGATTCTTTAACAACTTGCTTTTCTGTTGCAGAGTGTCAGGTATTCACTACGCCATTTTTTCCAAAACTCTTGTTTTATTTGCTGCAACAGTTGTCAGGTATTTAATTGAGAGGGGTTTAAGGACAACAAATCCAGATCCGGTAACAGCAAGACCGATTCAACATAAAGAAAATGATTAGGAGTCAAATATGAGAAATCACGTGCTTCGTAACTCAGCGCATATTAGTGGAAATGAGTTGAGTGTCGCTTCGATTTGTATCAATAATCCAAAAAACCCTTAAAACGACAAAATATGTTCCCCGACAAACCTTTTCAAATTGGATTTTACAACTTTAATCTTAGCTGTCCATAATCCACCGAAATAATGCTCCACCCGAAGGGTACTACATTGGCCAGGAAGTTTTTTTACCTGGAAATTTTGAATTTTGGCGAATCCATGTTGTTTCAAGCATGGTAGGGATCTTTAACGTGCGTAACAACACTCACATACGGGGCATATTTTTGTAAAAAATGCTCACCTAATATTTCTCAAGCATACCACGGAGCAGCTTGATTGATTCATCATGAAAAAGAAAATTCTGCCAAAATCGACTCCCGTGTGTAAAAACGCGTTGCTTGAAGTCAACCCAGAGGCTGATAAATCCCCCATAGAGCGACATAAAATTACAGGATTTACACGAAAGCAAAGAATGTAAGACTTTAAACATTGCCGAATATCCCCCTTGGCGAACAAAATCCAATAATTTTGTTTCTATAAAAATGGAGTCGTACGATTTCTAGGATCTAAATGTTTTTTATGTCAATCACACACAATAATTTCAGTTAACAGACGTGACGGAGGAAGCAATATCGGAAATTTTGCTTCATACGATACTTTGTATTGCACAGGCGACCCTCTACTCTCGACACACCACGACTATCCTAGAAAAGGACTAAAGGCTACGAAGTTGTTTACTAACAAGTTTTCCAGTTTCAATATTTGCCTTTCTGAGGCAAAGATATTTGTCTGAACTCTTTTAATAAATAAATGTATAGCCTCTTTCTGCTGAGCAAGGGACAAACCATCAGAATATTTTGAACGCAAATTCACCATAGATTATACATTACGAATAAAATGCCGAATATAAGTGATAATCTTACAGATCTTTGCTAAATTTAAAAATTCATCCAATAATGAATCTAAGAAATTTTCGGACACAACTATTAACCACAAAATATGTTGTTCGAGGTCCATCGGAGATAAAACGATATTAAGTTTTGGCACTGATATTGCTGGCCAATCTTCATTAGGGCTCACTAATCAGGAAGGCGCTGTCCACAATAATGGATGACGAAGCTACTCTGAAGGCAAAATTATGCTTGGACTTAATATGAAATCACGTAGACGAAGGAATACGTTCTTGAATATGCGAAATCTGGTCACTAACACATGTTTTTCACTTATGCGAGGAAGAACGAATCCAAGACAAAACAATCGTGGAATCTGACCACGCAAAGTACCACTAACCGATAAAGTATCTGTATAAGTAATTTTTATGAATTCTACTAAATCTGTAAAAACAACAGCAGCACTCGATTCGAGACACAGTAATGAAACACGATCTAGTACACAAGATTAAAAACAGTGACGATGAAACCCCATAAGTCACAGTATTTACTTTAAAGTCCATAATAGGATCAGTGAGAGATAATCTCCCGACGATACATTAATACTCATGATGAGTATCTAACTAAAATCTGCCGATACATTTGTTTAATGGTAGCCGCAATGACGATAGGGTGCACACAAAAGTGCAATCACAAAACTACCATATTTTTCTCCAGAGTAGGGTCAATCGTCAAGTTATTATTTAACGAATTTTCAGATGGATTCCGATAAGAAACATCAAAGACCACACGGAATTTGGCGGAGGTGATATCAAGCGTATGTACAGCATGTTGAGGAATGTAGTACATTCTCTCATTCCACTTGTTTGAATCTACTCCTTCGCCACTGTGGCTAGCCGGCATAATTTTTTCTGCTAAGTTTCAGGGCGAAGTAAATTCAAAAGTCACTAGCGTCAATTAGCACATAACAACGTTTGCATCTAATTTATTCGATAACAGATTATATATGTAATTTTCCAATGCTCCACCCAAAGGTACTACATTGGTCAGAAAGCGAGTTTTTTTTACCTAAAAAATTTGGAATTTTGTCGAACCCTTGCTGTTCCAAGCAAGGTAGGGATCTTTAGCGTGCGGGACAACACTCACACACGGTACCTCTATTTTACCCCTCATCCAAACGAGGGTGTATGTTTTTGAAAAATGTTTGCTAACATTTTTTAAGCGGGCCGTGTTGGGATTCGAACCTGGAACCTTGAGTATAGTAGTCACACACATACCAACTACGCCACGGAGCCGCCTAAGAGATTATACATTATAATTTAATTAAGGGCCGCTATGCCTGCGGCCACGTCCCCAATGCTCCACCCAAAGGTACTACATTAGGTTTAAACGCGAAAAATATAAACTTGCTCCTAATTATTCTAATTTCACAATTAACACATCTTAAATAAAAATCTAACAACTAAAACAAAAACTAAAAATAGGGTTTGATTGCTAAGAGATTATACATTTAATTTTTTTTTCAGTGCTGCACCCGGAGGTACTACATTGTAAGAGATTATACATTACATGTGATTTCCAATGCTCCACCTGAAGGTACTACATTGGCCAGGAAGCGAGTTTTTTTTACCTGGAAAATTTGGAATTTTGCCGAACCCTTGCTGTTCCAAGCAAGGTAAGGATTTTAACGTGCGTGACTACACTCACACACGGGACCTCCATTTTACCTCTCATCCGAACGAGGGTGTATTTTTGTGAAAAATGCTCGCCTGACATTTTCAAGCGGATCGTGTCGGGATTTGAACCCGGGATCTTGGGCGTAGTAGCCACACACATACCACTACGCCACGGAGCCGCCCATGGTATACATACCTTACATGTGATTTTCCAATGCTCCACCCAAAGGTACTACATTGGCCAGGAAGCGAGTTTTCGAAAAGAGATTATACAGCATAAAATCTAATAAACCGATTTTTATGTGGTTTAGTGCGAATATATTTTCAACAAAATATTTAATTGCCTAAGTTATTTATGTGACTCCGATGAATAAACTTTAGGGCATTTTTCGAGAGCATTAAAATACATTGAAAGTAACAACCTGTAACTATACCCACAAAGAAAAGAAATGTATTTTAAATTCTACCGTTATGCGAATAAATGTTGCTACTACTGAATATGCAAACAAGATGTTTAGCTTCCTTTATAACACGCCTCTAGCATACCACAACGATAATAATGATTAATTAAAGGAATTAATAAGAAACTACAGGAATAGGAACGATCTAATTAATCAATTAATTCAAATGAGACCTACGTCTATAGGTTATAGCACCCCATACAATAACCCCCACGGTTCGGTGCACATGTCGTTTAACAGAAAATTTAACATTGGCACGTTCCCCACGTCTTTGTCTGACTCTCATGCGACCATCATGCATACCTAAAAACAAAATCAGGATTCATTACTGAATACTGCCGTATGTCACTCCAGGTTTCGATGTAATCGTAAACTGCACCACTCTAAACATTGCTGTCGATGTTGAGCCGTAAACGGTAACACAAGATGTGATCGATTCGATAGAATTGCAAGCCGAAACTTCTAGTTCGACGATAAACCGTTCGATGGGTTACAGACCGACCTTCATTACCTAACAAGTGATCAGCAATTTACCGGATCCTAGAGAATCGGTCTCAGAGCCATTCCGTTCCTTTTTTTTACGACATTCCATTCCCATAAAGGAACTAAATCGGAAGACAACAATACCAAAATGCAGTATTAAGGAATAGAAATTACTAACTGCTGTAATATGTACAAACAATATCATGCAAGATCATTTTAAAAACAAAGTTATAGCAAATTATGAAAGTTAATAGAACGACCCGTTCTGAATGGGCCTGTACCCTGAAGATTACTAGAACGGGTAGAACGGTTCTATTGATCTAAAGAGCCGCACTATAGGTTTAACCAAATTAGTGGGGTCTTTAATGAGGCAAGCGATTTTCTTTATCTGGAAATTTTGAATTTTGTCGAAACTTTGCTGTTCCAAGCAAGGTAGGGTTCTTTAACGTGCGTGACAACACTCACACACGGGACCTTCATTTTACCTCTCATCCGAACGAGAGCGTATTTTTGTGAAAAATGTTCACCTAACATTTTTCAAGCGGACCGTGTCGGGATTCGAACCCGGGACCTTGGGCATAGAAAACACACGCATACTATTTACACCACGAAGTCTTCCCTCTTCACATACCCCTACATGTGATTTTCCAATGCTCCTCCCGAAGGTACTACATTGGCCAGGAAGCGAGGTTTTTTACTTGGAAATTTTAAATTTTGCCAAACCCTTGCTGTTCTAAGCAAGTTAACGTGCGTAACAACACACACACGGAACCTCCATTGTACCTCTCATCCGAACGAGGGCGTATTTTTATGAAAAATGCTCGTTTTACATTTTTCAAGCATATCGTGTCGGGATTTGAACCCGGGACCCTGGGTATAATGGTCACACGCATACCAACTACACCACGGATTCGTCCCTTTTCACATACCATTGAAGTTCGGGGAACTTGGGTATATAATTTTAAAACAATAGAAGGGGACCGAATGACATCTAACAAGAAAGAACAACGGCTATGTTCAAAGACAACAAACATGGAAACAAGAGGAAAATTCTTGTGAGCATATGTGTGGCGCACAGCACAGTACATGTATGAAATAGGGGCAGTAGGAAAAGCAGACAGAAAGAGATTAAAGCCTTCTGGAATGTTGTGCTTTAGATGTATGAGAATGATAGCATGGACAGACAAAGTTAATAACAAATAGGTTATAGAAATAGTAAAGGACAAAAATATCTGTGGAAAACAAAAAAAAAAATAGGAGGGTAGGGTACGTTCTGAGGCATTTTTGGGGAATAGTACAGGATATATTACAAGCAGAGGGAAAAAAACGTATTGGTAGACCTACATCAGACTATCGCACGCAGATAGTGATAGATGCAGACTGTGCAAATTTCAGGAAAAGGTGTAGGTTAGTTCAGAATAGGAAACAATGAAAGTACGCGTCTAACTAGTTCTAAGACTTAAGACCTAATGATAATGAATAGAATGGTAAAAGAAGCGTGCTACGTACCTTGACGTAACCGAAAGAAAACGCAAATATACCAGGCTAACTACCGATGCGGAGAGGGGAAGAGTTGCTAGCAACACAAAAATAATACATTGCCAACGATTTTATATTTACAATAAAAAAACACAAATATAGAAATTTCTATCGAAACAGCAAAACAAAATTAACTAAGGTTAGTTAATAAGTTAGTTAATAAAACAATTTTACTCTAGGGACAAATACACTAATTGTTCCACGAAGTGTGCAATTCGTAGCTAACATGCAATAAATCTAGTCAGTACTAGAAAGAATAACGCTGATACTTTCGTATAAGCGGATGGGTTAATTAAAAAACATTAATTTTAGAAACCTTTCTGGTAAGGATTTTACCATACGAAGCATTTGTTATAACTCTAATCAGTAAAAAAAAGAATGCAGCTGATACTTTCGTATGCGCAGATGGGTTAAGTACAAAAAACAAAAGCATTAAAGTTCGAAACTTTTCTAGTAAGGATTTTACCAGAACAAACGTTAGCGTATCTAATTTCAAATTAGGTTTATCCCTGGGTATGTTAGAAAAGGAAAACAAGTCACATAAATGTGTCGGGATACTTATCTTGTCAACCCTCGAAAGCGAATTGACACCATCTCCGCGGTAGTCAGCAACAACCATGCTACTACCGTAATTGCAACGGCGGTCTACATGCAAGAGCAGTTGATCTACATCAAGGAATAATCGGGCTACGCAACAAGCAATTTAGCCTCCAGCTAAGAGCAAATCTACACATTTGATAGAGAAGAAACGTGCAACTGCCCTTGGAGTAACAGAACGAGTAGTTTTTACAAGTGCATCAATGCACAAACTGCAGATTTAAAGTTCTAAAAGGAGTTCAAAATAACACAAACTCGATAAGCAAACATCCGCGTTATCGAAACGCGATTGAAAACTGGAAAACACGGTTTTACCGGAGAATAGTAGGATATATTATTTCGACAAATCTTTAGAAAGGAAACCCACTAAAACGCAATTACACGTTATCGGAAGGTATAACGCGTTCATGGATACCTAAACAGGATCTTGACTAATTAATTGTAACATAAACTTGTCGTTTCAAAACAACTAGATTTACGTTGAGAAATTCTTAGAGAGGGTATTTATTATTAATTATGCGGAAGGATTTAACAATAGACATGGAATTTATACGAACGGATAATGAATTAACAAGGGATTTGAGTTGAAAATTATGGTAAAGCGAGCTTATCTGAACAGATACAATATATCGGGTATTGTGGGAGAATTTAATACTAGAAAAGGAATTTATGTAAATAAAATAACCAATTATTGCCGAAAATGAACGTAACAAGCGATTGAATTGAAAACGTTCACATACTTTAAAAACGACACACAAGGTTTACCAATAATTTGTATACCAGTGGTAATGACCAACCAAAAATGTTATAAACAATAAATGATAGAGCAGGAGCAATAATATTAATGATGTTTACCAAGCACGGAACTATTAATAATCAACAGTTAGTTCAACGAACCTAGCTTAACAACTGGAATATGATCCTGCAGTACTAGAAACCGAAAAGACAATAGTAACAGATCTACAGATTGTTACTCAGATGAACTAAAACATTTTCGCAGAAACTATCGTCTTTTTAAGTACTCCGCCAACACGCTGAAGAATACTGGGAAAGCTCTACAAGTACAAAAAGTAAAAAGGTAATACGTGGTTAGATGCTGTTAGTAGTTTAAAAGAAAGTTACTACTTATAAGCATATTTTCATTTTCCAAAAATGTAGTCATAGTATATTCATTTCTGCAATATATTAAATATAACACTCACCATTTTTGGAAGCTTCTTCTGAACTGCTAACTTCATCTTCTTTTCGAATCACAGGACTTGGTTGCTGGGTTTCCAGATGTTTGTTCGGAGAATAACCTTCAAGCACAAAAGAGAACAATTTTATGTTTATGAAATTTTTGCAATTGCCTTTAACCTGGCAAGAAGTGGCAATAAATAAATACTTTTTAAAACCAATTATATAAATTTTACATCTTCTATCAGACTCTTCTAGAGGTTTTAAAACCGCCATACGTCACCAATTAAATGTTAACGTTTACACGAGTATTATACTAAGAGTGCTTTGTACTGTAGTTTTGAAGGGCGATTTTATCTTGAACATGAAATTATTCGGAAGATTGGAAATTATTTGAAAGTTAGGAATTTTATTGCGAAATCTAAACATAAATTTTTGCGGTGCTGTCTACGTTCCACCAAATTAATTTTAAAATTCCAATCTCCCTCGACGATGACAATTAACCCATAGTATTCCATAGGAACCACTTTAGGAACCGCCGATTTAAACGTTAATAAATCCTGATTTTAAGTTTCCATAAAAGGTGATATCCGTTCCGAATGGACCTGCACCGTAAAGAGGTTCTAGAATACTTGAACGGGTAGAATGGTTTGCGTGTTTCAGAGAGCTAAAGAGCCGAACTCTAGGTTTGACCAATTTAGTGGAGACTTTAGTGAACAACCAGACTAAGAAAGATTCCCGAAAAGAACAGCGGCTCTTTCAGTACTTCGAGTGGCAGAGACCATAGGGGTCGGTATGGCATTTTAATACTCTAATGTGGAGAGCAACGGGAAAACACCACATTATCCTCTCAAGTGCACAGCGTACTAAAAATGTTTTTTAAGACGATAGTATCCTCTGAGGTACAAAATTCCGGAGTAATAATAATACCCCATTCGGATTTCCAAGAGGGGACTATTTCGGAGGATGTGATTTGAACGTTTAAGAGAAGAGAAGAGCGAGTCGGAGCGTGAAATGTCAGAAGCATGAAGCTAGAGAATTTAAAAAAATTGAAATGGATATCTTTGGACCTGTTTTCTGTTAGGGAGTGCGCAATCCTGTTAAAGCAGTATTATTGCATTCATTTCAGCATGGTGTTCTAAGCAACATACTTCAGAAAACCAAGGAACAACGACATAACGTCAAGATCTGCTTCAAATTGGGTAAAACGGAGACGGAAACCCATGATATGTTGGTGCAAGTGCACGAGAAAGATACTATGTGTAGAAGATGTGTGTGCAATTGCTTTGCACGCTTTCGTGCTGGCAAGGAAACGGTGGAGGATGAACCGCGTTCGGACCGGCCATCCACAAGCAGGACACCGAAAAACGTTGAACGTGTGCGAGCGTTGCTAGCAAAAATCGGCGATTGATTCAGTGGGAGCCATCATCCATGAAGATTTGGATAAACGCAAAATTTGTTTACGATATGTGCCACACATACTAAAAGTCGAGCAAAAACAAGACGTTTTGTAACCAATGGCGAATATATCGACACGTGCGACTTGGATCCGCCCTTTCCGAAATTTATTGTCACAGGGAACGAGTATTGATGTTTCAAGTAAAACCCCAAAACGAAAATTTTTCTTACGACAAACAAAAAGCCGCGTGCAAAAATCTAAGGTGAAAACCATGCTAATTACATTTTTCGAGAGGGAATCATCCATAAAGAATTCGTTCCTGCTGGCCAAACGGTGAAGGCCGCATTCTACCTGGCGGTTACCAAACGTTTATTGCAGCGCATCCGACGCGTCAGGCTATAGAGGATTCATACCGGAAATTTGATATTCTGCACGACAATGTACCATCACAGACCAGCACTTCGGTACACCAATTTTTGTTTCAACGTCTTAAGGGGACCTTGATGGGTTCACGTTAAGGATATTCAGCACCGTGTAAAAGCTATTCCGGAAATGGTTCCAAAAAAAACTTTTCTGACAGTTTCCAGAAGTTATACTATACGAACTTCGTTAAAAATGTGTTGTATTTGGTGCTGACTCCTTCGGAGGCTAATAGAGATATTTCCAATGTGCATTCTGTTTTTGTATTGTATTAGACCGTTCACTAAATTTAGCAGACAAGTTATAAATTTGTGATCTACTTAATTACAGAGGCATTAGCTACCACTGAATGATGGCATCATAAATTGAAGGTTTTGTCACCACTGTGTTTTTCGATTACATTTTCGATCCATTTTTTTTTTTACTAATCGACTGTTGGTTATACTATTATCATAAAATGTTTAACAACTCTAAAATTCAGCAAACTTACTTGTGAAGTACGGATATTTGGAATATCCTAACAGCACATCTGGAAACAAAAGATTGCGCTGTAAATAATGGTTTGAAGTCGTAGCTATATTATGATCTAATAGCGTCGGTATTGTGTTCATATGTAAAGGAATCCCTGAAAATGGCAATGTTGAACGCAATCTTGATCCTAAATTGAGCTGGTAATGTTGGTGATGGTGTAGACCGTGGTTAGTTCTTGGAGCGCGTTCATGTTGGACAGCTGAAATAGAAAAAAATCGTGTTAATTTAGAAATTAATTTAGAGGTAGCAGTATACTAAGTAACGGAGTACTGCGATCAAACTAGCAACGCTTCCTATGCACAATCTCCAAATATAACGTACCGATGAGTAATTTTCAGAGAATTACGGCAATATAGACGACTTGGGTGACTAATCATTTAAACAATTTGTAAAATAAGTTGGAATTGTGAAAAAAATAACTACAGAATGTAATATCCCCCTATTAATATCCATTCCGTTTATTCAATTTAATAATATGTAAATTAATAAAGTATTTCTGAATAGAAGATAATAGATGTTCGCTCAGATAGTTTGATATTTTTCAGCATTTACGTTACCGTTTATAAATCATAAATTTTTTAATCCTATTACGCGAGTTAAGGTTCGGGCCTTGGGAGCTGCGTTTTTAGAAAACGTTTCCAAAACTTAACAAATTTATTTTAATTGTTACAGAAATTAATGTGGAATTTTGACAAACTGATTTTAACTTTAAATCAAAATAAATTAATTAATTGAACTAATATTGTGAGTCGCCTAAGCAAACTGCAATGCTAAAGCTAAATACTTTGACTGACTGCCACGTCTTTGAGCTCCCGGGCTTTTTATATTGTCCTACCCTTCGCATGGCTGTGGGAACTTGCAGATCTCATGTCTGCTTTACTCTTAATTCTACATTGTTACATTGTTACAATCTTATTTTCTAGGTAATTGCGATATCTTAACCGTCTGTGACCTGCCACATGCAGTATCACTATCGTCTCGGATACAAAGTTGCATATCCGTACTCATGAACTGTTAATAAGCTGTCTGGTTTATCCTTGTAATACATTGTTGCAATTGACTTATAATTTTGTTACGTTTTTTTTTTTCGTGGCAGCCACGTTGGGCACCAAAAATGTTACGTTACGTAATTCGTGCGTAACACAAAGAAAATCAGAGAAATGACCGGGCTCAATCGGAGAGTAGTGGGGGTATCAACGTTTGGTGTAGAAACGTGACACTGTAGGACTATTGTTTGTTGCTGCTAATCGATATTATCGCTCTACAGGTGAGATGTATCTTTGTGAAAAATGTTAGACAGACACACGCTTATTCCTTTATACTGATTGGTTTATCTTACAAACGGTACTGTTTACGACTGAAAAGATGTTTGATAAAACCTCCCACACATTAATTCTTTCGTACTAATTAGTTATTGTACAAAAAGTATTAGGTGGAATTTTAAAAACGCTTGACAAAAGCTCTCACAGGTTTATTTACTACTGATTAATTTTATTTTGTATAAATACGAGATACGCACTTCGTATCCAAATTCATAAATTGTCCGTACAATATAATTGTTTGCTGTGAAATAATAACACTTAATTTATTTTCTTTTGGTTTGTTTGTACAGAATCCTTTATTTATTTTTATGTGTTAATAGATAATCGTGGGGGACGTGCTTTATTTTCTTTTGTTTTTTTTTTGTATTTAGGTGAATCCACCACTCTGCGCTTGATAGTTAGCCTGGTATTTACTTTTCTTCCGACCACGTCTAGGTACGTAGCATAATTTCTAACGCACTGGCGTGGGGCTGCGAGTTTGCTTTAGTTAACTTTTTGTGCTCCGATTTTGTTTCGTGTAACTTTGGCTCCGATTTGGTTTCGCTTAATTTCTGGCCCAATTTTTGTTTGTCGATACTAACTAATTTCCGACATTACCCGCAATTCCATGCCTGTTGCTACTTGTTTTTCCTTCCTTTACGTTCGAACTGTTATTTACTTTTCTCTTTTGACCCTTTGCTGTCCCCCACATGCGATTCGATCTTCTAAAATTTTGGTTTTGTTTTCCTTCCTAATCGCTCAATATCCTTGGTTAGCTCATCTCAGATTGTTGGCCTTGAGTTTTCGTCAATAATCCTAGTCCATTGAAAACGCTGGCGCCCAAGATTTTTCTTTTTCTTCCTTCCCTCTCTGTATATTTTGCTCTCCCCGTCACGTCTAGAGTTAGTTTTTTTTTCCGATTTTTCTTTTATTCTACAACCCTATTCTAATTTCTATTTTGTTGTTTCGCTCCTGTTGGTGTTCCTGAAGTTTATCCGTCGGATATGTTTTAACTCGTTTCGAGTTTCCTAAACTACCTTTGCCATCTCCTATGTCGCGTGCTACAATTGCTACATCCCCTGCTGTTTCTGTCTTGCAGAAAACTGCCCATAAGAGGCAGAAATTTGTCTATACTGATTCAGAACCGGAAGATGTATGTCGACGAAATCCTAATGTCCTTTATCTCGTTTTGTTTTTCTTCTGGCGGCGTAAATGCCTTAAGCCCAATACCTAGTCCTCGTGCCCCAGATTCTTATACCGACTTTGTTTCCTTAGGTTGTGAAGAGGTTGTGATTTTTGGACGTTACGATTTCGTTCTACTTCCTTGTTTTACTAGGTTTTCTTTCGTTTTCTTGCTTTTTCTTGACCCCGTGTGGGTCTAGGAACAGAATAACCCCATGGTACGACCTGCCTGTCGTAAGAAGCAACTACAGCGGTCCAACACAACACACACACACGCACACTTTATACAAACACAACACATACACACACACACACACACATTTCTTACAGACCCACACACACACGCACGCACACGCACACACCCACTCATACATAACTACACTGGGATTCTGTTTTATTTTCTTTTATACCATTCTTAGTTTTTGTTTTTGGGTTGTTATTCTTTTTGGGTTTTTTTCTTTTTCTCACTACTTTCGTTCCACATTCTTCTCCCTATTCTGTTTCTGGTCTTCTTTGCTGTCGGTCCCTAATCCGATTGTGTTTCGTCCATCCGCTAATGTGGTAGGTGCTTTCTAGTCCGTTTTTCTTTTTTCGGAAACCACGACTTAGTCGACTTTAGGTATAGATAGCGATTCTTTTCTTTGGTCCTTCGTTTGTTGAGATTCTTGATTACCACAGTTTGTAGTACACAGTTTCCTTTTACCAGCGTTCCTCCTCTCCTCCTCTCGTTCTCCGTTGTTCCTTTGTTTACTTGAGGCTTGATTTTTGGGTCCTGTTTTGGGTTGGCACTGTTGATTTTCTTCCTCGTTTTTTTTTTACTTCGGTTTTTTCGTAAAAAAAACAATTTCTTCTCCTGAGGTTGAAAACTTTAGTGTTTCTTCACAAGAAATATCCGTCCTCCGACGACTTTTTCAGTGTCAATGGCGCTCCATCTTAGTCCTCGTTGCTTGCTTCCCTTCCTTTCTTCCTTTTTCCTCTCTTTCTATTACTGGTCTTTCGAGCCGGACGGGATGTTTCTTTTTTCTTTTTCTGTTTTCTTTTTGTTTGTTTTCCTAACGAATTTTTTTTTTATTCTTAAGCGATTTTTTTTGTTTGAGTTTTTTTTCTTTTTCTGTTTTTTTTTATCCTGCCCACTCCCACTGTTGTTTTCCTACCCCGACCTGTTACTTTTGCTGGGGGGGCAAGGAGGATTTGTTACGTTTATTTTTAACGTAATTAATAATAAACATGCTTTCTACAAATTGTACTTATTTATGTCGAAACGACAAGTGTATGCTACAATTAAATAGTTTATATCCTGTTTTAGGTACCTGTTATCTTCGTTGAAAAAAGGTCACGCACTATCCGATAAAACCGTGGTTTTCCTGTTTCAATCGCGCTTCGATAAGCCAGGGTTTGTAGTTCGAATTCGTGTTAGTTGAACTATTGTTGAATTCGTACGTCGAAGTATTTTCTACAGTATTCGTCACCACATTTCAAAAGCAATGCACGTTTGTTTTTATCTGTTCGACAACTATGAGGTGTCTTGCGTGTTTTGGTGATTAATTTTATTTTGTGTAAATACGAGATGCGCACTATCTAAATTCCTAAATTGTCGGTAGAATGTAATTGTTTGCTGTGAAATAATAACCCTTGTTTGTACAGAATCCTTTATTTATTTTTATGTGTTAATAGATAATCGTAGGCGATGTACTTTATTTTTTTTTGTTTTTTTGGTATTTAGGTGAATCTCCCCACTCTCCGCGTTTAATAGTTAGCCTGGTATTTACTTTTCTTCTGGTTACGTCTAGGTACGTAGCATGTTTATTAGTTACTTTGCATGAATATTGAAATCAAAAGCGGGCTGTAAACACTTAATCGATACTAGTTCAGTTTATTTGAATTATTTTACAATACGAGTGTATGTCATATTAAAATTTTACATACTACTTGACATTAGTTTTATTGCTACTCTGATCTTCAATATTTAATATATTAATGACGTTCAATAACTATTGCGCTGCCATAAAGCAAATAGACACACACCATAAAAAATGCCTTGAGACTACTACAAAAAAGAATAAATTATACATAAACTCCCCTCAATTGAAAGTTGTGACTTTTAATGAGAAACTAAAAATAACCAATACAATTAACAATTGTACATCAAAAATGACATAGGTTAAATTGTAGTTCATCAACCATAACGTATAACAAATAAAGTTTCCATTTCCACTATATAGGGTTTATTTAATTGCACTGAGGAAGTGGACACACTACTGCCACGGAACGCTTGAATATACCCAATGGCGTGCGTATGGTAACAACACGTATTATGTTTTCTTGTCCCCGTTTTCCAATACACAGAAAGTGTGTTGGCTTCCTTTAGAAGCACTAGAGAACCAATTTCTACTGATGGTTTCTGAATATTCCATTTAGAGCGAACTTGAAGCTGATTTAAATAGTATTTTTGTCATCGAGCCCAATGAATTTATTGAATTCTTTGCAGACCGTGAAGTCGGAAGCGAGGGGGCAACGGAAGTAGCTGCCCCCATCGTTCAGAAGTGGAGACAAGGTATTTTATGTTGCTCCCTCACCCTATGCAGATAACTTCTACAATGCCAGTTTAAGAAATATGATTACGAAGGCCAAGTAAAGAAGCAAATATTTAAATATAATATTATAATTTTAGGAATAAATTTGATTTGGCCCTGTACCTGTCGTCAGACGTGACGACATTGTTGCTAAAACCGTTAAATTCATAACATATAACCTCCCTACTTATTCAAATGCATACTGTTCCGTTTATTCGCCAACAGGTGTAGACACGTTTTGGTATAAAAGTATACGGGCAAATGATGTTTTACTGCGTATTATCCTTTTACATTGTCAATAAAAGAAAAATGTGTATTGTTTGTTTGATAAAGAAACAAATATTCGTTTACATCCTCAAAAATACAAGTTCGGAAGAACTTTTAATGATTGAGGAACAATTTTCTCCGGATCAAACTTATGTATTTCCTGCAAACGTCAAGAAACGGAGGTGTCAGTACAAGTGGTTCCAGTCTTATAACTGGTTGCATATTATCAAAATTCTGATAGACTGTTCTGTTTTATTTTGCATTAAAGCCTGTCGTATGACGGAAAGTCATTGTTTGCGTAACGTTGAGACAGCTTTTTTAAAAGCAGGCTTTAATAATTGGAAAAAGAGGATAAATTCCATGGAGCATCATGCTAAAAGTGCATTCCATCGAGAGTCTGTAAATATAATTTTCAACAAAGAACAAGGTGTATAGGTCCATGTGCAAATCAACAAACAGTTTAAAAAAACAAGAACAAGCTAGTGAAGCTATGCTTGTAGTTATAAGTTCTCTGCGATATTTAGTTTACACCGGAAGTGCTATAAGAGGTCATAGATCGGGAGATGGGAACTCGGGGTGCTTATTAGAGGAGCGACAGTTGGAAGCACCAGTTTTAAGAAACTGATTAAGTAAGCGAAACAATTGGTTAAAAGACGATATACAAAATGAAGTTTTGCAAATTATGGCCCATTTCGTATTACGTGAAATAGTTAGTATAGTTAATAGTTCCTTATTTTATGATTTAATTGCCGACTCTACAACTGACATTTCTGAATGTGAACAATTTACTTTGCATATTCGTTATTTATCTACAGATACATTAGAGATTGCAGAAGAATTCATAGGTATGTACAACAGTCTCTCGGCCACAGCTGAGGTTTTACAGTACACCATTAAGGACGTTTTTATTAGAATGAATTTCGATATATTCAAGTTAAGAGGTCATTGTTTCGATGGGGCAGCAAATATGGCTGGTCGTTAAATGGCGTACAAAAAGAATTGTGGGTGAAAATCCCAAGAGTTTAATTGTGCATTGTAGTAATCATTCCATTGATTTGGTATTGCAAGAAATAGCAAGAGAATCGACTGGTATAGAGGATACCATTTCCATAGTCAAAGATGTTTTTAATGCAATTTTAGAGTCATCTAAACGACAAGCTATTTACGCTGATTTTGTTTTGCGACCATGCCATTCCCAATTGGAAGCAAATGTAAAGCCTTTACTTCCCTTGTGTCCCACTCGATGGACGGGTCGAGTAAATTCATTACGACGATTTAAGGAGAACTATAGACGCGTACAGTCTACGTTAGACGAAATTTTATCTAATTCAAGCCAACATGCTATTATACATGAGAGACGAGCGATGTTAAGAGGTTATTCTAAGAAGCTTGAAAAATTTGAAACCTAAACTTATCTATTGCTATATTTGCTCCATGTGAAGAAGTTACACGGACTTTGCAAAGTACGAGTAGTACTGTAATTGGTTGTAAAACTACTATAAATGTGTTAAAAGAATCTTTATCGGTAATGAGATCGGAAAAAGTGTTTGATAATCAATATCAGTTTTCGACTTTTGAATGTGATAGGCTTAAGTTAAAACAACCTCATAGTAAAAGAATCACTTCGACTCCCAAGAGGTTTGAGTTTACAGCTGACGCGGAAGCACCTGTAGCACTCTCATCTAAGAAAAGACTACGCAAAGAATATTTTGCAGTGTTAGATCAACTTATTAATGAATTAGACAGAAGATTTGACTAGCAAGGTTTTCACAGTTTAATAAAGCTCGAAAAAATTCTGTTAGATGCTATGATTAGTGTGGTACCAATCGAAAGTGAGCTAATCACTAACCCAGGGATACATGCTTCTGATTTCCGAATCGATGTTCTTGCAACGCAACTTAATATGGTCAAACAATACTGCCATATTTCAGATGGCGTATCACCCAGGTCAGTGGAAGATTTAAGGAAAATTTTGCTCATGAGCAAGCGGGTACAGTGTACGAGAATTTAAAATCGCTTCAATTTGTATAATTACTGTGTTAAATTTGTCGTGGACTAATAATGAACCTTGGAAAACCTTACATAAGACTTCATAGCTTTGACACCATATTCCCAGAGTCCTTCAAAAGCGGGCTGGAAGATGGAATAAATTTTCAATTTATGCCCAAATGACCGCTTTTTTCACATATTTCTTGTAAATTGGTTTGTAAAACATTATGTAGTGTTTTTAATTCTTTATTGGCGCCTACAAATTTGCGACCATTGTCAGAATAAATAGTTGATGGTGAACCA
This sequence comes from Platerodrilus igneus, assembly GCA_036346225.1. Classification (NCBI taxonomy): domain Eukaryota; kingdom Metazoa; phylum Arthropoda; class Insecta; order Coleoptera; family Lycidae; genus Platerodrilus; species Platerodrilus igneus. The sequence continues at coordinate 5,154,485 of JARFIW010000318.1, read as the reverse complement.
GACGTAAATACAAATCGTCTAAGCGCTGCAATGAAACATTCCGTTGATGTTGATAAGTCATGTACCGTTTCTGAGTGAACGCATTTTTTCGAGAAGCAAACAAAGATACACGCATAGCACTTTACTTGTTCAGCCCCTCGGCTTCGTTTATCCCTAATGCCAGTCACAAAGAAGAGATTTGATTCTACATCTCGCGCCGTTGGTAGTTCTCCCATTTTGGATATGCTTGGTTCTGCCTTTTTTTTTGAAACATACTAAACACTGGTTTATAATGTTTTTAATTAAAACCTTGCCCGACGGAATTCAAAATTTTTCGCTACTTGAGAAGAGAACTTGTTGTGAGCCTGCATGAAATAACCGCACATGTTCATGTTTCAAAATGAACTTTGATAAAACGTGACTCTTGGGAATAATGCAGTGTGCTTCTTATCAAAGCATAATTAGATAAAGATAGTCTTCTCCTACCCGGAGAATTTGATGATTATCCGAGAAGCGACATAAAAGAATCAAGTTGCAAGATCGCTCAATTGATATCGTATTTGTTAATGCTTATATTTTTGATGCAAAATGTTGTTTTATGAGATAGTTTCGTATTCCTGAGCACAGATTGCACTAGAAGGTTTTCTGTTGAAATTAAGGTTTGAACATATATCTTTGTAACGTAAGACATATGCTGTAGTTCGAATTAATTTGTTTAACGTGAAAAACCGTTCAAATGGATATTCCTTATTACCGTTATGTGTGATGATTGCTCTGATGTTAGCCTTTCGAATTTCTGGTATCTCACTAGAAGCTACCGTCTGAACTTCTTGTTTGAAGATTGTTCTCTTATTGGAAAGCCACAGGGGACCTTTCCACCAGGTTGAGTTATTTAATAATTGTTTCGAAGTTGCCCCTCGACTGATGACATCGGCTAGATTTTCTTTAGTATTGACATTTTACCAATTCTTCGAGTCTGATAGGACTTGAATTCTTTATACTCAATTTTGAACAAAATTTGTCAATAAATTTGCTGTGGTGTTGATCCAGTGATTGATTTTAAAGAAATAACTCGAATTCGTTGAAACACCTTATATAGAGATACGCTCCATATGCGGATTTAGAAGCATCACAAAATCCATGGATTTCTATGACTGTTGCATCCTTTATTATGATACGTCGAGGACACAATGTTTCGAATTGTATCGAAAGATGTTAGGAATTTTTTCCACTGATTAGTAATAGATATTGATGGTGGTTCGTCTCATTGGAGACCTTGCACACATATTTGTTGCATGATCATTTTTGGTATCACTGTTATTGGAGCAATTAATCCTAACGGATCAAAAATTTTTGCAGCGTGTGACAGAATAGACCTTTTAGTGATTTGATTGATTTAGTATTTCCATCAACTGTGTTGATTTATAAAAGTATGTATCGTTCTGAATATTTCAACTGATTACGAGTGCTCTGGTTTGTTCAGAAAATCCCAATGATAATGCATCAAAATTGCATCCAACACTGCCTTTGCCACATTTTGGTCGTTGGACATAAATTTTCATAATCCAAACGCACCTGAATTTAGCATAGCAACTACATTTGTGTATAAATTAAATTTTTGAGGGTTGTCATGACCTGTTAATAAATCATCGACACAGAAGTGATTTTGAATAATATTGCACTCCTCTGGAAACTTGCGATCATTGTCAGCGGCCAACTGAAAAAGACACCTGATTGCTAAATACGGCACACTGGCAGTACTATACATGACCGTGTTTAATTCATAAGTATTTATTTTTTGGGAAGGATCACTCCTCCATAATATTCGTTGGTATTTGCGACCATCAGGTGAATTAAAACTTGCCGGTACATTTGTTTAATATCAGCTATCAAGAGATACTAATGTATTCGAAATTGTAGCATAATTGTAAAAGGATCCTATTGAATTGTAGGACCTACCAATTAAATTTCATTAGAAGATACTCCTGAACTGGATTTCGCGGAACCATCAAAAACAACGCGTAAACGAGTGGTTATACTATTTTCACGAACTACTTCATGATGTGGTAATAAAAATTGCTGATCATTGATTGAATCTTAGACTAAGGACATATGTCCTTTTTTATGTAGTCCTTTATGAAATCTTTGTACACTGAATGAAATTGAGGATCCTGTGCAAACTTGCGTTCTAAAGACATTAGACGTTGTTTAGCAGTAGCGATGGAATTACCTAGTTTACTCTTGACCTCATTCAATGAAGTCCTAACTAGGAATCCATTCTTGTTTCGTGATTGCGTTTTTACAAAATGATTCTCACACTCTTCAAAACGGGTTTGACAGTTTGGTAGATTTGAAAATTGTTCTAGTTCCCAGAATGTTTGAAGATCAAAATTGGTTGAATCTACCTTAAAGTTGCAATGAATGCTATTTACTTTTAGTGGTACAGTTCCTGAAATTACCCGACCTAACATTGTGTTTTGAAGCGTGGATTTTCCTTCCTAATCTTACCGTACAGTGAATTAATAAATTCCAGAAAATAGATGCACCGATGCATCGATACCTTGATTCACTAATTTTAATTGGTGAGAGAAATTGAAGAGAGATGAATTGATAGTAATGCGCGGTATATTTGTTGTTATGTCAGAATTAATTAAGCATTGTAAGTTAACGTTGAAATTGCCAGCTTTTGAAAATATTGTGATTTCACAACGAGATGTGATTGATGCTGATGTGGAGTTGTGTTACGTGCCAAATTTGGCACTAAACATTCTTTAGTTTAGTTTTGATGTGCGGGAGTTTTCGCGCCTTAAATTTGAAAGACTTGGCGCGTATTTCCGTCACGTCAGAAGTGGGTTGGACGAACTTCACGCCGACGCGTGTAAGGAACAAAAGTGGGGAGTTTCCGAGAGACGCTGAAACGTGGCTTTTGCCTTCGAACTTCGAGAAGAGTGGTGGGTTTTCGGTAACGTATCTTTATCTTTATTTATGTAGATCCTTGTCTCTGTTATCTTTGTCTGTCGTCCCAATACCTGTTCCTCATCGTTCCCTACATAGGTAGAAGATAATTTGGGAAGCAACTTGGCCGAACCGAACCATCTTTAAACACTCCGGAATGGAGCCCTGAGAGCTAGTCGGAGCCATCCCAAAGGACGCTAGGCGCACCATCCGTAGATTATCTTAAAGGAGGCCCCAGCAGCCCTGATGAACGTTGCAGACGCCATCTTTAACTTATTCTGTAGGAAGCTGTACCTATTTATGTGAGTACCTTATTGTTTATACTTCATTTCTAACATTTATATATTCCGTCAATTGCGCGTTTTAATTTGCATATTGTGTGACGTCATTGACAGATGGGCGCGCTAAAATCTGCATAAAGATTAGAGCTACCAACTGCCGTTGCGTCTAGTATACCGCGCTTGCGGGATTGTAAGTATTTCTTTTAAATGTAAGAGTTGATCCCTGTAAGTGAAATGTTTAAGTTTGCTATTGTGTCTCCTAGCTCATACGCTAATTGCTTACTTATAAAATTCGATTGGGAATCTGAATTCAATAACCCTCGACACGTAAATAATTTTCCATATTTTACGTAAACATATACAGATGCAGTTGATAGCAGAACTTCATTTTTTGTGCTTGCCGCAAGACTTTCTGTGCTTCCTGAAGCTTGTGGGTCCTGTACTTTGAACTCTGATTGAGTTTCAACGTTTGTTTGAGGAAGCCTGTTGTGCAATAAAGTATTATGTTTAGATTTACATTCCTTGCAGTAACCACTATTGCAAGATTTATAATTATGATTTTCTTTAAGCAATTTAAGCAAAGTTTTAATTGTTTTATTCGGTCAACTCGTTTGATGGGCGTTAGCTTTAAGAAGTCAGCACCGAATAAATTGAATGTACACCTTTACACTGAAAAGAACTGAATATGTTGACTGCTGTTAATGTGCACCTTTTCTCGCTTTGTTTAACTACACTTTGGTTGCTCATTCTCAATTCGTTTCGACTGTCTAATTGCTCCAAAAAACTGGCTTTGGATTGCAAAAACTGAAGCAACTCATTCGTAGTTGGTTGTGCTGTGGAATCATCAGTTAGTTTTTTTCAGTTTTCGCTCCTATTCCGTTGCAGTGTGCTTGTCTAGTTTTTCGGCAATTGCTACAAGCAAAATAGTAGTCCGGTTATTGACTGGCTTATTTAGTGACTCTAAAGCTAATAAATGATTATTTATGGTATCGACAAATGTCTTTATTTCGTATCCGCTTTCTTTGGTTAAAGAAGGAAGTTATAAAATTGATACGATGTGGTTCCGAATTAAGGATTTTGAATTGTCATACTTTTGGCATAATTATAACCAGGCTTTTCGTAACCTTCACTTGAAAATTCTAGTGAACCAGTGGAATTGAGTGCCATATCCGATAAACATGAGTGGAGTTAGTGAAACTTCTCTATAGCTGAGATGTCTTTGTTTGTGTGAATCAGAGAGGAAAACGTGTCCCGAAATTCTAACCACAAATTGTGATTCCCTGCAAATGTTGGAAGTTGAATTTGAGATAGCCTTACTGCATCATTGGTTGCAAGTTTTGGACAGACCTTTTCCTTTGGCAAGTCACCTACTGTATGTTGAGACAGATTGTTAACATCTTGGCTAATCATCCCGTTAGCCTTGACTAATACTTTGAAGTATGATGTTTCAAATTCTTGTCTCTCGATATACTGGTTTACTAAATCAGCTCAACGTTTGATTGAACATGTAATTTGGCTCTAATTTGGCAATTCATAATTTTAAAGCACGCGCCTTGCTATTGTCCTTTGAAGAATCAAATGAATTTACAAACAAAATGAAATTCGTTAACCTGTTTTAAATGCCGCGTTTGCCTAAAACTTTTATATCTGCCATTGTTTGGAATATAATGTGTTTTGTGTGATTAATCAGTGTTTGACAATCACTGACAAATAATAATTTTTGTGTAAATTGTAAGCAACGAAAGTTTTACTACGGCACGCCTATAGTGGCGAACTGTATCCAGTGCCTTAATAATAAGTGCTTTATATTATCGCTGTCAAAGAATAATGGTGGTTTTCGTTGCGTTGAAACAACACCTATTTCTGATTACAAATAAACTTTAAAAAAAATACGCGAAATTGAAATTTCTAAGTTTGAATTTACAGATTTAAGTAATAGTTATTTACAAATTGAAACGACTTACCGTTTTTCATGCATCACGTATTAATTAAAGAAAGAAAAATCGGCGCCACTGTGTTACTTTGATTTTCAAGATAATTAATAATAAACATGCTCTCGAATAAATTCCTTAACTCAAATCCCTTTTTCTTTACAACGAAAATTTATTCTATAAATTAAATAGTCTATGCCTTGTGTTAGGTATCCCGTAATCTCCTAAATTTTTCAATAACATCCTCTTTACAATACTAAATACGCTTTCTACAAATTTTAATTTTAAACTCATTAATTTCGAAACGACAAGTTTATGCTAAAATTAAATAGTTATATCCTGTTTTAGGTATCCGCTATCTTGGCATACTTTACGACTGCGGTATAATGTTCTCTATTGTTCCAATGTAACGACTTGTTCAAAGAAGGTGGCGTACTATCCGATATGCTAGGATTTTCAGTTCGAATTCGTGTTGTTTGAACCATTGTTGAATTTGATGGTACAGCTCGTACGTCGAAATATTTTCTACAATTTTATTCGTTTCCTTATTTCAAAAAGGATAAGTCTTTTGTGTTTTCGGTGAGTTTCCCCGCGCGTATCCATCCTAATCAGATTCTTTTTAGCTGGAGGCCAAATGGGTTGTTTCTTTATGTAGAACAACTGCTTTTGTCTGTAGACCAATTATTTTTGTCCGTAGACCACTGCTGCAATTATGGTAGCAGAATAAATGTATGCTGACAACCATGGCGTTTCAATGCTGACTCACCCTCGACGGATTGCGAGCTATGTATCAGGACACCTACAGGTATGCAACTTGTTTCCTTTTGTGCGCGTCAATGGCATATTCCGTATCAACGTTTGGTGTAGTTACGTGACAAAAAACGTCACATTGTAGAACTATTGTTTCTGCTGCGGTTCGATATTATGGCTCTACAGGTGCGATGTACTATTTTTAAACATGCTTGTCAAAAGAATACACACGTTTATTTGCTTTACGGACTAGTTTATTTTACAAAAATTTTAGCTGAAATTTTAAAAACGCTTGACAAAAACTTTTACACGTTAAATCGGGCCTAATAATTAGTTATTTTTATAAAAAGTATTAGGTAAAATTTTAAAAACACTTGACATAAGCTCTCACTGTTTTTATTTGCTACTGATTAATTTTATTTTGTGTAAATACGAGATGCGCACTTCGTATCTAGATTCCTAGTTGTCCGTATAATATAATTGTTGGCTGTAAAATAGTAACGCTTAATTTATTTTTCTTTTGCTGTTTGTACAGAAGCCTTTATTTATTTTTATGTGTTAATAGATAATCGCAGGCGATGTACTTTATTTTTTTTTGTTTTCTTGGTATGTAGACGAATACTCCCACTCTCCACGTCTGGTAGTTAGCCTAACATCTACTTTCCTTCCGGCTACGTCTAGGTACGTGGCAACTAAATTGCTTGAGTTAGCAGTACTAATCCTCCTGCTGACAAGATAGTGCTGTTGGTCGTCTTGTGATTTCTTATGTATTGATTAGGTATTAAATGCTTTTGCTTCTTTGTATGACTACTTCTAGCATATTGTGGATTGAATATTTTAACCAAAATGTAATGAGATTGCTCGAAAAGTACGTAAAATGCAGCTATAACTACACTGACGTAATACGTAATAATTCGGATCTCGGCTCAAGCGACCATAAAAATGGATGTTTATTAGTAACTTTGCAGGAATATTGAAATAATAAGCGGACTGTATACACTTAATCGATACTAGTTCAGTTTATTTGAATTATTTTATATGTTACATTAAAATTTTACGTATTACTTGACATTAGTTTTATTGCTTCTCTGATCCTAAATATTTAATATATTAATGACGTTCACTGGCTGTTGCGCTACTATAAAGCAAATAGACATACACCATAAAAAATGTCTTGAGACTATTGGAATTGTACAATAGTAAACTGTGCATATTTTAATTTCATTACTTTAAACTGATCACACCACTTGGTTTGACAATCCTGTCACAATAATATAATAAAAGTTTTTCATAACAAAAACATATTTGTGCTTTACTTTTTATTTGCTTAATTTAATTCTCAGCTGCGCAACTCTTGCTTCAAGTGATTATTCCATTAGGTTATGGGCCCAGGCAAAGTTATTGAAAATTAAATTACAAATTTAGTAAAAATAAATTGCCGACAATGATTGACCTACTAACAAAAACTGGCATTCCGTTATTCGATGGAACAAATTTCAACAATTGGCGTTTTCGGGTTGAAAATGCGCTTGATGAGAAAGGGTTGTCCAAATATATCGAAAAAACGTTGGATGAGTTATTGAAAGGCATCACGGCAGAAGAGGATCGAATGGTTTTTGTAAATAATGAAAAGAAATGCAAAAATATTATCGTACAAAGTGTTCATGATCGCCAGTTTGAAAACATTAATGGAAAATCATCAGCAAAGGAAATGAGGGATGGTCTGGCAAACATATTTGAGCGTAAAAGTATTGCAAATCAACTTTTGTTACGGCGTCAACTGCTCACAATGAAGTACAATGAGTGTCAAGATATGACTGAACACATTTTGAATTTTGATCGTAAAAGTCGTGATCTAAAATCTTCTGGTGCCAAATTGGAAGAATTAGATATTGTATGTCATTTACTCGTTACTTTACCAACTGCCTATGATGCATTGGTCACAGCAATTGAAACAATGGATCCAGACAAAATAAAAATGGATTTTGTGAAAAGTCGTTTACTGCACGAATACAACAAAATAAAACCGGGAGGTTGTAAAAAAGTGACAAATACAACCATGCATACCAACAATGTTAAATGTTTTGGCTGTGGTCAGATAGGCCATTTGAAATCTGGTTGCTCTAAATACCAGAAACAGAACGAACGAAGAAATTTTCGAATAAAAATACTGAAAAGGTAAGTGATTCTTAGTGCAGTCGCTGAACCTGTGTACAAAGATTCGTGCACAGACATGAAAACTGTATATAGTGCAAAGGCAATGCGACAAAATGACTCGTCAAAAATTCGTTTTATTATCGACTCTGGTGCTACTGAGCATATGGCAAATGACGAATCAATATTTGAGGAATTGTGTTACGTGCCGAAAATCAGCTGTAAACATTTCCAATTTTAGTTTTAATTTGTAAGTGATTTTGAGCCAATAATGTTAAAAGACTTGTGCGCGTATTTCCGGCACTTCAGACAGTGCGTTTGCACAAAGGATTACGCAGACGCAAAGTGTGGAAGAAGGAGGGTGATTTCCGACACGTCAAGGACGAGTCAACGAGACGTCGACGAGTGTAGTTATCTTTGTGCCGTACCTTGTCTTCTTTTTTTGATATGTAGATTTCCTGCATTGTACCTGTTATCGTTCCTACCCGTATGTATTCCTTACCGTACGTCTACACAAGAAAGAAGACAAATTAATCTGAATTTGGATTCAACCGGTGGCCCAACGGATTACCCATGCCCGAAATGCTCCCCGACGCCAGCTGCCGCCATAATACCGTAAGGCTGTAAGGAGTTCTACAGTTACGTAAGTACCTTTCTCGTTTTTTTGCATGTGATGTAGTAATTTAAAACATTTATATGACGTATTACCTCATTTGCGCATCATTTTGCAAACATTTATCATTGTTACCAACTGATGTAGTGGCTCTAGTACATTACCGCCGGCATTGATGGTGTACAAATTTCAGTTGCAAAGCTGAATGCAAATTTATGTGCAAAGCAGAAGGGCGACATTTAAATAAAAACTTTTTACAATGGAGACTGCAATACAAAAGTCATCAAAGTGAAGGATTTGAAATGCAATTTGTTATCGGGGAAAAGTTTAACAAAGCAAGGATTTCGTGTTATCTTTGAAGGCGATTTTGCTTGTGCACGATACAAGAATAAAACAGTATTTGTAGCGCATTCTTCTGGAAGGTTATATGAAGTAGATTTTCATGTTGTTCGTAATGTATTTGCTGGTTTAACAGATCAAAAGATTTTGAATTATTCGTCACAAATGCAATGACATGAAAAGAATAGTTGATCGAAATATGGTTGATGGCTTGAATAAAGTAAAAATAGACATTGACCATAAATTTTGTACATCGTGCATAATGGGCAAACAAGCTAGATTGCCATTTCCAGAGAGAAAACAATGTCGTTCAAATCGATTATTACAGTTGATTCACAGTGACGTTTGTGGGCCGATGTCAATTCAAGCATATGATGGTTCAAAATATTTTGTTACTTTTACTGATGATTTCTCAAGAGTTTCTGCTGTTTACACAATTAGACAAAAGAGTGAAGTCTTTGAAATATTCAAAGATTTTATTGCGTCATCAGAATCTTTGCATGGCGTTAAAGTTGCAAAGTTAAAGGCGACAATGGTGGCAAATATATTTCAAATGAGTTTAAAAACTATTGTCGGAAAGAGGGTATTTAACTGGACTATACAGTACCAGATAATCCTGAAATAAATTTGGTATCGGAACGTTTAAATCGAACTTTGGTTGAAAAAGTTCGGTCAATGCTGAATGCTAGTGGTTTAAAGAAGTAATTTTGGTCAAAGGTGGTTTTGGAAGCGAATTATCTGAAGAATCGATGTCCGACCAGTGCTTTTGGTAAACAATTTCAAAACAAGACACCAGCTGAACTGTGGTATAAGGTCAAAACAAATTTGTCAAATCTTCGTATTTTCGGTTCAGTTTGTTACAATTTTGTTACGGATTCCAAACCATCGAAGCTTGATGCAAAATCAGCTAAATGTATTATGTTGGGTTATGCTTCAAATTATTCATATCGATTATGGAATACTGAAACAAATAAATTGATAATTGGACGAAATGCGATTTTCAACTAGCAATCTGTTATGAACCAAAATAACAATTTAGAATTGTATGATTGGGAAGATACAGAGGCGGTTGACAATCCAAAGGATGGTGACATTGTTAATGACGGTAAAACATTCCATAACGTAAATATTGACATCGATGATCTTGAAAAATATTCACGATACAAGTTTGAATCGTTTTGATGATGACGAGGTCCTAGGCTTACGACGCAGTACTAGAGTACGACGACCAACTTAAAGATTTGGTGATTGGCAAGAAGATGCACATTTTGCTTTATCGGCACAGCAGTATGTTGACAATGACCCAAAGACGATCAGTGAAGCAAAACAATTAACTGATTAGAAAGATTGGCAACAAGCGATTAATGAAGAATACTCATCACTAATTAAAAATGGTACATAGACTTGTGTGATTTGCCTAATGGAACAAATCCGATATCATGCAAATGGGTTTTTTAATTAAAACGAAAACCTAACGGAGCCATTGACAAATACAAGGCACGTTTAGTGGAGAGAGGTTTTTTTTACAAACAAGCGGTTTTGATTATAACGAAACATATGCTCCGGTGGCAAAATTAGCAACATTACGCACACTATTATCCGTAGCTGTCCAACATGATATGAATTTTCATCAGATGGATATTAAAGGAGCATTTTTAAATGGTGAATTGTCTGAAAAGATATATATGGAATTGCCTGAAGGATTTGAAATTGATAATAAAGTATGCAAACTAGATCGTGCGTTATACGGGTTGAAACAAGCTTCCCGAGCTTTGAATGAAAAATTCAATTATTTCATGCTGAAGATTGGTTTCAAACATTGCGTATCGGATCAATGTCTTTATATCAAGGTAGAGAATCGTATGATGTGCTATATTTTGCTGTATGTTGATGACCTATTGATCTATTGCAAAGATGAACAAAAAATTAAGGTCATCAAAGGATTATTAAACAGTCAATTTGAGATGACTGATATTGGAAAGGTTGACACTTTTCTTGGAATGAACATTAAGCAAAACATTGACCAAGGTACAATAATTTTGAATCAAACACAATATTTAAACAAAGTTTTGATTACATTTGGTATGGATCAATGTAAAAGCGTCGATACACCAATGGAAGTTGGTTTGGATTTAAGGAAAGGAGACCGAAACAAATTGCCTGATGTTCCATACAGGGAACTAATTGGTTGTCTAACATATGCAACACTCACAACTCGACCAGATTTATGTGCAGCTACAAACTACTTCAGTCGGATCTAAAGTTGCTATACAGTTGAACATTTTACACATGCCAAACGAATTTTGAGGTATATTCAAGTCACTCTGGATTTAAATATGATTTATCGAAAGGGAAAGGATGAAGATTTGTTGATAGGTTATACGGATTCGGATTGGGCTGGAGACAAAAATGACCGCAAGTCGATTTCTGGATATGTATTCAAAGTATACGGCAACACAATTGATTGGGCATCGCGTAAACAGACTACGATAAGCTTATCATCAACTGAAGCTGAATTTATATCACTCGGTCAGGACATTTGTGAAGCAAAGTGGTTACGAAGTTTACTAAACGAAATCGATTTCAAATGCATGAATGCAATAACTATTTTTGTGGATAACCAATCATACATAAAGGTGGCAGAAGAGCCACGAGAACACAAACGAATGAAACATATCGATGTCAAATATCATTTTATTCGTGAATCACTCGCCAATCATGAAGTGAAGCTGTTTTTCAAACCCAGCACTGATCATGTAGCTGACATAATGACGAAAGCAATTGGAGGGATACTGTTTTGTAAACATCGAGAAAATTTGAATTTGTTTTAAAAATTAATTTTGAATTCAAGTAGGTCTACAACTATATTTATTGAAATTAAGAGGCGGTATTGGAATTGTACAACAATAAACTGTGCATATTCTAATTTCATTACTTTAAACTGATCACACCACTTGGTTTGACAATCCTGTCACAATAATATAATAAAAGTTTTTCATTACAAAAACATATTTGTGCTTTACTTTTCATTTGCTTAATTTAATTATCAGCTGCGCAACTCTTGCTTCAAGTGATTATTCCATTAGAGGCTACTACAACAAAGAATAAATTATTCAGATTCCAAGGGAAGCGGAACCTCACAATGCTCGTACATTATTGTTGGCACCTAATTATAGATGCTCCAGAGGTATCTTACAAACAAAAATCACATGCAAAATATTTTGAAATTCGGTAGTGACGTGAGATAGATTTTGGGTCGTTGGGAGCTCCTTTTTAAAAAGTTTCTTTTCCAATATCACTTCTATCAGATTTATTTTTAATTGTATAATTACAAAAATTGATTTATTTTCTTTTACAACTTAAGCGTTTATGTTCATTAAACGAGATTTAATTGAAGTTGACAAAAGTATTCTAAGTTACTATTTTAACAAATCAATAATTAAAAATTACAATGAGTAGCTTGAACCACTAACAATGCTAAAGTTATGAAATTCGAAGACTGACTGGCGATCAGGGGTTCCTTACAGTGTTTATGAAGCCTCTGGCCTCACTTCATTTTGTGGGAAAATGCAGATCCTGTTGTCTGCAGTTTCTCGATAATCATATAATGTCTTACTCTAAGTAAATTTAATTAAAACTGCTTTATGCAGTTCATTGTTTCTGCACCTGCAGTATAATTCTCGCAATTTCGAAACCGACTTTCGTCACAAATGACGTCACGCCATTTCAACTAGAAATGATATTCTTGTCTTATTCTAACTCCAGAAAAAAGTTTCCTTCTCGGTTTGTAAATATTGCAATGTTGCCGCCTTCATTTGAGACATTTGTTGACAACTTTCTTATTGCATGTAATTAACCTCTTGCGTAGCTTTTGTCCCGCATTTTGTGTTATCCTTGCTAGCATTTAAAATTATTCTTGTCAGAAGAGGCTAGCGTTATTTATGTTTGGGTGAATAAAGCATGTCCGGTTCACGTTTAGGAAGTAGAGGGCAAATCATAAAAACAAATTTTCATAACTGTTTGTCCTTTTACTTTAGTTTAATAAACATAACTTCTTGAAGTCTTGATTATTGGTGGCTACTATTCCGTGCTCGGTATAACATGCCTATGGCTATTTAATTAACAATATATAACACATTAAAATCATTCAATGAAAATATTTAAAATATGCTCACTAGTACAAATTTCCACATAATAACAGGTCCTTGAAGTTGGCCGCAACATTTTTGAATTTTTCAAAAATATTTATATCATAATTAGGCGCCAATTAGGCATCATTTTGCGCCGCTAAATTTAAATTTTGCGCCGTCTTAGCAAACAAGTTATTAATAAAAGAAGATATTTCCGGCCAAGTTCACGAAGCCGCACTTTTTATCAATTTTTAGAAAATACCTTTATTCCATAATTTAGCGCCAATTAGGCGCTATTTTGCGCCGTTGAAACGAAATTTTGCGCCCTCCTGTGTAACAAGCTATTCACAATAAACTATTCTTCTGAACTACCTAAAAACGTGAAGTTGGCCGCGACTTTTTTGAATTTTGAAAAAAATGTTGTACCAAATTTAAGCGGTAATTAAGCGCCATTTTGCGCCGCTAAATCTAAATTTTGCGCCGTCTTAGCAAACAAGTTATTAATAAAAAAAAGATTTTTCCGGCCAAGCTCACAAAGCCGCACTTTGTTTCAATTTTCAGAAAATCTTAATTCCATAATTTAGCGCCAATTAGGCGCCATTTTGCGCCGTTGAAACGAAATTTTGCGCCCTTTTGTGTAACAAGTTATTCGCAATAAACTATTTTTCTGAACTACCTAAAAGCGTGAAGTTGGCCGCGACTTTTTTGAATTTTGAAAAAAATTTTGTACCAAATTTAAGCGGTAATTAGGCGCCATTTTGCGTCGCTAAATCTAAATTTTGCGCCGTCTTAGCAAACAAGTTATTCATAAAAAAAGATTTTTCCGGCCAAGTTCACGAAGCCGCACTTTTTTTCAATTTTCACAAAATCTTTATTGCATAATTTAGCGCCAATTAGGCGCCATTTTGCGTCGTTGAAACAAAATTTTGCGCCCTCTTGTGTAACAAGTTATTCGCATTAAACTATTTTTTTGAACTACCTAAAAACGTTGGCCGCGACTTTTTTGAATTTTGAAACAATTTTTGCACAAAATTTAGCGGTAGGCTCTATTTTGCGCCGTTGAAATAAAATTATGCGCCCTCCTATGTAACAAGTTATTTGAAAAACAACTATTTTTCTGAACTATTTAAAAGCGTGAAGTCGGACGCGACTTTTTTGAATTTTGAAAAAAATTTTGTACCAAACTTAAGCGGTAATTAGGCGCCATTTTGCGCCGTTGAAACGAAATTTTGCGCCTTCCTGTGTAACAAGTTATTCGAAAAACAACTATTTTTCTGAACTACTTAAAAGCGTGAAGTTGGCGGCGACTTTTTTTAATTTTGAAAAAATTTTGTACCAAATTTAAGCGGTAATTAAGCGCCATTTTGCACCGTTAAAACGAAATTTTGCGCCCCCCTGTGTAACAAGCTATTCGAAATAAACTATTTTCTGAAGTACCTAAAAGCGTGAAGTTGGCCGCGACTTTTTTGAATTTTTGAAAAAATTTTTGCACCAAATTTAAGCGGTAATTAGGCGCTATTTTGCGCCGTTGAAACGAAATTTTGCGCTCTTCTGTTTAAGAAGTTATTCGAAAAACAACTATTTATCTGAACTATTTGAAAGCGTGAAGTTGTCAGCGCCTTTTTTGAATTTTGAAAAAGTTTTTGTAACAAATTTAAGCGGTAATTATGCGCTATTTTGTGCCGTTGAAAAGAAATTTTTCGCCCTCCTGTGTAACAAGTTATTCGAAAAACAACTATTTTTCTGAACTACTTAAAAGCGTGGGGTTGGCGGCGACTTTTTTGAATTTTGAAAAAAATTTTGTACTAAATTTAAGCGATAATTAGGCGCCATTTTGCGCCGTTAAAACGAAATTATGCGCCCTCATGTGTAACAAGTTATTCGAAATAAACTATTTTTCTGAACTACCTAAAAATCTGAAGTTGGCCGCGACTTTTCTGATTTTGAAAAAAATTTTATACCAAATTAAGCGATAATTACGCACCATTTTGCGCCGTTGAAACAAAATTTTGCGCCCTTCCGTGTAAGAAGTTATTTAAAAAAAACTATTTCTCCAAACTACTCAAAATCGTAAAGTTGGCCGCGACTTTTTTGAGTTTTGAAAACATTTTTGTACCAAATTTAAGCGGTAATTATGCGCTATTTTGCGCCGTTTAAACAAAATTTTGCGCACGCCGTGTAACAATTTATTTGACTAAAACTTTCTCTGGCTATTTTAGACGCGTGTCTTCAATGTTGAAATTACCGTTCTTTACAATAAGCATCGTAGTTGAGAGATAATTGTATTATTTTAAAACGTTACATACAAGGAATGCGCTATAAAAAATATTATTGTAGTCTAAACAAATAAATACATTATAACCAGTAGCGTCTTGCATTTTGCTCAGTAGACAAGATTTATTTAAGTATAATATAGAGCCAAGAATTAAATAAATAAAAGTGAAATACAATTCGCTGCTGACTTTCAGAAAATCTCAGTTAGAGATATTAAAATCGGCATTTAGGATCTTAGTCTTAAATAATAAAATACTTGTATAAACGTTTTTTAAGAAACAACTCTTAAGTGTTGCTGCCGTTTTTTTTTTCTTCTCCTCCTACTTTATAATTACCACGCTCCAAGTTAGGTGTCTACAAAACAAAGTCTTCCGACGTAACTAGGGGTCTATTCCTTGGGTAGAGCTATGAGCAATGGGGGTAAGTCGAAATCTGTGGGGGTCACACTCAAACTAAAACAAACAGGCGCCACCAAGTCCAGATTGATTCATGTTAATGGCATGGCAAATTTCTAAGGGCGGACGTGGAGACCCAAAGAAAAAGATCGCCTTCGCTGACAAAAACCTGTCTTAACAGAATAAGACGCTGTTCCTGTAAGGAAGAATAATAATTAAGTCACATAGAAAATGGGAACACTGTTTGTGTCCCTCAAATATGCCTAAAAATGCAAAAGAATATTTTCTACATAAGGGTAGCATCAAAATTTAATTCTTATTGCTTTTTGGTTGTCAGGTCTGATCAAACTAGATCAGAATAAAAGACTTTAAGCGTGGATTATTAATTTACTAGAAAGAATTTTTTTTGTTTCTGTAAATAAAATTCAATGCAATAAAATTAAATGAATACTTGAATTACTTGAGAAATTAACGTAAGGTTTATCAACTTGATTCTTACTCAAATATATTACAACACAGTGTGACTGGTTACACTAATGTTTTCTAACCCATTCAGATCTGTTTAGGTCAGTTACAAATTAATATACAAAAATTTCTCGTTAAGTTAAAAATACTAAAATCGATTTGAAGTCGAAATGTTCACGAAGATATTCTCTTTTTTTTTATCAAAGGTGGTAGTAATGTAATACTAAACATCTGCTTGCAATAGTGGAATTGTTGACAGCATATTTCAAACAAACAAATGACGTAGCCGCAGCTGTTATTTTATGCTGAAGCCACGTGTTGTCACATATCTACTAAACTAAGTGAAATTTAAATTTGGTACTGGAGAAAACCAGCTTAGCAACAATTAAACTGAATAACAAATTCGTACTTCTATGTAACAAAACAAAATAACGTGCTTTCAGAATGAAGCACAGAAGAATTCCTTAAAGCTACTACGAACCAAACCCCGGGCTGCTTTCCTTGGCTAGATTGGGAACTGCATCGCCGTGCGGAATCTGCAACTAATTATTCCTGCTTTCCATCCTCTAAATACAGGTGTTGAAGTGAAGTGGGTTTCTAAACATTGATTCAAATTCGTCTAATCTTAGTTGTAACTTTAAGTTTGCATTTCTAAGCCTTGCGTGTAGCTAATTTTCTTTACGTAGTTTTATAAGTTTTCGTTGCGTAGTTTGTAAGTCTTCGTTGCGCTAAACAAATTTTCAAATTAGATACTATGATAATGAGTATACATTACCAACCGTTACTCAGAAAGTGTGTTTCACAATTAATGCGACCCGCAGGTCACTCGCCATTGTCTTCCTAAACATGTTGTTGCTGCTTTTACCTATCGACGAGTGCCTCTCCCGCGTTCTTGCATGGTGGGAGGGTCCCCAGGGGGGTTGTCAATCCTCTCAACGCGCGTGCCAGTGGCTGTGGAATACACCGACATCCAAAACAAATAGACTAACGAATCTAGATACTGTTTTAATGTAAAAAAATTTGATTGTTACCCGTATTACTACTTTAGTTAATAAAGGTGTTTTAATATTCGTTGTACCTTTAATGAAGGGATTTATTAATTCGAAAATAAAATTGTTACACTACCCCTTTCCTAAAAGAAAAAAAAATTTTTTTTTTTTAAGGAATAAACTTCAAATATAACAAATACAAAAAAAATTTTTTTTATTTTTTATTATAATTATACTAGCCTTTTCTATCTTCCTAATTATCAATGCAATTTTTATGAATTTATTCAAATGGGGGAGACAAATATTTACAAATGCGAGTGTGTTGGTAACTACGTGTACCTGACGTCCATCGGGAGACAAAATCGGGGAGTCACAATCGGTATTAATCAAAATTGGGAGGGGGTCAAATTAGAAAGTCAAACACTCCACGGGACAAAAAAATTCAAATTCACAATAATTCTTTAACTTGAGGTTCTTACTTCTAACAAGGCTAATATTTACTACCTATAACCAAACATTTTACAATTTATTTCAAATTTCACAAAAAAACTTCACTTCCTGGAGCTCAATTAGCTCACCCTCTACAAAAAAAGGAATGCTTGCTCAACAAAACAGCATAGCTATTCAAAATATCATCGCTATAAGGTGACAATCAAAGCTAAGGTAACCTAACCATAAGGCTACTTAACAAATTCAAATACAAACTATTATCACTTTATTACAAAGAGATAATCAAAACGAAGGTAACCTAACCATAAGGTTACTTAACAAATTCAAATGCAAACTATTATCACTTTATTACAAAGAGATAATCAAAACGAAGGTAACCTAACCATAAGGTTACTTAACAAATTCAAATACAAAATTGAGCCAGATAGGGCTGTAATCTCCTACGCCCTACTGATTATCCTATCACTAAGTTCCAACAAACAACAGATCTCATTAGTGATGGACTAAATGGTGAGACTCACCAAGCCAACTTTTGACCTTATCAAACCAAAAAATTTCGAACGGTCAAAAAAAACAAGGGAAAGAATAAACTAATATTCTCTCTACCTAGATATGTAGAAATCAGGACTAACAATTAAATAGCCCACCTACTTCTACATTGTAAAGATATCTGTTAAAGACATCTTCTAAACACATCTCCGAATAACGCGCGAGCAAAAGACCAGCGTGCACACCAAGGCACACCTCAAACCTACAAAACCTACAAAACCTACAAAATCTCTAACCACTTATTTCACTTTTCAAACAAAATACTCAAAATTAGTGAAACGACACTAAATCAAAAATCGGAATAAAACAAAACAAACCACTACTGTATTACTTAACATCAAAGAGATGACCGGACCGGAACTAATCGTCAGGATCATCATTTTCATTTGGATACGATGCTTCAACTGGTTTCAAGTCCTTCACGTGCCATTTCCCTGCTCTAGTTCCATCTTCGTTCTCTAACTCGTACACTAAATTGGAATGTTTTTTTCGAACTCTACTCAAAACAAATTTCGGCGCTAACTTAGCGGAGAATTTATCACTAGCACTCGAGAGGACCTTATTAGCTCTCCAAACACACTCTCCGACTCGGAATGAAATTTCTCTTCTCCTAAGATTGTAGCGTTTACTCGAACGTTGATAAGCTACATGCAAATTTTCACGGACATTTCCAAAAATATCAAACAAAAGTTGACGATCCAGAACATAAGACGGTCTACTGCTGGAGACGACATCAACATCCTCACCAGGTTTAAAATTATCATTATAAGCTTTTCCACTTAAGGGTACCTGACGACCAAAGACTAAAAAATTTGGAGAATAGTTGGTGGACTCATGTTTCGCTGAGTTGATTGCGTATTGGATCTTTGATATCTCATTATCTCACGTATCATGTCCTTCTACGTATGAACGGATTGCTGTACCAACTGTCTTATTGATTCTTTCCACAAAATTGCATTGGGGAGCATAAACAGCATTATACCAAATCTTTTGAATTTCGTACCTTGCACACAAAGCTTTAAAAATACGTCCAATTAATTGTGGACCATTATCACAAATAACAAACTGTGCTACACCGTAGACAAGAAATACTTTTTCCTCCAAAAATTTCTCAATCAAATGTGCCGTGGCACTACGCAAAGGTTGCAAAATCGAATACTTCGAGAACCAATCACCAACAACTAAAAGCCATTTATGTCCGCGTTTGGAACGAGGAAACGGACCCATCAAATCTAAGGCAATGGTTTGGAACGGTAGTCCAACCTCTTTCTCCTTTCCCATCATCCCAAGGGGCCTTTATTGGGTGGTTTTTGAGCACCACAAATCAAACATTTCCTACAAAATTTACGTACGTCAAAGATCATCTTTGGCCAATAATATAATTCTTGGACACGAGACAAAGTTTTAAAGAACCAAAATGTCCTGCTGAGGGGGTCATGACATGATTTAATGACATCTATACGCTGAGATTTTGGCACTAAGTACTTCCACTCTACAACATTCGCCGAATGCGGTAATAGGGAAGGTATAAACTTATAAATAAACCCATCTTCCACTTTCCATTGTGGGTAGCTTTTGGGCGACAACAAAATTTTCTTTCTCAAAGATTCATACCACAAGTCTACACCATCAAGTTTAATCTCTACTAAATTAACTCCTGGATTTTCTAAGGGAACACCACGACTAAGACAATCTGGGACTATATTAAACTTTCCTTTCCTATGCACCAAATCAAATGAATGTTGCCTTAATCGAACTGACCATCTGGCAAGTTTTCCAGTTGGATTCTGAAGATTACTCAACCAAAGTAACGAAAAATGATCAGTGACAACTGTGAAGCGAACTCCTTCCACCCACGGACGAAATTTCTCAATTGCAAAGATAACTGCTAAACACTCTCTTTCTGTGGTGGAATAATTGCGCTCTGTACGGCTCAGGGTTTTACTTGCGTACGAAATTACACGCTCTTCTCCTTTTACATTTTGTATCAAAACAGCTCCTAACCCAGTGTTGCTTGCGTCACACTCAACAATAAAGGGTGCCGAGTAGTCTGGCTGCGAAAGAAGAGGTGCTGAAACTAATGCTTGCTTGATCTGCACAAATGAATTTTCTGCTTCCGCACTCCAGTTTACAGTTTGACCTTTTTTTCTTACTCTTAATGAGGTCATTGATAGGCGAAACTAATGACGAAAAATTCTTTATAAAGCGACGGTACCAGCTGCACATTCCTATAAACCTTTTAATCTCCGTTGTGGTTTTCGGACGAGGAAAGTTAACCATTGCCGACACCTTATCGGGATCTGTACGAAGTGAGTTAGAACCTACTATATAACCCAAAAATTTAAGTGTCTTTTTAAAAAATTCACATTTACTTATGTTTATAGTAAGGTTAGCTTCTTTTAAACGTTGCTTAACCTCTACCAATAACTTTAGGTGTTCTTCAAAAGATGACGAACATAATATTATGTCGTCCAAATAGCAAAATACATGGGGTTCAAAACGTGGACCAAAAATTGCATCTACTAAACGCTGTTGTGTCTGCGCAGCATTCTTCAATCCAAATGGCATGCATGTAAATCTAAATTGTCCTCGTGAAATAACACTGAAGGCAGTCTTATCCTTAGACGACTCACTAAGAGGGATTTGCCAAAACGATTTTCTCAAATCGAGTGACGAAATGTAGTTCGCACCTCTCAACATATTGAGAATTCTATCTACGTTCGCAAGGGGGGTACGAATCATGAACAGTTAAGTCGTTCAGGGTTCTACCATCAAAACAGAAACGATATTCTCCATCTGCTTTCTTAACCAACAAAACTGGAGAGGACCACGGACTAGTACACGGTTCTATAACTTTAAGTCTAAGCATGTCGTCCAACTCCTCATTCAATATCTTACTCATATATGGTGACATGACATATGGTTTCTTATGGAAGGGTTTGGCATTGCCTGTGTCTATGTCCATTTCAATTAGGTGAGTTCGTCCCAATCTATCGTCGCTACTAATCTCACTAAATGAGTTTATTAACTCTTGTGCTTGCACATTGAGCATCTGAAAGGTCATGTAAACCAAATAAGGAATCTTTAGTGTTCAAAGGGATGGAAGACGAACCTATATACCCAATGTCGTTCCCAATGTTACTTTGGATAAACCAATTATTACTTCTAAAATCAGCAACTACACCAAATAATTTTGCAAAGTCACTACCGAAGATAAAGGTGTGAGGTAGGGACGGAACCACTAATGCATTAAGGACACGGCAGTCATTACCTATACAAATTGGCAAATCAACTGAGCCTACAACAGACTTTATTGAACCATCAGCTGTAGTAATACCTGTTTTTGCTGAACTAAAAATTTTCAAGTCTAATTTCCTAATAATTGAAAGAGCTAAGGATCCTACCACTGAGGTAGTGTATCCCGAATCTAGAAGACCGGTAATGTCTCTATCCATTAACTTCACCATAATGTAAGGTCGATTATCACACTGCTTCTCAATGAACAAAGTATTATTCCTAGGCTTCGGAGAGTCCTGACAAAAATTTTTAACAACTGTAAGCCATCTCGACCACTCGTCTTTACAAAAGTATTTTTCTTGTTTACAAATCATAACCATGGCCTTATTACGCGGAACAGGATGCCGACCACTATGCGCCTGCCGCCTTACTGGTTTTTTGAGCATTGTGGACATGACGTAGCCTTAACGCCTTTTCGACCACATCCAAAACAAAAAATCTTTCTGGTTGCTCTGCAATCTCTAAACCAATGTCCACTACGGGAGCAATTCCAACAAACAAAATTATTTCTCTTGTCGGGACTAAAGGAATTACAAACTGAGGACTCCAAAGAGCTCTTATCCGCTACTGTTACTTGGGATTAACTAATTTATTCTGAAACACCCTACTCTTAACAGCACAAACTTTTTCATTCAACCCAGGATGCTTGTTCTCAAATGGATGCTTAGAGGGGTTGCAAATCTTGTTAGGTTTACTAGAAGATGCTGAAACCAAGTTTAGTTTCATCAAAGAAGCTTCTTTTAACCTTTTACACAAATTTACTAAGGTAGACAAATCTTGAATGTCCGACAATGCAAGTGCTGAAATATATTCAGGAACCAAATTTCTTCTTATCATCTTAACTTTAGTAACTTCTGCTGGCTCGTTGGTCAGTCTACTAAACAGGGTTTGCATATGCGCGACAAATAAAATAATCCTTTCGTCTTTACCTTGACGACGTTTTCTGATCTTTTCCCAAATGTCATCATCTGAAGAACCGGGTAGAAAATCTTCCTTAAACGTTCTAACAAGGAGTTCCAGTCTCTCAATGAATTTTTACTGTTCTAAACCAAACTAAAGCGTCACCCACAAAAGTTCACATGCTGATCCAAATAAATCAGCATCGGATACCTTACGAGATTGTGCTAAATCACTAACTCTATCTAAAATGAATATAGTTGTTTGGGATCACCTGAGAATTTTACAGGCCATGAACCTATAGGTACGGAAGGCGTTACATACGAAGTCGAATGAATAGGTGCACTAGCAACTGAAGGAGATACTACAACGGACCGATCCAAATAGGTGGACTCTGTACTTTTATTGATTTTATCGTATAACTCAGCTTCAAGGGTTAATATCGTTGCTACGGTCTCATTTCTGAACTTACTTGCTTCCTCGGAATTTATTGAAGGAATTTTCATGCGCTTAACTCGCCCCGAAAGGTGGTTTAACCTTGAACAAGCTCTCCTAAAATTGAGTCTGATGAGTCACCTTCAAATTCGGACACAACATTACGAACTGACTCGACTGAAACTGAAATTTCTTTACTTTCCGTTGCAAAGTCTACTTCATAACACGAAAGATCAATCAAACAACCAGGCTTATCTATTTCTTTAGCTAACAATCTACCTAAAATTTTCCTTTTCTCCAACACTGGTCTCTCACTCACCACTCCTCTGATTCTCAGCTCATACTCCAATTCTTCTTTAAGTAGACAAACAATTTGGAATTTTTCCGACATGATTACTCAAGCCTAATGGAATCAAACCGATAAATCTAACTGATCTGAACCTTACAAAAGTTATCAAAACAAATTCGTACTACTAAAGGCACAAATCAAAAGGTGTTTTTGGTAAAATAATTTTTGCCAAAACAATATCAAAAAAAATTATATGGGGTCAAAATAGAACGAAAGTCAAAAATAAATTCGACCAAGTTAATCAATTGACTTATGGGGGTTAATGTTACAACCAATCTTTCAAACAACCAAACTTCAGTGCAAAACAGACTTTGAACTAACCATTTTCAACGCAACCAAATTTTAAGTAAACTAATTTCGAAATACATTAAATTATGAACAAACAAATTTCTAGCTAAATCAAATTAGGAACAAACAAATTTTGAAGTAAATCAAATTATGAACAAACAAATTTCGAGGTAAATCAAATTATGAACAAACAAATTTCGAGGTAAATCAAATTATGAACAAACAAATTTCGAGGTAAATCAAATTAGGAACAAACAAATTTTGAAGTAAATCAAATTATGAACAAACAAATTTCGAGGCCCCAAACGTTGCCGGCGCCAGTGCTGCTGTTTTTTTTTTCTTCTCCTCCTACTTTATAATTACCACGCTCCAAGTTAGGTGTCTACAAAACAAAGTCTTCCGACGTAACTAGGGGTCTATTCCTTGGGTAGAGCTATGAGCAATGGGGGTAAGTCGAAATCTGTGGGGGTCACACTCAAACTAAAACAAACAGGCGCCACCAAGTCCAGATTGATTCATGTTAATGGCATGGCAAATTTCTAAGGGCGGACGTGGAGACCCAAAGAAAAAAGATCGCCTTCGCTGACAAAAACTTGTCTTAACAGAATAAGACGCTGTTCCTGTAAGGAAGAATAATAATTAAGTCACATAGAAAATGGGAACACTGTTTGTGTCCTCAAATATGCCTAAAATGCAAAAGAATATTTTCTACATAAGGGTAGCATCAAAATTTAATTCTTATTGCTTTTTGGTTGTCAGGTCTGATCAAACTAGATCAGAATAAAAGACTTTAAGCATGGATTATTAATTTACTAGAAAGAATTTTTTTGTTTCTGTAAATAAAATTCAATGCAATAAAATTAAATGAATACTTGAATTACTTGAGAAATTAACGTAAGGTTTATCAACTTGATTCTTACTCAAATATATTACAACACAGTGTGACTGGTTACACTAATGTTTTCTAACCCATTCAGATCTGTTTAGGTCAGTTACAAATTAATATACAAAATTTCTCGTTAAGTTAAAAATACTAAAATCGATTTGAAGTCGAAATGTTCACGAAGATATTCTCTTTTTTTATCAAAGGTGGTAGTAATGTAATACTAAACATCTGCTTGCAATAGTGCAATTGTTGACAGCATATTTCAAACAAACAAATGACGTAGCCGCAGCTGTTATTTTATGCTGAAGCCACGTGTTGTCACATATCTACTAAACTAAGTGAAATTTAAATTTGGTACTGGAGAAACCAGCTTAGCAACAATTAAACTGAATAACAAATTCGTACTTCTATGTAACAAAACAAAATAACGTGCTTTCAGAATGAAGCACAGAAGAATTCCTTAAAGCTACTACGAACCAAACCCCGGGCTGCTTTCCTTGGCTAGATTGGGAACTGCATCGCCGTGCGGAATCTGCAACTAATTATTCCTGCTTTCCATCCTCTAAATACAGGTGTTGAAGTGAAGTGGGTTTCTAAACATTGGTTCAAATTCGTCTAATCTTAGTTGTAACTTTAAGTTTGCATTCCTAAGCCTTGCGTGTAGCTAATTTTCTTTACGTAGTTTTATAAGTTTTCGTTGCGTAGTTTGTAAGTCTTCGTTGCGCTAAACAAATTTTCAAATTAGATACTATGATAATGAGTATACATTACCAACCGTTACTCAGAAAGTGTGTCTCACAATTAATGCGACCCGCAGGTCACTCGCCATTGTCTTCCTAAACATGTTGTTGCTGCTTTTACCTATCGACGAGTGCCTCTCCCGCGTTCTTGCATGGTGGGAGGTTCCCGAGGGGGGTTGTCAATCCTCTCAACGCGCGTGCCAGTGGCTGTGGAATACACCGACATCCAAAACAAATAGACTAACGAATCTAGATACTGTTTTAATGTAAAAAAAATTTGATTGTTACCCGTATTACTACTTTAGTTAATAAAGGTGTTTTAATATTCGTTGTACCTTTAATGAAGGGATTTATTAATTCGAAAATAAAATTGTTACAGTGTGTAGAATAGAGAATGAAAGTTGGTATGAAAATGTTATTTCCTGTTATTAACGTGAAACTTCATAAAAATATATTATTAAACAAGTATTTAAATTAAGTAAAACTACTCCTAACCAGGGGGTGTAATTCCATGGTAATACTTTCAAATATGATATAAAATGATATGCAAATTACGAATCCTTTAAGCATTAAGAGGCGGGTGACAGCTAATTTCTCATAAGAGGACACCTCTAGTGGTCAACTATATTATGTACGCTTACTAGATGTGTCCGTTAGTTCTAGAATTTGGTATAAATCAAGATATGAATGTATATACAGTTCGGGAATTATTTTTTTTCAAATAACTTGTTACACAGGAGGGCGCACAATTTCGTTTCAACGGCGCAAAATGGCGCCTAATTTCCGCTTAATAGTGGTACAAATTTTTTTTCAAAATTCAAAAAAGTCGCGGCCAACTTTACGAGGCGTCGCCGTGGATCAATGTAGTAAGCGTAAGACTACGGATCCCAAGGTCCTGGGTTCAAATCCCGACAGAGCCGACTGCTTGAAAAATGACAGGTGAGCATTTTTCACAAAAACTACGGATGAGAGGTTAAATGGAGATCCCGTGTGTGAGTGTTGCCACGCACGTTAAAGATCCCTACCTTGCCTGGAACGGCAAGGGTTCGGCAAAATTCTAAATTTCCAGGCAACAAAAACTCGCCTCCTGGCCAATGTAGTACCTTCTGGTGGGGCATTGGAAATATAAATGCACGGCCAACTTCACGATTTTGGTTAGTTTGGAGAAATAGTTTTTTAAATAACTTCTTACACAGAAGGGCGCAAAATTTTGTTTCAACGGCGAAAAATGGCACCTACTTACCGCTTAATTGTGGTACAAAATTTTTTTCAAAATTCAAAAAAGTCGCGGCCAACTTCACGGTAGTAAGCGTAAGACTACGGATCCCAAGGTCCCGGGTTCAAATCCCGACACGGCCGACTGCTTGAAAAATGGTAGGTGAGCATGTTTCACAAAAATTACGCCCTCGTTCGGATGAGAGGTTAAATGGAGGTCCCGTGTGTGAGTGTTGTTACGCACGTTAAAGATCCCTACCTTGCCTGGAACGGCAGGGGTTCGACAAAATTCTAAATTTCCAGGCAATAAAAAACTCGCCTCCTGGCCAATGTAGTACCTACGGGTGGAGCATTGGAAATGTAAATAAACGACCAACTTCACGTTTTTAGGTAGTTCAGAAAAATAGTTTATTGCGAATAACTTGTTACACGGGAGGGCGCAAAATTTCGTTTCAACGGCGCAAAATGGCGCCTAATTGGCGCTAAATTATGTAATAAAGATTTTCTGAAAATTGAAAAAAGTGCGGCTTCGTGAACTTGGCCGGAAGAATATTATTTTATTAATAACTTGTTTGCCAAGACGGCGCAAAATTTAGATTTAGCGGCGCAAAATGGCGCCTAATTATGACATAAATATTTTTAAAAAATTCAAAAATGTTGCGGCTAACTTCACGCACCTCATAATAACATTTATTATTAAGATAAACAGCTTAGACTGCAATTTTGTCAGTATTAAATCATTTTAAAAGTTACTTTTTAAAAATTACAAACCACATTCCGTCACCAATTACTAAATACTTGCAAAAACTATATTGTACCGATAGCTTTATTGCAGTTACGAGGAATTGCTCTTTTGTTAGTGGCAACGGCGCCAAAATATGACATCACAAATATTGATGACGAAAGTCGGTGTAGAAATTGGAAGATCTATATCAGGTTGCGTCTGGAGTACAAAGCAGTCGTTTCCTTTCTTATTTCTGATATGAACTCCGTCAAACTTTAATTATATAACCTTCATTTAATACAATGTAACATGCTATTACTAAGACATGATAAATGCGTTTAATTTTATATATATTTTAATATGGGGGATATGTAAGTCGTGGTATGCATAATTTGTATTATAACAAATGCAAACATTACATAATAAACGTTCCACTATAAAATAGGAATAATTTTTGACTGGAAAGAGATAGAAAAATTCTGTTAACAGATTCGTAATCAACGAGAAAAATTATATAAGAAACACTCCTTGCACATTAGGAAAAAAAATACAATTTGTAATTTAGTGAATTGAAGCATTTGTATTGTTGGTTAAGTGCAATCACGACCAATGAAACCTATTGTCGATTCTGTAATTTTGCAAGTTCAGCTGGGGAAGTTGTGTCAATTGTAAGTAGTTATAGTAGGAAACGGTAAGTGTGATTAACTTGTTTCTCGGTATATATAACAGTGCTATTGATGTACGAGGTAATATAATATAAAGTGTTTAATTCTAAATCTGAATATTATAACGAACCTCACGTTGTAATGAGAGGCGTTGTAATCCGAAGAACTGTAAAGTGTATATCAAAATAACTTTCTTTCATGAATATGTCGTTGTCATTAGTTTGTAGAAAACTTTAGTCACCCTTTCTTTGTATAAGAAGGATTGTGGTGAAAAGAGGACTCTTAAATGTTGACCGAACTGCACTTAATGTCCACAGTAACGTTCAATAAAAATCCCTTTTGTTTACTTCACCCTGCATTTTCACGTAAATAATAGCAAAGGGACACGATGTCATCGTTAGATTCATGCATTTAACGTTTAATTGATTCATTCTTTAGTTATATTTAAGTGTATTATAATAACCTAACATTAAGTTGAATATATCAGATCATTTAACGTTTGATTGATTAAGGGGAAAAATATTATAGCTTTCCCAAAACAATAATTATTGTCGGAAAACAGAAGTCAGTTATTAATTATTCAATGACTGGTAATGATCATTACGTAGCGAGGGCGAATGTTCTGATTGTAATAACAGGTCAGATGTGCTTGCTGACTTGACGAGGGTGATATGGGGTTTGTTAAGAACAGGTGCGCTTTTTCGCACCGTTCTTTTGTGTCCTAGGAAAATAAATGATTTTCGATCTAGTATAAAGTGATCATATTAATGCATGCCTTTAGAAGACCGTAATCTAAATAATAAAAGATGAGGTAGAAAAAGTATCGACACTTTTATATTGTTACATTGAGTATAAGCTCAGAATTTAAACAACAATTTAACCTTTTAAAAGCCTCATTCGGAGTCAGTTCCAAAACTAGGCAAATGGGACAGTTACTCCGGAAAGATTTTTAAGGGCGCGGAAAATAAGTTATTACTATATTGATATGCTAGTTGTTTACTGTTGTTAACATGAAAATGCATTTTATCTTAGAATTTACGGTCCTCAGACCACATTAACTTCACTACAATCATCAAGCTACCGCACAACCTAAAAACAAATAACATACGTTTTGAAAAAATTGATAAACTAAACAAAGTAGTACATAATAATAGGAAACTTTCGAAATTCCTTTCAAAAAATATTTATCTATTGACAGAACCGTCGACAGACCGGTTCACATAAAGCCAGTGACCGATACGACACACGGAGATAAACTGCAGAAACTTTCATTCTAATTCTGAATTTACGGTTTCTTTTACATAATGGCAGATTCATGTAACCACACTGATAAAATTTAATTACCTAATTAACCACGCTTAAATATCATATTTTTAAATAAATATATTTTTTTACCTTGCAAATACCCAATTTACTAGGAGTATATGGTGTCTCGTGGTAGTTCGTGTCAGGAGCGGCTCCGTGGCTGAGTTGGTTCGCGTGTGACTGCTAAGCCCAAGATCCAGGGTTCGTTTCTCAACACAGACCGCTTGAAAAATGTTAGACAAGCATTTTTAACAAAAATACGCTCTCGTTCAGATGAGAAGTAAAATGTAGGTCCCGTGTGTGAATGTTGTCACTCACGTTAAGTACTCCTGCCATGCTTGAAGCAGCAAGAGTTCGGCAAAATTTAACATTTGCAGATAAAAACTTGCTTTCTGGCAAATGTAGTATCTTCGGATGAAGAGTCAGAGAGTCAAACGTAGAAGAGTTTATGTGTCCTATGTTGTTGTTATCTTTAATGTTATGACTAAGATTCGCAAACTATAAAACTATATCAGATCAACTTCGTTAAATGCTCGCTTGCTTTATTATGATAGTATTTAGTAATCGTCATAATGAAATCAGGGCGGGTGGTGATATCTAGTAAGATACACTACTGCAACATATAAGTCAATATATACACAAGAAAAAAAAACTATAATCACAATACTTGGCAATTATGTTACGACACTATAACTAATTATTTACAAGATTAACACTTTTGTATGTGTTAATAAGTACAAGCAGGAATAAATACATATGTATAAAAGTACATTAATTCGATTAATGAAGAAGCATAATGAGAATCTTTATGAGATTAACACGAGTGCGTGTTAATTAGCACAAACAAGAACAATGTTTAAATATATAATATATATATATATATATATATATATATATATATATATTTATATATATATATATATTGCTATGATAAGAGGGTTATTTAGGGGTATATTGAGTCATAATGGTTGCACAATACTGGGAAGAAATCCGAATAAAAATATTGGTTTGAAGCATTGAATGGAGCAACTAAACTAAAAATAATCTAGGGGTACTGATCCACAGCAAGCAGTAGCGGATCTAGCAAGAAGAAAAAAAGACGCACAAGGAAAACTACAGGTCAGAGCTATTTAGTATAAGGCATCATTTTCCTTTTCTTTAAACATTGACTATATTTTATTTTATCTGAATATTTTATGTAAAGGGTCACCAAAAATCTTATTTTTTAATATGTGAAAATTTACGTAAAAAGGGAAAGGTCATTGAACGTTCAAGGATTTTTAAATAGAGTACAGTATCATTTTTGTTGGCTTTAAACTAAGTAAAGGGAGCTATAATTTTGAGGATAAACAAATTTAAAATTATCATTATTTGAGTCAGGGGTTTATTTTGTCATATAGTAGATCATATTAACCTGTGAAGTGTATCTAAAATTTTTTTTGTCATTATACAAATATTAGTCGATTTCGTTTTCTCATTCAAAGCAGGAGAGTATCAGGTAAAAAGGGGGGTAAATTCTTTGTTATCGTAACGTGTACAGCTCTGTGTGAATTGGACTGAACTAGCCGAGGCATATTTAAATTTTAGGATATTAAAAGACACACAGCGGTGGCAGGGCAGCAGGAAACTGAACGTTAATTACATCGGCGTGCAGCGTTATCATATCAATATATAAAAGGAAAGTAGGTTTAATGAGTCTTAAATTAATACAAAGTAAAAAGGAATTATTGTCATTTAGTTTAAGATAGTTTAAGGTAGTTTTAATAATTTTTTTTGAAGAATCTTTACCAGAATAATTTGTGTTCATAGTTCGAAACACTTTGACCTTTTAATAGATTATCTGTCAAGGATTGTTTGGCAAAACAAATCTTACAAGCGTGGGAATAAACAAAGTCAAGTAAAATATCCATAATAGAAGAAATTTAGTTCTGTAAATTTAAAATAAGGAATGAAACATTTTTTTATAATAAGTACTTCTTAGAAATTATTTTAAGTTTGAAAGAAACGATGTTGTAAATGTTCTATATGCTTGTGTATGAGAGAAAATATTTCATACTATATGAATGCTTTAATATTACTATGTTTGATTTCATTTTGAAAACTTCAACATTTCCGTTGAGCTAGTTAGGCAAAGTTAGATAGGAATGTAAGTCAACAATTTCAAATCCTTTACAAATTGCTGTATCTGTATCACCGCACTCTTTAAGTGACGCTCTCAACATGGCGTTACCACAGCACTCTTTTAGCGGTGCATCCAACACGAGTTGTCATTTTGGATTAATAAATTATTTTTTTTATTATAATAACACAATAAAATTCATTTCAATAATATCGCCATATACTATCACAAGGTTTTGGTTTCAAAGTACTCAAACAGAATTGTTAAATAGTTTACACATATGAATATTGTTTGTCTCAAAAAACTACATACGTAATTTCATATTTTAGAACAAAATAAATTAGTTAAATTTTAAATTGCATAATAGGATGTTGATTTGTTTTTCTATTTGTATACAAGGCAAAGTTGTTGTAAATCATCATATAAAAAATAATTTTTAAAAAAAATTTTTTAGTCTGGCCTCCCACAAGTGTGAATGGCAAACAAAAGAAAACTCTAATTATAACAAACTAATTATTACGAATTTTGAACCGTAATTATTGTTATTAATCTTTTTTGTTCTAGAGATTTTTACATTCAATTACAGAACAATGCCAAAAAAGAAGAAATAAAGTAATATACAAGATAGTAATTAAACTAATAAACAAACAAAACGCGCTATGGCTAAATACACGAAAAAACTAAAGAAAAAAGTAAGTAGATAAGAATATCCTATCAATACATAACTCGGTGAATATCTAGACGTGTAACACTACTATACATCAATTAATATTAAAAATAGTCTCTCGTAGTGTTTTTTAAGTTTGATAGTCTACAGTGATTAATGTCACACAAACCTGCGATTACATTAAAGCTACTATACATAATGTTAACAAGAGACTTTAATAATGTATTAGTTCGCGCTGCGAGTTATGTAATTCCCCATTTGATATATATAAAAGAAACTAATACTTAAGAGGTTATTAGAAATATTAGGAAATGTGCAGCAATGTAATTGAAGGACATTTTTATTCAGTTTATTAACGTTAATGGGAACGGAAGCGCTACAAAGTAGCACAAGGATAAGTGACACTGCAGATGTCAGGTCACAGACGGTCGTAGACAGTCACGTACCGAGATTACGCAGAAGTAAGCTCGCAACAAAGTAGTTATGAATAGCTTTAAGATTACAACAATGTATTATGAATAAGAGTCAAATGAAAGCAGACATTAGGTTTGCAAGTTCTCACAGAACTGTGAGGGGGTAGGGAGATTATAAAAGGCCCGGGAGCTCCACTCGCAGTCAGTTCATCAAACGTTCAGTTTTCACATTGCAGTTCGTAGATAGCTCACTTGTACAATTAAGTAATTAATTTTCAACTTAGAATAATAATTCAAGATTGTCAAAATTCTATGTTCAAATCTGTTTAAAACAAATAAATGTGTTAAAGTTCAAAAAGTCTTTTTAAAAAGGACCGCTCGAAGCCACGAACCTTAACTTGCGTTATTATAGAATGTTAAAGTGTTTCTAACAGATAATCACGGTATGTGAAAATTGATTAACGACAATGGAATTGAAATTTTGATTACAGTTTCTCTTGTATAAAAAAATTCAATCGAATAAAATCTGTATCTAGTGGAATCAACGGGTAGGTATCCGCGCCCACCAGTTAAGGGAAGTTATTTAATACAACCGATTTTCATAAATTCCTTGACGAATTCGGCAACAGAATAAATCACTCACCCTTAACTGCGATCTGTGGATAATTACCCAGATGGACCTAATCTGCGTGTTACAGGGTTCTAACTTGGTGGAGCTATAAGATTTATTCACATCAAATGTACTTCGACGTGATGAAGTGGTGTGAAGAGGTAATGGAATGGGCCATCCATTTTCTTACGATTTTTCTAACAATTTACAATGCTTTAGACAAACTTATTTGAAGGGATATACTATACGTACATGTGATTTCCCGAAGGTACTATATTAGCCAGGAAGCGAGTTTTCTTTTACCGGGAAAATTTTGAATTTTTGCCGAACTCTTGCTGTTCCAAGCAAGGTAGGGATCTTTAACGTGCGTGACAACACTCACGCACGGGACCTCCATTTTACCTCTCATCCGAACGAGGGCGTATTTTTGTGAAAAATGCTCGCCTAACATTTTTCAAGCGGACCGTGTCGGGATTCGAACCCGGGTCCTTGGGCGTAGTAGTCACACACATACCAACTACGCCACGGAGCCGCCTAGATATACTATACTGCGTTTCCGTCAAGTTTTGCGCTAAAAACAAATTTTATCACTGTCCGAATTCTTTAACTACAAATATTTTGGAGCATAGAATAGGAGTGACAAAACAATTTGAGCGGTACATAAGAACGATTCGTTTCGGGAAATTCTATCACATGGCACTATGAAGACATGTTAACAAAACTAGAACAGCCCACCGGCGGTGTTTATAAAATAACTCGGAAATCTTGAAATATTTGAGAATAATAAAGTAATTACCCACAATATCTAATGTTAAACGGCTATTTTAACCAATAACTTCTTACTTTTAACGACTTTCACATCAACAGTATGAACTAGTGCTATGCACCTGAAGCATGTGATCTATTATTAAAGTGTGGAATTTAACCTTGCGATAAAATTAATAGGAAATAAATGATTATTTATTATTTCTCATCTGGAAATAAAATTAGCGATGAATATGAAATCTTATTGAGGATTGAGAATAAATAATTTGGCGAGTATTTTTTCATTTTTTTTCATTAAAAAAATTGCCACAGTATGATGGGAATTACGAAACTTTATACCATTTTTTACTAATAATTAGTTTTGGGGTTCCATTGTTGCAATCAACCATAACCTCTGACGTAATTGAAAATCTTGTTTTTTTGGAGCATGGAATTTTATTACTTTTTACCCTTAAAAATATTACAGTAAAATCCTATTTCTGTTTTAATAAATCGCATACAACTGATACAAATCTATCTATTATAACTACCACTAATTTACATACTCACCGTCTCGTTTCATATTAACTTGAAGACATTTTTTGAAGCGGCATGATTGGCATTGATTTCGTCGTGTTACGTCTACTATGCATCGCCCATTCTCTTTGCATACGTATTCTAAGTTCCTAAAATATAAACATTGCTAGACATATACTTGATTTAAAATTCATAGTTTTTAAAAAAGAGTAACTAATGTTTTGATCAATTATTACAGCTAATGTACTTTTTTCTAAATACAATCACGTTCAAAATACGCTTTCAACTCACTATTATCAAAGCTTGCAACCTTAGTATGAGTTTTTAACTAAAACTGCAGCACGTATAAGACAAAAAAGACGACAACTGAAATTTTCAATGTAATTTTCTCTATATGCATTATATGTGAGCGCATGAGAGATAGACATACTTTAACCTAATCACCTTGCTAATTACATACAATTCTTTGTCTCTGCTTGCCACTCGTCCAACCATGTGTCCACTAATTAATTTTATTAACCTTTCCACGAGTTACATTCCGGGCCTTGGAAGCGGTCTTTTTAAAAACTTCTTCCAAAAACTTCGTAACAATTTATTTGGTTAAACAGAAATTACAATTGAATTTTGACAACTGATTTAAAATACTCTAAGTTGAAAATTAAATACTAATTGGAGTTTAATAAGGGTGAGTAGCCTAAGCAAACGGCAATGTTAAAGCTGAAATACTCAAAACTGACTGATGCTCTTGGGGCTCCCGGGGTATTTATGTTGTCCCTGCCCCTCGCATGTCTGTGGGAACTTGCAGAACTCATGTCTGCTTATTTCTTAATTCTATTCATTATACAATGTAACAAGACTGACTGATGGTCTTGGGGTTCCCGGAGTATTTATGTTGTCTTTGCCCCTTACATGTCTGTGGAAACTTGCAGAGCTCATGTCTGCTTATTTCTTAATTCTATTCATTATACAATGTAACAATCTTACTTTCTACGTAATCGCGGTTTCCCAACCGTCTGCGACCTGCACCTGCAGTATCACTTACCTGGAATACAATGTATTGCATCCGTTCTCACAACTTGCTTGTGAACTTTCAATAACTTTTCTGATTTATCCTTGAATTTACATTGTTACATATACTTAAGTTTTTTTAACAATTTCTAATAATTCCTAATAAATTCTGTTTTATTACACATATATAGATTGGGAAGTACATAACTCACGTAAGCCTTTCGCTCAAACCCTTTATTTATTAACCCTTTATTTAGACTTGTTTGACATAGGTGTAGCATATTTCGCAATTCATCGATCACAGCATTTTGTAAACCTTAAATCTTTAACCCCTTCGCTAGACCTACGTAAATTACGTACATATTTCGAGAGAAAAAGATGATTACTACGTAGAAACTTCAATAAAGAAAGAGAACAGAAGAACAGACATTAGTACATGATGTATCTTTAGCGGGTTACGACTGAAAGAAAATAATTTTTTTACTGACATAATGAACATATTATCGCAATACTACGAGAAGAAATCAAACTTATACCGGATTTTATTCATACTGCTCTCAGACTTAAGGGAGGAGCGCTGGGGACATTAGGAGTAAGGAGGACTGAAATGTACGATTGGCAACACAATCTTCAAGTGACCGAGGAACAATTAGGAACGAGAACCATGCATTTCGGCCGGGGACAAGCATTGCAGGAGAAACAGTTCAGTGATCTGTGATATGATTAAAGATAATCATCATATAACATATATTGCTGCAGAGCGTAAAATGCCGCATGAAAGTGCACACATATTATTAACATAAGTTGTCGGCAAGATAAATTTCTCGCATACTGATAGTAAATCAAGCAGCTCGTTACTTTGCTGTATGACCCCAAGATAGCTAGCACGATACTGCGAAAACGGTGATGTTTTTTAAGTCGTATAATCTCCAAGAAAAATGCTTGCAATAGCTTTTCGGTAGTCCAAGGACATTTTGCTAATCGATTTTCTTTACAATCAGCGCATTGTCAACGCATTGTACTATTGCCAGCTCCTTGGCGAAGTGAACAGGCCGGTCACAGAAAAGATATTATTTACTTTTTGAAACTGTAATTCTTCTTCATGCTAATTCTCGACCACATCCGGGATATTGCCTTAAAAAAATTACCAAACACTGATTGGACAATACTTGAAACCCTTTCTGCAGGCTAGATTTATCACCATATAATCTTTTTTTAACTAGTTTCTGGCCTACTGTCTGACAACTTAAGCATGTGTGACGTTTCCTTAGAAATAATTACAATATTTCATTTGCATAGTTTTGTATTAGTAAAGTTCACCAATAGGATTAGGTTATTTCCTTAAAATTTTAGGTTATTATAAAATTTAATCCTGGAGAAAATTATTTTGCATCATATTTGATCCATAGTCAAAGGTTTCCAAATTCATATGTTAGTTTTTAAAGGTTAGAAATGATCTCAGCATTGTAATTAGTAATGCCGTACATTTGTTTTGTCTACAAAGTAATAATGGCGTCAGATGATCTCATCGCCTGAAAACAAAAATAAGTATAAAATATAGGTCACAGAATAAAAACACTCTTTGTTCTTGTAACTTGTACTTGCGTGTAACGTTCACTTGCTTGTAACGTGTGCATGAATGACCATCGGCTATTGTATTTATTTAATCTTTCTTCATAAAAATTTTCTTTATTACTTAAATCTCCAGAGAGATCTTATCATCAAGGTTTAACCGAAACAGTGGGTTCTTTGTGTTATCCCTGCGGTAGCATCCACATGGAAATAATGTACCTAACAAGTACTTCACTGATTCAGTTTGGAATAAAACAACAACATGTGATATAATTACGTATACTAATACTAATACTATACAAGAT
Organism: Platerodrilus igneus; assembly: GCA_036346225.1. Classification (NCBI taxonomy): domain Eukaryota; kingdom Metazoa; phylum Arthropoda; class Insecta; order Coleoptera; family Lycidae; genus Platerodrilus; species Platerodrilus igneus. The sequence continues at coordinate 5,117,455 of JARFIW010000318.1, read as the reverse complement.
AATCAATCTTTGGATTACTTTAGTAAAATAAAAATAAATCTTTAACTAATTTCAATTCTTTTAAGACTAACAAAACATGTAAATCTTACTTCAGTAAGTTTTCTTTTTTTTCTTTTAATAACTACAGAGTATCAAAAAGTTAACAAAATAAACCGATCTGATATGAGTTCATGTCTCGGGGCTTTTACAAAATAAAATTACAACGTATCTAATTCAAACATTAATTAAAGCATTACATCTTCACAGTGCTATTAGCATTTATACATTTGTGAAACAAACAATTATTATAAGTTTTTCTTTTACAAAACTTTAAACGGATATATACATAAATACCTAAATAAAGTATTATCAAAGTCCTTGAACCCAACCACACGTCAAGACAAAACGCAATCAGTCGAACTAATAACAGATGATGGACATCATGGCGGACATTCGAACTCCTGATCCTCCAAACAAAAGAATATTAACCCAAGAAAAGCAAGTCCTCCAGAATTCAATCCAAAATGTAGAAACAGTGTAAACTAGCTCAATACCTCTGTTAATATTTTCCCATTTACTCATTTTACGGTACTTGAACAAGTATTCAAATTCACTTAAATGGCAATATAAAACAAGCCATGTAGAAGTGAGCATTAGAAATTAAATTAATTTGCTACAACAGATAACCTCATTTTAAAATCATTGTATAATAAATAAAATCAGCTTACCCCTAGCCGGAGATTTAATTTATTTTTAAAAGGAAAAACTTCCCACAACCAAACCAACATTTGGAAAATAATACGCTTCCTCGCGTCTATCTTCCAGCTCAATAAGTGGGATTGCGCAAAATACCACAATACGTCTTTTGATTCCTACCCAACAGAATTTCGACAAATAAGACAAAGAAGACTGCTTCTTCGTTTAACTTATAACCCAAATGCAGGTAAACAAAGTTGCCTAACTTCTAGATTCGCAACAGTAAAGACGAACTATTACATTCTTAATCAAGCTTTCGAAATAGTTAATTTCTTCATCAGGATTCTAACAGAGGTATAACAAAACAACTAACAAATGGTATAACTACATTATCATACTTACATGAACGGATGTGTGTATTTACTAAGTTTACACATTGAAATAAACGAAAAGTTAATAACTAAAAACTTCACTGCATTTAAAATAGTTTAACTGTCCAGCTGAACGCTCATATATATATATATATATATATATATATATATATATATATAAATGATATGCTTCAAAAAAGAATATCTTAATATATACAAAGTAATTTTATTATATGTTTCAACAACCTTTTAAATTTTTTTATTTATATATCTGATGCCATTACATATATTTTAAACCTCAATTTATACCTCTGAAGAAGAATATAAATATATTCGAAAATTTAGGTAATAAAAAAGAGTCTTATTAATCATCCAGCAGACCTAAAACCCACTACTTATATTATATATCTATATATATATATATATATATATATATATATAGTGAAGTAAGATGTATCTGTAAACAAACTCTTATGAAAATAATAAGAGCCATTGACAAATACAAATCGGGCTGGTATATATATATGGTATATATATATATATATATATATATATATATATATATATATTACTACGATATTGCCCCTTCCGCCAGATGTACAACGATCAATTGTCTGCTGATCGCCACCTCCCTGTGCCTTCGAAATAATTTAAAATTAACACAATTAAATTTATGCCTCGACTAGCTCAGTGATACCACGCACAGAGTGAACGACGATATGATAACAGAGAAATTATTTTTACTTACTTCTCTCCAACACTTCATACCTCCGAATAAGATAATCTAAATTCACCAAAAATTTGTATAATGAACTAAATAAAATTACAATTTACAAATCTACGCCATTTTTAATATTATTTACTTTTTATAGAACTTTAAATCAAAATTAAATTAAATATTTCTAACAAATTAGCTCTTTACGAAGATTATAAAATTTTACACCTTTAAAAGCAATTAAAGCCAGCAAAAAATTGTATCTTACCACCAATAGTTTTGTTGAACGTTCAAAGAAACATCCCTTTTTTAACATAATTCTACCTACACACCAATTTTTGTTGACCTTTTACACAAAATATTTTAATAACATGAAACTTTTAAGCTCAGTTCTGAATACACAAATTATGTAAGATTATAAATGCAACATACTATAAATAGAATAGTTCTGACCTTATATTTCTTCCGTTTTTTTGCTGGAGCTTTCTGGCCCAAATCGGTCGTTTGTTCAGCAACTTGAAGTATTAACTCTGTACTTAGAGTATTTTGCCATTTATTTAGAGTATTTACGTTGTAACTTGGAGTCTTTAGCCAGTAACTTGAAGTATTTACCCAGTAATTAAAGTCATTGCTAGTTTGAGTGAAGGAAGGTGGAACATCATTGCAAGTAGAAATGAATAGGGGGTATTGTTATAGTAAAAAAGTTCCACTACTGTTTTAGTAGTCAACAGACGGAGCAAGAAATACCCAAGTCCGTTGCGCAATGCATCACTATAAAGTTTCTCACGACAGAGGGCGTAAAAACGTTGGATAAGGGATTGGATGGATTGAATTAAGGAGGGTGGCAAACGCTACATACACTTAGACCTCCTAGTGAGCTCATTGTGCTACTGTCCTTGCTCTAAATTGATTTTTTATCACTCATTTACCCCACCTTGAAGGTTTGAGGATGCTGGCCCATGGGATGTTTTAAATTATGCCCTTATTTATCAGGCAGGAAATTCTTCAGCATGGATCCACAAAGTCGGTAAGTAGGCGGATATGTGCACAGAATCGGCACGGGCGTCATCCTCCTGCTGACAGCCGCAACAGGTGGAATCGGTTGACAGACCCATTCTGTGCAGATACTGCTTTAATTGGCAGTTCCTAGTCAGAATACCTACCTTTAAGCAAGCATGTGATTTTTTTCAATGCTGCACCCGATGGTACTACATTGGCCAGAAGCGAGTTTTTTTTTACCTGGAAAATTTGGAATTTTGCCGAAACCTTGCTCTGCCAAGCAAAGTAGAGATCTATAACGTGCGTGACAACACTCACACACGGGACCTTCATTTTACCTCTCATCTGAACGAGGGTGTATTTTTGTGAAAAATGCTCGCCTAACATTTTTCAAGCGGACCGTGTCGGGATTCGAAATCGGGATCTTGGACGTAGTAGTCACACACATACCACTACACCACGTAGCTGCCGATCTTTAGGCAAGCAACAAATTTTTCGATTTTAGTAATGGGAGACCTAATAAACATGTTTGCCTGTTGAAACCATGTCGTATAAGCTTATCTGTCCTTTTGACGGTGTGGCGGTGGCTTGTTTGCCATTTCATGGAGAACGCCGCGGACAACGATATATGAACCGATGGCTCAGGATCAACAAAACTCTGAGCCGTTTCTTGTTTCCTCGGAGCTTTCAAGGGAACCTACGACCTTACCAGCAGCAGGAATAAAACGGAAAATGACAAACATACTTGTGAATAACCGTCGACAATAAATTGTCTTTCTTAGAACTTACAACCAAAACTTGTGACAAAGCAAAGGCAGTATTGTATAAAATTACACACTCTGCACAAAACCAAGGCCAAATTCCATTAAACAGCGTAAGACTGTACCTAAACACAGTACTAGCGGCTGTGGTAACATATATCGCGAGTGTTTGGACACACAGAATAAATCTGATAAGACCGGCAAATATAGTCAATAAACAATACAACACCACTGGATCTCTGGCGGTGGTGTTGGGAAATCTATCACTCGACTTAGAAGTCAAAAGAAGAACAGCAGTGTGTACTGGCTGTGGAAAGAACGTAGCAAAAATTACAATCAATAACAGGAAAATCAAAGTACGGACGGTAGAGATATGGCAGGAGAGATGGGAACAAGTAAGGAAGAAGGGTATGTGAAATATTCCCTAAGAAAAGCTAGAACTACCATACTTTAATCCATCTGAAGGCCTAATACATTTCATAACGGGCCGCATGTATAAATTACCAACACAGATCAATGCCAATGTGGTGGTATTGGGGCACCAAAACATACGGATAATAAATTGTAATATATTAACAAATTACCAAAATATAACCTTGAGAAGAAACCTACTACAACAAAACATACACGAAATTTTATAAAACGAAGATTTGCACAAAATTACCCTTGGAATACAAAGAAAAACTATTTGCAACAGCTTCGTACAACCAGAAGGACAAAATAAAGAAGACTTGTAATGTTCATAAAACAATGTCAATAGAACAAGGTAAATAGTGTTAATATTAGATTAGGACCCGTGCACGAGAAACCAATTTCAGACTGCCGACGGTCACCGGCGTGCGCGGCTGGATTTAGGCGGAACACGGCGTTTCCAGATTTCTGGCTGCCAATAGTCAGAAACCAAATGGGATGCACTTAGGAAATAAGGGTGACGGGAAATAGGTTAAATTTTAGATAAAGGATGAAGGAGAGAGACTTTAGGTTAAGGACCCGTATGCGTGACCCGATTGCCGTTGTCAGGACCAAACGTAGGATTTAGGTTAAACCGAACATTGGATTTCCCGATTTCTGGGTACCGATGATTAAGAACTCAAAGGAAGGCAAAGTATAGTAGGGATCGGGGGGTTAGTATTAGGGACAACGGTAGATAGGGCAAAAGAGAAAGTAATGGGCAACGGCTTTCGAAACAACACCACAAGGGAAATTACCTTTAGACAAGTGTTTACTATTAACATAGGAAATTAATTATCAGTAAGTACGATATATATGGCATATGAATAGTATCAGTAAAGAGCGCATACAGAATGGTAAGGGCTATATCATGTATAGAGAGAAAATTTTAAGTTAGGTTAGAGAAATGATAAAAAAATTAATCTTCATTACCATGTACTCTTAAATGCCTTTTAGCCCAAACCAGCTCAGAGGAGTTAGTGTTAGAAGGGAGCTCAATGATGCGATGGTATTGTAGTACTACCCCTGAAAGGAGCTTCTGCATATTTAGGCTCAGAAGAGCTGTTCTACTAGCGCTCATTATACGTATAGTTCAGTTTTGTATTCTACGTTCCAGAATAGCGTTATTACCGTGCTTGATGGCTATAACTTTTGGTTGGAAGACAGTAGTATGACACTTTCAGTTTGGTCTAGTACATGTTCATTTGTTTTGGAACCATCTGTCTAAATGGAGATCTTGCTTGTGGACGCATTTTCAGCGTTAAGACAAACCTCGAAGCGTTTCTTGTAAATTATTGTGGGTGCGATCCAATCCACCACTTTTTCCAGAAGAGGCGTGCTGTGCACCGCCTACCCTAGTATGTTGTGGTGTCTACCCCTGTCGATTTATAGATCTTTGAACCGCAGCCTAAGTGTCGACTTCAGATCCATTGCCTTCACATACAGGTCCAAGGGAGTGAGGTTTGAGGCGGTTCTGTGGATCAGACAGGTTTGCACATGACTGCCGATCCCAAGATCCCGGATTCGATTCTTGACACGGACCGCTTGAAAGTTGTTAAGCTAGCATGTTTCGCAAAAATACGTTTGGATGATAGGTAAAATGTAGGTCCCGTGTATAAGTTTTGTCACGCACGCTAAAGATTTCTTCATTACTTAAAATAGCAAGGATTCGGCAAAATTGAAAACTTCCAGGTAAAAAACTCTTTTTCTGTTTAATGTAGTACTTTTGGGTGGAGAATTAGGGGAATGAGGCCTATAATGGCTTCTAAAACTGCCGTGGTTGTGAATCGCATTGCGCTAGTACTGTTTAGACAAACCTATCTGTGAATATAAGTTAGCTCTTTAACTGCATGGGCCATCCTTGTCCTGGTACACCAGGCTAAAGCGTTATAGTAAAGCATTCGTCTAACTACCGTAATATATACCCACACGATGGCCTTTGGTGCGAGACTTCAAAGTTTGCCTATGGCATATCGTTCGATATTTTGAGAGACTTAAGGCGATGTTCTGGAACGGCATCATTAAAAAGACTCAAGGGTACAAGCGCCACCATAAATTTTTATAGCAATGAAAAACAGATGAGAATGAAAGTCGCCCACATCGTCTGAGAATCAGCGTATCTGAGAAAAATACTGACATTGTTAGTAGTCTTCTCAAAAATGATCGTTAATTAACATTGCTTTTAAGATAAAATAATCTACAGCAGTGCTTAGGAAAGACGGTTTTCTCATTCTTTTACACGAGATCGATCATAAGCAGTGGCTTCGTCAGGTGTGCCAACGGCTATTGACACGCCACTAGACTGAAGGAGAAGCTGCACAGGACCTTGATTGCGAAAATCTTGAGTGCACCATTATACCCCGTATTTCAAGCAATCAGTATAGAGTGCCGAAAAGAAGGACAATCTGTACTCGTCAAAGCCTAACTTGACGCAAAGCTGGAAAGGTTTTTGCAACTCTATTTTTTGTTCTAAAAGAATTTTGTATATTGCTTTTCTCAGTAATTGTCAAACTACAATTATCACGCACCACTATATCAACTTCGGACGAAACAAATATTGTATATCGCCGAAAATACTTGCATTTCCAATACAAGACGTTCTTTTGCTTCATGAAAATGTCCAGTCTCAAACAGTTTCTCAAAATTAATAACAACTTTAGGATTTATTCTGAACCACGTTGAAACAACCTTTTTCAGTATTATTGTCTTGTAGTTATCACTTGTTTGGGTCACTACAAGAAGTACTCGGAAGCGCTAAGTAGCCCCACGACTTATTTGGTTTACGTGTTACTACTAAGGCAAAGGTCCAGGGCTTGAATTCCAGCACGGACCGCTTGAAAAATGTTAGGCGAGCATTTTTCACAAAAATACGTCCTCGTTCGAATGTAGGAATGTAGGTCCTGTGTGAACGTATTGACACACAGGTTAAAATACTTGAAATAGCAACGTTTCGACAAAATTAAATTTCTAGGTAAATAAAAACTCGCTTCCTGGCCAATGCAGTATCTTTTTCGGGTGGAGCATTGGTGAATCAAATGTAGTGACGCTTTCATGCACGATTAGCTCATGTCACAATATGTTAGTTTTACGATAGCGCAATAAAACAATTACATATTCACCGGGGAAAATAATCTTCAAATCAGGAGACTATGTGGAAAAATAACTATACATGCGTATAATTTTCAAGCACTTTCATAAATTTAAAAGTTAATTTAGGTTTATATTTGATTCGCCAGAAGTCTAAAATGCTGGTAATTAAATACCACTCACCTTCTAATACTTCTTTTAAAAAATCCTCTGCATCCATCGCAACTTGCTACTCCATAATGCTTTCCAGAAGCTTTATCTCCGCAGACTTTACAAAACGTTTCGTTTTTCGCAGCAGCGGAAGAAGCAGCAGCACACATCGTCTCATCCATCTGTAAAAATGCCAAACTTAAAAACAAATCTGAATATATTAATATTTTATAGAAAGTTAGTCAAGTGTGACCGTCACGTGCGTGGCGTGTGTGTAGGTCACATATGGTGGTGGTTCAACCCCTCTAAATAAGCCCCAAACCAAAACAGCAAATTAACTTATAATTTTCTGCAATTATATTGATATGCATGATAAGCTTAACTTTTATTTGTTTGCATTTGTCATTTAACACCTTTTAAAAAGATTTTTTTGCATTCGTACTGATGTTTTTTTGTAAGCTCTAAAGTGTAGATAATGAGACCTTATAATAGTCGTTTATTTGCAGCTATTATGTCACCTGTCTTAGCATGAGGAGATAAAAGTAGACCCTTAAAAAAGCGATAATAATGGGTTTTGTTATAACCATACAAATTATCTGAAATTATACAGTCTGTTGAGCGTATTTGGAACCAGATTGTTTTGTTTTGATTCACAACATGAAAATTGGTTGCTATAAATAGACATATGACATATATGTATGGAAAATTAATTAGAGGAATTTTTAAACGAAAACAGTTTTCAACTTGAAAATATATATACAAATTTTTACAAGTAACGTTTGTAGAAACCTTTGTGATAAATTTATGTAGACATTTAAAAAATAATCTTTGTGAATCTGTTTGTATTTAACAAGCAATATTGATAAACGATTAGTATTTCAGTAATTTAGCTCTGACCGCTGATCAGATGCATTGGTACTTCTTACTCATAAATTTGTCATTTTAAACTATGAGAGATGAAATAAAATTTTTTTAACATTAACTTACATCTTTAGAAGCTTCACAAATTTATAGCGTTTGACCTAGGAAACGAGAAAGGAAGAAAAATTTAAAAATTTGAGAACTAGTCCTAATGTAGGTCCTCCCAGTTCAGAATTCGGCACAGGTAAATAGAAACAAAAGCTAAACAAAATAATTCAGGCGGGAGATAGCCGTCCGTGTAAAAACTGCTCAACTCCGATTAACCGCTCCGGGTGGGTCGCACAAAGATTGGTTTGATTAACTATATCTCATTAATTATGCCAAAATCAATAAATGCAAGCCAGAATTGTAAGACATTTTGATCCACTAAAGCTGACAAATAATGCGGCTGCACTCCAGGTTTAAGAGTTTTATCAAATTGTAAATGGGCCCCTTTTGATGGTCCTCAAACTGATTCAAATAATTTCCTAATAACAAGGTTACATTTTGCTTACTTTGAATTCTTCTATTAATGGATATTTTTTCCAGAGTCTGATGTATTGCTTCGACAATGGTACGAGCTACTAAAGCAGTATTGGCGAAAACGTATTTCTCAAACTCTAATACCTCTGTACTCTTTCCGCATGAGGAAGTTGAAGGAACAATAATTTCTTCATCTTTATTGTCTTCAATAATACTATCCAATTACTTTCTACTATTTTGTTTTTTATGTAATATTTCAGCAACATCACCTCCGTCAGAAAATGCAATACTTTTACTAGGAGGTAAATATATAGGGTCAATATAGGAGCCATCGTCACTACTAGACGTATCGTTCAAAGTTTTATTTTCGGCTATATTGGTGGAATTTAATGAATTATATTGTGCTATATCTTACCCAATTCTAACTGGTTGTCTAGCGTAAGTTCCGCGAGTTTGTCTCTACGGCTATTCCATTTCTTAGTAAGTGTAAACTTGTACTCATACCAAATACTCAACAACACCGGAATAATACTGACGAGTATAATCTGATCCGTACACATCGGATACGCTTGTATCCGTCGAGAACTTGCGTTTATCCTAAGCCGCGACGGACTCCGGTGTCCGATGACACTTTTGCTGTGCCACAACGATCAGCAGTGTCTCCTTGCTAAAAACATGTTTTGCTTCAAAGATCAGTTTCGGTAAACAAAACACCACGTGAATTTGTAAAAATACTGTAGCTGCTATAGGTCATTTCATTTTAACAGTTTCCGTATTAGTAAATTTTGCCAATAAGATTAAGTTATTTCCTTAAGGACATATAACTTTTAGGCTTGTATAATTTCTAATTTAAGAGAGAGCTATTTTACATCATGTTCTATCCATAGTCAAAGGTTATAAAATTTATATGTCAGTTTTTAAAAATGTTAGAGGTGATGTCATCATGGTAAATAATACAACTGATTTTTATTTTGTCTAGAAAATATATATTGGCGCAGATGATTTCATCATCTTAATAAGAAAAGCAGGCCATGTATAGTTTTGTGCTGACTCAGATTACATGTAAAACTCGAAATACGTAAGTTTATATATATATAAAGCGTATATAAAGAAAACGACATGAAGGAGGTCCAATTTAATTTCATCCCCTCGAAGTTTTCCGAAAATGCCCCATGTGGTCTTAAAAAGAGCGGTTCCGTGCTTCAAGAAAAGAGTCAGTTTCCAACATCCAAACTCTAAACATGCCGCTTTGGTAGATTAATTACCTTAAGTAGAGGGTAGAGAACAAGACAGAATAGCTTAAGCAAGTTCCAATAATTCACTGCTAAGTGGGTCAGTTTCTTTTTAGAGACACTGTTCATAGAGAGCGTCAACCGTATATTCTTGCAAGCTATCCACTTCTTTTGCATTTTCTATAATGATGTGTCTTTCTGCGCTTCTTATATTTTGGTTATACGGCTTTATAGACCTAGAATTCATTTTAGTTAGTTTACATGCTTCGTCTGGCTTTCCTATTTCCGTTTTAGTTTGTACCTATTTTCACTTTCTTGATTTACGAATTATTTCCCATTTTATAGCTTTGTATCTCTATTTACTTGTTTCGTTTGGTCTGTTTCTGTATTTTCGTCTCTTTTCTATTAAATACAGACTATTCTTTCTCATCCATGGTTTTTTATTTTCTTTTTATTTATACCCCAGAATATCTCTGGCTGCCATATTTAAGCTGGGTTTAATACCATTCCATTCTGTTTCTATTTCCGTAGTATCAGAAATTTTCTTGATGTCTTTCAGCAATTTGTTTGACTTTTTCACAAATCCTGTGTGTGTATCTTTATCTTTTAGTTTCTCCATGTTAGAGTGCGTTTTTCAATTCCTTTTTTTTCAAATTTTTAAATTTAAGAGCGTCGCCTTCATAATTACTATGCTGTGGTCAGTGTCTATGTCTGGGTAGCTTTCACACTCTTTCACTTGATTTCTATACCGTCGTCGTGTAATCTATTTGACATCTCCCTATGTCCCCTGGCATCTTCTACGTGTATCGTCTTCTAGCATGATGTTGAGATAACGTGTTAGTGATGGCTAAATTGTTTTTGTCGCAAAATTGTACCAGTTTATTTCCCCTGTCGTTCCTCGTGCCTAAACTACATAAACCAACTACCGCTCCTTCAGTATCCTCATTCACAACTGTATTAAAATCTCCCGTAATTATTAAATTTTCATGCCTTTCTACGAATTTTAGTATGTTTTCGATATCTTTGTAAATTGCTTCTGCCTCTTCCTCACGGTAGTCAAAGGTGGGTATACGAACCGGCATTATTACGTTTTTACCAGTTTAGCTAATCTAAGCATGAGTATTGTTTTGTTCTTTTACAAGTAGTTTTCTACACAATGTCTATAACTATCCTCACACCCGAATTTCCTTCCTCCGTATTGAAATATAATTGTTTATCAATGTATTTGTAATCTAGTAGTTAATGTTAACATGTTAGTTGATTCATTTATTTGACCTACATAAAAATATAGTTGTCAGTATAATATACAAAATATTATCTCTATAATCATATTTGGGATATATCACTGTATTTTCAACAGGTTTTGGGTCCAAGATGATACGATTAACGTAGTAATTTTATTATAAAGCAATTTTTTGCTTGAAGTTTATTTTGGTCACGACAGACATGGCATCAAACGAGCTCAATTATGGTCGAACCAAGTTGAATGGTGAAAATTATTTTATTTGTAGGTATAAAGTGGAGATGCTCATTAAGGAATATTGGGCTTGGAATGTTATAGAAAATAATTCTCAGCCTAATCCAGTGCCGAATGGCGAAAACTTGATAATAATGCACATTCAACAATTGCACTGTCAGTCGAAGATGATCAAATTCAGCACATAAGAAACGCGAGAATTGCGCGTTAAGCTTGGACAGCTCTCAAAGAGTTTTATGTAAAAGACAGTTCAAGTAATTTTGCATGCATCTTTCGAACTATCATGCTACAAACTCTCGAAGAGGGTGGAGATTCTAAAGCTCATATGAACAAAATGAATGAATTGTTTCAAAAGTTACTTGCGTTAGGTGCTGAAATGGAACCAGAATTTTTATGCGTGCAACAATTCTAGGATCTTTACTAGAAAGTTAAGATGGCTTAATAACTGCAGTAGAAGCTCGGTCCGAAGATGAACTTTCGTGTTCATTGATGAGATCCAAAGTGATCGCAGAATACCGGCGTACAAAAGATCGCGATTGAATAAATGATCAACAGGCTATGAAAGCACAGAAGATGAAGAAAGATGTCGAATATTATTTTAGTAAAGAAAAAAAACACGTTAGACGCTACTGCAAGAAGCACAAGGCACATCGTTGGAACGTCAAAATGAGTGCAGCAAACTTAATATACGAAAACAGTGACGAAGAACTACAATTCATGACATCTAAACAAAGCGGTGGATGGATCATTAATTCTGGAACATCATGCCATACTACATCGACCAAAAGCAGTTGTGTAGAATATGATCCATCTCATCGCAAAAAGATAATGATCGCAAACGGCGAATAAGTGCTGTCACAAGGAAGAGGCACAGTTCGCGTTATTTTTCTAAATAGCGACAACGTCATAACAAGTGTCAAAACTTGTGTGGGTGTTCAGTCACGATTTTGTATTTTTGTGGGGTAATCTTTTGTTTGGTTAATGCATAGAGACAACAAATGTGTACAATTTATTTACAATGCTGCAAGAAATATATACAATAACTGGAAATTGAAAATAAAGTTACATGAGATTCTACATGCATATGCAATATACAAATGTAATTGAATTTATGCATGAGAATAAAACTTTTATGTGAACAAATTTTGTTAACGCTAGTAATGCAAATGTCCTTTAGCGTTAGAAAATTTATAGTGCGAATTTCAATGCGTGTAATGTTTGTACACAAGAATAAATGAAATTCGCGCACTGGATTCACTTTGAACTTTAATGCGTGTTTCGGTTCAGAAACACGGCTCAAAAAGAAACCTACGTTAAAATGTATTAACATAGGAGTAAGTATCATAGATACGTTGTCGTCTGGAATCTGCAGGTAACAGTTGTGTTGGATCGACATCGGTGTACGGTGCTCTACGTGGTAGGTCGATCAAAGCAGGTGCCATGTACTGTGCGGATTTCCTTATGGGTGATGCGAGGCGTTGAACGGCATACTGATGGCGGATTCTTCGTAAAAGGCGTCGAAACTAGTGCGTGGTGTGGTATCCACACGTCAATGCAGCTAGGTCCGCTTCAGTGATGTTAGGTGGCGAAGACGAGGACGTCACGGACGACTCGGACATCAGGTCTCGGTGAACTGTGTTCAGCAGCAGATGCTGATATCAAGATGTTTTACAAAATAACTTCTTTCGGTGGGAGTCCAGACCCTGGTGGTAGGATTTGGTGCACCTTGCCGGCAGGGCGTAGAGTATCCACGTTAATGCATTACGTGCAACCTTTGGTTTAACCTCCAGGCTTTGGTGTATCGTGAACAAAGGTTAGACTCAAAAGATCAGAAGTTATTGCTTGCTCCTGGCTATTGCTTGTCAATATATTTTCAACAACAAACGAAAGCTCGCTGCCTTGATCAGTATACTTAATGTTTGTATCGAAATTCCCGGGCGAGTCTATTCGATTTTGAGGTGTGTTGATTGGCGAGTCTGTTATTAAGGGGCGTTCACGTTTGCGTTTCTAAGATGCTGAAACGATTTTTGTATTTTACACAAGGCACCACTGAAACGTTATTTCTTCTACGTTGAGGCGCTAGTATAACTTATTTTTCTTAATGGGCACCAGTGAACAAAAATCTTTCGACATAGCTAGGGGTAGAGCAATAAGAAGTGGGGGATAAGTCGAATTCTGTTTGCAAACCAAAGCTAAGCTAAATTAAATAGGCGCCACCATGTCCTGAGATAATTACGATAATAGCAGAGCACTGTTCTAAGGGCGGACGTGGAAACCCAAAAATAAAACGATCGCCTTCGTTAACAAAAACCTGTCTTATCAAAATAAGACGCAGCTCCTGTAAGAAATTGCAAAGATTAAATAAATAAAAAAGTAGAACACCATTTGTGTCCTATAAAAGTATAAAAAAAATTAAAAAATGTATATCCAATATGATATTGGCACCAAATTATTACTAAAAAATTTTACCTTTGTGTAATTAGATTTGATCGCATTTGACCAAAATAAAAGCCTCAAAGTTGAACTAATTGTTTACTAAAAAAAACTCTCTTTTAAAATTTCGGAACTTTTTAACAAGTAACAAATATTTATCTTTAACATCTATATCAAAGTCAAGGTTTTGACTTTTTAAAACAACCAACTACACTTTACTTCTTAATCTTCTTTGGGAATGAAACCACTCATAGTTTTTAAAATCTATTTTATTTACGTTTCGATCCATGACCTAGGATCGTTGTCAAAATAATAAAAACTTCAAGTTTGACGTTTATGACATAAATTGAAGGTTACTTTGATTTATTGATGTTTGAAATATTTGGTTTGAGTACACTAAGCAAAAATTTTAAAGTTTAAAAGAATGATTGCCTTCAATTTGCTGAATCTCGGTAAAATAAGACATAAAATCAGAAATCTCTCAATTGTATAAATAGAAACATGTTAAAAAATGTTTCCCAAATTATTGAATTTATATTGTTGCGATCCACTATTAGGCAACCCGTCAAACATACAAACGCCCGGGGCACAGCGTATTCTTCAGCATTCGAGAATCCTTCTACAAAGTTCTAGATAATGAGTCATATCTTAATGCAGGGTATATATAAGGCCGCTTATGAATGTAAGAGTTAGTCTATTCTTGAATGTCTAATATAAATTATGTCGTTGTAAAGTAAACGTAGTTGAGTTTTTAGAATATATACATAAATGATATGCTGTGTCTAATGTGCATGCAACTTGCAGTATACATAAATAAATAGAAGTGTATAAACAAATAGTTGTGTTAGTGTTGTTAATGAACTTATGGTAAAGGAGTTAATTTAAGAAGATATTAGTGCTTGTAAATTCATTAGTGTAATAGTGCTTCATTGTTGAGTGGACTGAAAACATCTATGAATAAGGCATATACTGTTAATTAGACTTGTGAACAGTGAGCAATAAAGACCATTATTATTACTTGTTTTAAATTAAAGAAACGCGGTAGTAGTAACCCGTTACACTGTTGTCAGGCTGTGTTGGGTGATTAATTATGTCTAAAGACATTTAAGTAGTTTGTATATGCCTGTTACAAGAAACCAAAGTAAGATGGAGGCAGAGACTTTAATGAATTTCCTTAAGGATTTTAAATCCGGTATGGAGGAAAAGTTAAGCGAAAATACTACGAAATTAGAGGAAAAGTTTAGTGAAAATGCTGAGAAAATGGAGGAGAGGTCGGCTAAACTGGAAGTGACACTAAAAGAAAAGTTGAATGAAAGTACAGCCACGTTAGAACAAAGATTAATGGAAAGTTCCATTGCATTGAAAGAAGATTTCACTGAACAGGTAAAAACAGTTGAGCAAAAGTTGGATAATAAATTGGTAAAATGGAAGAAGATGTGATGAGGCTTCAAGAACAAATGATTTCACTAACAACGCGACCACTTGAATTACCAAGCCAATGTTGTTAATCAGAACATTCCAGAAATAAGAACCATGGAAAGAAGCGAGTCAATTCCGTCTAAATTTAAAGTAAAACCACCTACGTTCGATGGTAAAACACCTTGGCCCACATATTTGAAACAATTTGAAGCTGCTGCAATAGCCAACGGTTGGTGCAACAAAGAGAAGGCCATCTCCTTAATAGTGGCCTTACGGGGGGAGGCTCTTAACATCTTACAAACGATTCCCGATCACCAGCAGAATGATTACGGCCTCTTAACATCAAAGCTTGAGATGAGATATGGAGATGCTCACCTTCAACAGGTTTACCACGCACAAGTTAAGAACCGCTCGCAAAAGACAAGTGAAAGCCTGCAAGAATTCGAAGCTGACATTGCCAGGTTAGTTAGATTGGCATATCCGACGGCACCAGATAGCTTCCTCGAACAACTTGCTGTCCAAACATTTGTGGATGGCGTTAAGGATGGCGAAATACAGCAAGCGCTAAGACTAGCACGTCCAAAAAGTTGGATGACGCACTGGCCCATGCGCTTGAATTTGAAGCAGCTAAGCAGACATCACACAGGATGGGTCACAAAGTTCGGTCTGCCTTAGAGGAACCTGGTCAAGCTCAGAACAGCATAGATGAAATAGTCAACCGTGTGGCGGAAAGGGTCGAACTACAACGACCGCGGCGATTGCGTCTGCGATGCTGGAACTGCGGTGAAGTTGGTCACATACAGAGACGCTGTACTCAACCAAAAAAACAACCGGTTGAGCAGCAGGAAAACTAAAGCAAGTCGACGTAAGGGGGCGAACGTCGACAGCACAACGTAGTGCCCCGGAGATTATCATCCGTGCTGCATCGTCAATGCGGAGTCTGGACAGCATTTATATCGATAGAAGAATTAATGGTAGGGGTGTCCGATTACTCGTGGATACAGGAGCGACAAGGACTATTGTGAGACCAGATTTAGTTGGTCGTGGAAAAGTGCTACCTGTATCGGTGTGTCTTCGAACGGCAAGTGGTGAGAAAATTTGTACTCACGGAGAGACTGCCGTTATGTTGACAATTGGGGACAAATTAATTAATCATCGAGTGTTGGTAGCTGAAATTACAGAAGAAGTGATCTTGGGAATGGATCTCATGAGAGAATATGGGTTTCATGTAAACATGAAAGAAAATGTGCTTCGGATAGATGATGATGAGATTCCATTTCAAGGTAGGAGTAACCAGACGATGCAAGTTCGAATGATTTGCGATATGAAAATACCCGAGAAGTCGGAAATGATAGTAATGGGACGCCCGGATGGTACGCTCCGGGAGGACAAGTATGCATGATGGAAGCAACTGAATCATGAATGGGTCAGGAGGGACTTCTGATTGGAAGAACGCTGGTAAAGTCTCGAAATATGGTACCAGTAAGGGTGCTGAACATTAATCCCCATACAGTGACCCTGAAGAAAGGCATGATTGTGGGAAGTTGCATTCCAGTATGTCATATTAAACGTTGTGTGGACGACACGAAAATAAACCAACCAACGGTTGCTCACAGAAATTGCTGGATATGTTGATACCCTCGTGTCAAGGATTAAATGGCGACCAACTGGGCAAGGTAAAAGAACTGGTCGGACAATATCGAGGTGTGTTTGCACTGGATGATAGTGAGAAAGGAAGGACGAATGTTGTGCAACACAAGATCAATACTGGAGATGCGCAACCGATAAGACAACACCCCAGGCGGCTTCCTTTGGCAAAACGTAAGGAAGCTGAGCAAATTATCACCGATATGGAAGAACAGGGAGTGATTGAACCCTCGAATAGTCCATGGGCATCCCCGGTAGTGCTTGTCAAGAAAAAGGACGGGTCGACAAGGTTTTGTGTAGACTACCGGCGGCTTAATAATGTGACAAAGAAAGACAGCTATCCTTTGCCCAGAATTGATGACACCTTAGATACTCTATCCGGATCTAAATGGTTTTCGACCTTGGACTTGAAAAGCGGATACTGGCAGGTAGGCTTGGAGCCAAACGATAAAGAAAAGACTGCCTTTACAATTGGAACTGGATTATGGCAGTTCAAGGTCATGCCATTTGGATTATGCAATGCTCCTGCTACTTTTGAACGATTGATGGAGTCGGTACTGCGTGGACTGTCCTGGAAGACATGTCTGGTGTACCTGGACGACGTGATAGTGTTAGGTCGGTCTTTCGAAGAACATCTTAAGAACCTAGAGGAGATATTCCAGAGATTAAGGGGGGCAAACCTTACATTGAGCCCCAAGAAGTGTCACCTGTTTGGAAAAGAGGTGAAATACCTAGGACATGTCGTTTCGGAGACCGGAATAAGAGCTGACCCTGACAAAATAAAAACGGTACAGGAGTGGCCTACACCAGCAGATATACACCAACTACGCAGTTTTCTAGGATTGTGCACATATTACCGACGTTTTATACTTGGGTTTGCGAACATTGCCAAACCGTTAACAAAATTAACCGAAGATGGACAAGAATATGATTGGAATGACGACTGCCACAGAGCATTTGAACAACTGAAACGGCTACTAGTTACAGCACCAATTTTGAGTTATCCACGGATGGAGGAAAATTTGTGTTGGATACCGATGCCAGTAACACAGCTATAGGAGGCGTTCTTTCTCAAGTGCAGGACGGACAAGAAAAAGTTATTGGGTATTTCAGCAAGGTCTTGTCGCGGCCAGAAAGGAACTATTGTGTGACAAGAAGGGAGCTGTTGGCCGTCGTCAAATCCGTAGAGCACTTTTATAAGTACTTATACGGCCGTAAATTCCTGTTGAGAACAGACCATGCTGCACTGAAATGGTTATTGCAGTTTCGAAATCCTGAAGGGCAAGTGGCAAGGTGGATAGAGCGGCTGCAGGAATATGACTTTGATACAGAACATCGTGTAGGAACTAGCCATCGGAATGCAGACGCTCTATCAAGGAGACCTTGTCCGATGGACTGCAATCATTGCTCCAAGATGGAAGAGAAAATAAGTGTCATCCATAGAATGACGGTAACCGATGATACTTGGCAACTCGAAAGAATACGAGAAGACCAGGAGAATGACGCCGAATTGGGACGTATTATTGAGTGGAAAAATGAGGACAACGGCCAGCTTGGGAAGAAATTAGTATTTCAAGTAGGAGCCTGAAGGCATACTGGGCACAGTGGGACTCCTTGATGATGGAAAATAGAATCTTGAAACGACGCCTGGAATTTGAAGATGGCACTGAGAGACTTCAAGTGATAGTGCCAAGAAGCAGAGTGCCGGAGGTGTTGCAGCACTTGCACGATGGTATTTCCGGAGGGCACTTTGGCGTGAAAAGAACTCTCGAAAAAGTGAGAGAAAGATTTATTGGGTGAACTGCAAAGAAGATGTGAAGGAGTGGTGCCGGAAATGTGAATTGTGTGCCTCTGCAAATGGCCCGGTCACAAAACGGAAAGCCCCAATGAGACAGTATAACGTGGGAATCCTTTTGAGAGGGTAGCCATTGATATAGCTGGTCCGTTTCCTGAATCAGAGAAAATAAATACATCTTGGTTGCGAATGGATTATTTTACCAAATGGCCGGAGGCATATGCTATACCTAACCAAGAAGCCGAGACGGTTGGCAGATGTACTAGTCAGGAGTTGTTTTGTCGTTTTGGAGTTCCGTTGGAATTACACTCAGATCAAGGTCGAAACTTCGAATCGGCGTTGTTTCAAAACGTCTGCAAGCACCTTGGAATCAGGAAGACTAGAACCACGCCACTTCATCCCCAATCGGATGGAATGGTTGAAAGAATGAACAGGACGTTAGGAAGTACCTGGCCAAAGTTGTCTCTGAACATCAACGAGACTGGGACCAATATTTACATTTGTTCCTACTGGCGTACCGATCTTCGGTACATGACAGCACAGGATACTCGCCCGCTTGCGTAATGCTAGGACGTGAATTGCGGCTACCATGTGATCTTCAGTTTGGATTTAAACCTGGAGAAGAGATCGCAGGTGAAGATTACGTTAGTAAGCTTCGTGAAAGATCAAATAGTATTCACGAAAACGTCCGAAAGAATATACAGGCAGCAAGCGATCGAATGAAATCACAATATGACACGAGAGCACAAGAAGGTGGTTATCAACCTGGAGATTTAGTGTGGTTGTACAATCCACAAAGAAAACGTGGATTGTCGCCAAAACTACAAAGACAATGGGAAGGGCCGTACGAAGTGTTAAAAAGGATTAATGATGTAGTGTACCGGATCAGAAGATCCCCCCGTGGTAAACCGAAAGTGGTACACTTTGACCGTTTAACATCCTACGCTGGCAACAACCAGGAAGACTCGAATAATGATGATGGTGTTCGACAAGTTATTAATCATGAGCCAAATGTAGATTTTGAGAGCTTTATGGCGGTATATGGTGGTTCCGCTAAGGCGAGATTTGGCGTTGTTGTTGAAAACAGCAAGATCTGTTTAGAGCACCAGAAGAGTATTCCCTTGCACATTGCGTAGCTCAAGATTTGGCAATGTCAAGGGAATAGCTGTTGTTTTCAAGAAAAGTTTGGACGTGTAGATGAATTAGTACAACAGCAGCCAACTGTAGGAAAAGCTTTGGTTCTTCAAGATAACAATCGTTATGTTTACTATCTGGTCACCAAAATTCTTCATGGCAAAGACCTAGTTATGGACATCTATGGGAGGCTTTGCTAAATCTTAAGGCGCAGATGATGGAAAATGGAGTAACGAGACTAGCGGTGCCCAAGCTGGGCTGTGGACTGGATCGCTTGGATTGGAGGATAGTCCGAAATATGCTAGAAGTAGTTTTCCAGGAACCAACGTCCAGGTTCTTGTTTGTTGTTATCAACCGGTTGCCTACCAAGACCATGAAAAGAGTGTTGACTGTTACTTCCAACGACGCGGTGGATGCACCAGAGGAGATAGCTGCCGATACCGTCACCAGTCATCGAATTGGCGTCAAGATGGATTTACAGTTACGAGACGTAACGGTTTTAAAGAGGGGCAGTGTTGCGATCCACTAATTAGGCAACCCGTCAAACATACAAACGCCCGGGGCACAGCGTATTCTTCAGCATTCGAGAATCCTTCTACAAAGTTCTAGATAATGAGTCATATCTTAATGCAGGGTATATATAAGGCCGCTTATGAATGTAAGAGTTAGTCTATTCTTGAATGTCTAATATAAATTATGTCGTTGTAAAGTAAACGTAGTTGAGTTTTTAGAATATATACATAAATGATATGCTGTGTCTAATGTGCATGCAACTTGCAGTATACATAAATAAATAGAAGTGTATAAACAAATAGTTGTGTTAGTGTTGTTAATAAACTTATGGTAAAGGAGTTAATTTAAGAAGATATTAGTACTTGTAAATTCATTAGTGTAATAGTGCTTCATGAATAAGGCATATACTGTTAATTAGACTTGTGAACAGTGAGCAATAAAGACCATTATTATTACTTGTTTTAAATTAAAGAAACGCGGTAGGAGTAACCCGTTACAATATAAAATTCACCAATAAAAATTAATCAGCTGATTTCACGTTAAGCGTATTGGCTACCATAGGAAAGTCGATCCCAGGTTGCAACACAAATTGAAGGCAATCATTCTTTTAAACTTTAAAAATTTTTGCTTAGTGTACTCAAACCAAATATTTCAAACATCAATAAATCAAAGTAACCTTCAATTTATGTCATAAACGTCAAACTTGAAGTTTTTATTATTTTGACAACGATCCTAGGTCATGGATCGAAACGTAAATAAAATAGATTTTAAAAACTATGAGTGGTTTCATTCCCAAAGAAGATTAAGAAGAATGCTAAACAAACCACAACAAACATACAGGGAGCAACTACACTTTAAATATGAACCTGCTTTAAATATTTGAGTGAAAATAATTTGTAAGCATAATACACTGAATTACGTTCTAACCTGGGTAGATCTTTTCAGGTAGATTACAATTTCTAGAATCTTATTCTGAGTGTCTTTAAATTTTCAGATTTAAATTTTATGATTTACATGTAAATAAATACTAATCACAAAAATAGGAATGTTTGATTTAAACTCAATGACAGCTGCACGAAGCATTTGTTTTCATGACAATATCTGTCAATTGTGCAACACAAAAAAAATATGTGACGTCGAAAACATACGTTGAAATTATCTAAGGTTCAGATGGAACAAAACTTGTAATTATAAAAACCTAATCTGACAAAATTTTGTTCTACGGCTTATAAAAGCAGTTCAATAATAATTGAGAATTACACAGATTACATGTTGAAAATATAATAGCAACTTTACGTGCTTTATATGATAGTCTGTTTATCAAATTTTTATGACATTCAAAACACATGCATGAAATATCTTATATCTAATAACGAACCAAACTGCTTTTGTTGCTCCACGATAAATCGAGATGGAAATTTATATTTTTCAAACAAAGTTACCAGTCATTTCTAACTAGGGACGACTGCAATCCAAACTAACATCCATAATTCCTAGTTAACAAATTTCTTAGTAGACAAATTTCAAATCGACAAATCCTAAGTAACGAATTTTAAATGATGAATCCTACATGACGCGCTAAATAAATTAAAGCAAATTAAATTAGTTTGTAAAATATATACTTTACCAACCGTTAGTAGAAGGTATCTTAATAGCTTCAGGTCGAGCACGACCTGACCTGCTTACTTTAGTAATTGATGCGAAGGTCGCCTGCCTCTAGTCGAGAATGCATGTTGATAAAGCTGTTGCTAGCGGGCGACTAACTTAACGAAACAAGAACCGAATCGTCGCGACGTTAGAGGCGTGGAATACGAAAGAAACAACTAGATATGCGCGTGGAAATAACTTTATGTGACACAGATATTTTAATATAAGAAGATTAATAAGGAATAATGCACGCTTAGCGCATTATCCTCGTAATTCAATGCGAATAATTATTACTGAAATTAAACATGTTACAATGCTTATGAAGTTTGTTAGGTGCAACTTTGGTTGCATACCTACACTTGCAATATTTTATATATTCCAAGCATTTGTGGTAATCTGCTTTTAGTGCGTAAACTAATTGGAAAGGGTTTCAAAGTGGTTTTCAAAAACCATGGATGCAACATTACATTTAGTGACGCTACAATACAGTATGCTATTAGTGATGTTTGCGGAAAACGTATAAATTGCGAAAAATGCAGAGAGCATGCTCCGTTTCGCAAAATGATTTGTCAATTAATTGTCCAGAATCCCGTAAGATTCATTGTTTTGGTTGCGGGAAAGCCGATGTTATTCGCCACAACTGCCCATCGTGTTAAAAAAATTTGCTTTCTAGGCGCTAACGGACCGTGTAGTTGCCTCGTCTGATAATCAACGGTTAAATGTATTTGAAACTACTACGAAAAATGTCCAACAACAAGCTTTGTTAGATTATATTTTGTGTCAAGCTAATAAAGACGAATGCCCTTATCTGTTGGTCAATATGCTTGGTATTGAATTTGAAGGCCTTCTTGATTCTGGTGCTTCAAGAACGATAATAGGCGATCGTGCGTGGAAACAGTTAAACGAAATTCGCAAACTTAATACAACAAATGCCCAACCATGTACTGTGGCAAAGCCTGTTACAGCATTGGTTCCATTTGAGTCCCGATTGTACTTAAAGACTGCGTAAAAATTTTTAATATTTTGGTAATTTCCTCGATATCCAATTCGCTAATACTGGAAACCGATTTTTGGAAAAGAATGGAAATCGTGCCTAATCTTCGTGACGGCAGTTGGATTTTTGCAACTTCTGAAAATGATATGTGTCCTTCGATTGCAAGTTTACAAACGGTCAATCATCTTACTCGACAACAAGAAATCGAACTTCACGAATTAATTAAAAACAATTTTGTTAATATAGATAAAACGATAGGTTGCACGCATCTAGTCGAACATGAAATAAATACCAACTCTCCATCTATTAAACAACGGTATTACCCCATTTCCGCCACACTTCAACGCCATGTTGATATTGAACTTGATAAAATGTTACGTGATGGTATCGTAAAACCATCATCATCTGCTTGGCCTAGCCTTATTGTAATGATTAAGAAAAGAGACCTATCCTACTGATACTGTGTAGACTTCAGAAAATTGCACAGAGTTAGTAAACCTGACGCGTATCTGCTTCCATACGTTAGTAGTACGCTAGATTAACTTAAACATGCCCGCTTCCTGATTACTTTGGATATAAAATTAGCTTACTGGCAAATCCCCATGTCTGAATCATCCCATCAATGCACGGCATTTACCGTACCTAACCGTGGACTCTTCCAATTTCGTCGTATGCCATTTGGCTTACATAAAGCCCCTGCTACGTGGCAGAGAATTGATATTGTCACCGATGCCGACGTAGAACCATTTGTGTTCACATATTTGTATGGCGTTTTAGATCGTATTACGAAAGCTGGTTTAAGGCTCAGCAAAGAAAAGTGTAATTTCTGTAAACCAGAACCCCGCTCTCTCGGATATATTGTTAATTCCCACGGACTGCAAGTAGATCCGGAAAATGTTGCAGCCATTATGGAACTCCCTACACCTGCGGATGTGACCGCAGTACGTCGAATTATCAGAATGGCTTCGTGGTACCGCCGTGTGCCAAAATTTTTCTCTATTATTAGACTACTTACTACATTGTTAAAAAAGAACCAAACGTTTGCATGGGCTGAAGAATGTAAACATTCGTTTCGAACTATTAAAGATTTTCTTATTTCTGCCCCGGTGCTTACGTGTCCGAACTTTGATCTACCCTTTGTCGTCTCACCCAAAGCATCTGGTTATGGTCAGGGCGCCGTCCTTACTCAATCTTATCCTGATGGTGAAAAAGTGATCTGTTATATTAGTAGGTCACTTATTAAAAATGAAATGAAATATAGCACTACCGGAAAGGAATGCTTAGGGGTGCTATTCGCTATTGAAAAATAAAGACCGTATATTGAAGGGTCACACTTTACTGTCGTGTCTGACCATTACAGCTTAAAGTAGCTTAACAATATCAAAGATTCTATTGGCCGCATTGCACGTTGGGCTGTGCGATTGCAACAGTACGATTTTGAAATAATACATCGAAATGGCAAAGACCATTTAGTACTGGAGGCCTTGTCGCGTGCCGTACCTGATATAGGAGCAATTGAATTCCCAGTTATTAACAATGTGATCGATTCTTGGTATTGCCGTATGCATAGACAACTTAGTAACAATCCGCAAAATTTATAATGAATAGTTATATAAACACCTTCAACCCTGTTATAGCGAACTATGCGTCAACGATGAGCAATGGAAACTCGTCTTGGCTATAGAAAAACGTAGTGAAGTTATTTCTCAATGCCATGACATACCCACCAGTGGCCATGCTGGTGTATATAAAACTTTTCATCGGGTTAACCAGACTTACTACTGGCCCAAAATGCATCAATATATTGCCAAATTGTTTGCCGCTGTGAGATATGTGCCCGCACTAAACCACTCCAGCAGGCTCCGATTGGTTTAATGGGAGGACATTCCCAAATATCTCATCCTTGGGAAGTTATTTGTGTGGATGTTATATGAGTCCGTTACCGCGCTCTGCGCGAGGTTACGTCTATGCTTTAGTAATCGCCGATTGCTTTAGTAAATTTCTTGTAGTGTTGCCTCTCCGCATTGCTACTGCTGTTTCTATTGCCGGATTAATTGAAGAAAATGTGTTTTTACTCTTTGGAATACCACTACGTGTTATTTGCGACAATGACACACAATTACGAAGTCATCAATTTGTTAATATGATTAAAGGTTATGGTTGCAAACTTTCCTATACCGCCAACTACCACCCACAGGCTAGCCCTACGGAAAGGGTGAACCGTGTTTTATAAACTATGCTTACCGCTTATGTATCAGACAACCAGAAAGAATGGGACCGTTATTTACCACAAGTTGCTTGCGCCATACGTACCGCTAAACATAAAGTTACGGGCATAACTCCCTATTTTATAAACTTTGGCAGGGCGATGTCAATTAATACTACCAAACGACTAACCGTTGATACTGAAGAAGACGAAGACCACGATTTAGAATTTAGACGAGACGAAGACCCGCAGGAACGTTTGAAATTATTAAAAAAAAGTTTATGTGCACGTGAAGAAACGTCTTGGTATGGCATATGGAAAAGCTTTTGGTGGGAGAGGGATTTGTTACGTGTAGCTTTTTATTTTTGAAGTTATTCTGTGTTTTCTGCAAAATCTTTGCCGGTTCTCTAAATTTCTCCCAACTCGCTTTAACTCTTTGTGTATTTCCTTTTCTGAATGGATCGATTATCTAGCAGGTGTAGTGCATTGTTTTGACTTTCATTTTCTGTTTGAAGCTAGTAAAAGAGTCAAGTAAACGCTCTTGTTTTTGTGGTATAATTTTATAAGTGCGTGTGCTGCATTTGATTCTAGCATCTCCTTGGGAGGATCTATAATTATACGACAGCAGTTAGTGGCGTTTGTCCACTTCCGTTTGTGGAATTTATTTGCATCTCCGACTCTTCGCTTTTGCGATAAGGCCGTTCAACGTACGTAATTATTTAGGTACAGTATTTGTATTCTAATTATTTTTCTCTCATATCAGCGGCCTCTTTTTCTGTACCATTTTTCAGTACTACCTTTTATGTACTGCATTCAGTGCTACTTTAAGTAGTACCTTTTTTTTGCTTTCGATTCTCGTTCCTGCTTGTTTCCTGCTTTTGCTGTTCTGGAAGAAAGCAATAGTCGCCCTGCCGATTATAGAACCCAGAGCTGTGTTGCTGCTACTATAAGACTACTCAGAACACCTGGATCTTTTAGGTCGTATATATATTTATTTTAATACCTGTTTTGCTTTATCACCTCAACAACCAATTTGAACTACGTTATCAGTTAAAATTATTTGCGCTTTAATTATTACAAAACCCTGTTTTACCACAACGAAATTTATATTTACATTTTTGAAATTAGAAGTAATAAAACATTACAGCTTCAGAAACTGGGCGTTAGTGAAACTTTCTAAAAGGATGTTTATTTTTTCTTACAAAAGTCGTGCAAAAGATGTTGTTTTATCCGTATTAACACAATTGACTTTTGAAGACTTCCGCACTAGCTCTGAACTCTATCTTCAGCGGTTTAAAAAGACTATCAGGGGAGTCGTTAATTAAATACGGATGGATAAGGCACCATTGTACTTAGATAGTGTGTAAAAACAAGAAATATCGCTAAGAAAAATACAGGAACCTCAACGAGTGTATTCCGTTATAAAAATACAAGATTTTATATTTTTGGATGATACTACGTTTATCCTGAAATAAAATAAAATACATAAAATAATAGTAGAGACAGCAATTTGCGCCTCAAAATAAAATCAATAAATCAGACAAGTTTTGTACATCTATGATTTTTTTCTTTTATGTAATAGTAATTGGGCACTCTACTTATTAAATTTATGCACATCTGGTTTATATGCAATTCATAAAATCCAGTAATAAGTATGGACAAAATAAATACTATTGCTTGAGTGCTTCCATGAATGTAATTAACCTTGTTTAAATATATAAAGAAATTAAGACTGTTAAGTATAACACATATATTAACTGAAAATTATTTCTGATTTATTCTGACAGATAATCATTATAAATTTCTGAATATTCAATTAATTTTTACATTTATATTGTTAATCTTGGACAATTTAAATAAAAAAGCCTCTAAAGCAAATAGGCACTATAAATGTCATTAACATAACTATAAGATTTTTTATGTCATCTTTTCAGTACTGACTAAATGACTCACATACATACAAAATAAGTTTGTAATAAGATCTTTCAAATTAGTAAAATTAAACTTCGTTAAATAGTTATCGTGTATAAGCAGTACATGATTATACTATTCGTAATGCAAATTCATAAAGCTTTTGTTACATAGACAATTTTATAAAGCATGATTTTGATATGAAGCAACGTTGAAAATTTAAATTCATAATTAAATATTATCACAAAGATGTTAGTTTCCATGGGTTCAAACTACCAAGGTTAGATTTATACATGACGTTAAACGTCAAACAGATGATTGCCTCAACAAATGGAAATCACTTACCACCTTGACCTTAGGGCATGGCTGCATGCACCAAGTTCGACCCACATGTGGACTCCAACATTGAACAAACACATGAAAAAGCAGTGGTTAAAACAACGCTTCGCAAACTAGAACCACTTTGAAAGTTTCCAATGCGTAATCGTTTTATACGCAATTAAATCAACTTGTTCCAACCATTACTCAGCTCTAAGTATTGCTTCTGAATTAAAATAAAATTTCCATGTTGAAATATAAGAAACGTATATATCTTATACGCAGTAAAAATTCAACAGACCCGCACAACCATTTTGATTCAGTTATAAAATGTTATTTCTTCCGTACGTTAGCGTTGCTTTATTTTTCTAGTTCATACGTTCTTTTGTACTTTAGAGTTGCGCATGATGAGTTTCTAAGCAATCAGATCGATGGATTTATTGAAACTAATTTGCGATTCGCAAGTCAGCTTTAGATATGAATTTAACCATATTCACGTTGTAAGGATCAAAAGCCGACTGATTCGACTTGTCGACAACAGCATTTGCAAGCAAATGCGCGAAAGCACGCTATACGATATCGCCTTGAAAATACGTTGTAGATATTTTACAATACCAACTGGACATTTATAACTATGCGCTTTATTTACTATATGACTAAAATAAAGAAGGACAATAATTGGGGTGTTTCGAAATTATGATACGATTTATATTGAATTATAAAAGTGAATTTAGGAATTTTCATAACACAACACATAATTTTTATGCGTTAATTTAGCAGAGGGAAAGCGAACTGTTACAGTAAAGTTTGATAAATCCCTTCGGTATCCCCTCTTTATTTACATATTTAATTATTATTCAGGCGAACTATTGTGTACTTTTTTTATATATCGAAGTTTTGGTAGTAACAATTGTGACCTACAGTGTGTTTATATTTTATATGGTCTGCTTCATTATTAACTTCGCAAGATTTATATGCTATGTATTTTATCTTATTTATTAGGTATATTTTTATGCTACTACACGTTTTTGTCTTGTAAAAGATCCACTAACGAACGCCTTATATTTATAAATTTTATAGATTGTTTATCTCTGCGCCTTTATAGCGAATCAGCGGCATCATTTTCACCGGTTTAGATCAATATTTATATCCTTTAGATACTAGCAAATAATTTGTTAATGTTGTGCCAACATGATGTTTGGTGCCGTATTTTATATTATTTTTTGTGCATTGTGTCACCTGTATTTGTGCCAAGTTAAACATTATAAATTTTCCTTTACTATTATTTTTTTTATTATTTTTTTGAGTTAGCACGTGAGGACTGTTTTGCTTTGTGCTGCTTGAATATGGTATTTGGAAACTTGTGTAGGAGTTGGAACCTTTGAGCGGCGGTTCTATATTTTCTTTGTGGCAAGACTCTGGCGTTCTTACTCTTCGAGCTTCGCCATTCTGGTCCTAAGTCGAAGCCTTTAGCCCACGACTTCCTAGCTAAGCAAGCCACCCCTCTTCTGCCATCGATACAACAGGGATCAATCACATATAAGTTTATTTCTGATTTACAGCGGTGACAATACATTGTTACTTACATAATCAAGAACTATAACATAATTCCATTGCATACTCAGTAAAGTCGAAACAGTATTACCAATGTATGAAGCAGAAATATGCAAAATGCCGTCCAGTCAAATTCATCAAAAGTCATATTAAGGACACACACAATTGTTGGTTTCAAGCCGAAATATCAATTAAACTTGTGACGAGCTGCAAATTCAGCGAAATCGGTCATGTGCTTTCTCTTTGGAAGTTGCCAGCAAACACAACATATATTATCATAGAATGCTGGGAGAATGTACGTGTGTGTGTGTGTGTGCGTGCGCGCGCGTGCGTGCGTGCGCGCGTGCTCGCTCGCGCGTGTGTGAGTGCGTGCGTGCGTGCGTGTGTGTGTGTCCCCGAGATTGATAACACAGCTGACGATGATTCGAATTACTTACGATCAAGAACAATATCATTCTACTATAGTCAGATAGGTCAAAAACAGACTTGTCAGAGTTATAGTAGGTGGTAGAACATACTTTCATCGGAGTTTTTCTGTTGTATTTTTGGAATAAAATGAAAAACATTTTACCTGAAATAAAAGCTCTTATTTCGCAAATCATAGAACTCTATTTCAGATTATTTTATATTCTCAGCTTTCTATGCAATAAAACCATTTCTTCTTTTCCAAAAAGTAATTTTTTCAACGTAAAACATCCACAAACCTCATCATCTCGTGCTAATGTGAAAATCAAACGGTGCATTTTTTCTAACCCCTCGTTATAAATTCAAATTATTTTTAATACAAAACTGAGCTCAAGTGCACATATTGAATCATCACTCACCCAAGGCGACAACTTTAAAAAATAATTATTAAAAGATGACAATTCGATTTTATAAAAAACTAATTTGCATTTTTTTAACCATACTTTTTTACCGTACATGGCTCCCTTAATATTCATCCCCTTAAAATGCCAGATAACTTTACAATTGTATAATAATAAAAACTTAATGAGGTTGAATGATGGGCGTGAGCCATAAAGTCGCTGGACTTCGTATACATAGACCAAGCGTCGCCGCCTCCACCACGTTTAAAAGTTACAAATCGAGAGAAAAAGAATAATAAAAGTTTTCGTGAAAATAGAAGGTTTTCCGGTTTCCACATTTATGATGAACATTAATGGTAGAGTAACATGCTCATTAGTGCATAGCAGATGCTTAGTTTCTCGTGATTAAATATGAATGCTGTTTGTGGCTTTCAGAGCACTACAATAGTAAAATGGCGGCTCAAATATACGATTGACCACGTATATTATTAAATATTTATGGTAGTAGCAGTGGCGTAACTACACCCCTGCCAGCCCCCGCTATGCGGGGGGGCCCCAAGTGCAAGAAGGCCCAAACGATAATAAACTCAACTTATTCATCTTCAACGTATTTGGCAGGTAAGAAACGGTCAAGAAAATATTGCAGATAATTCAGAAACCGCAGGTTAACGAACGTTTTCTTGATGTTACTACTAGGAACTGCTGAAATACAAGAAATAATAATTAAGATAAATACTGAACACCACCTGCAGCCTGCATCCTTTCTTCTTTCTATCCGTTCTGTCCTATTTTGTAAGGGTTAATAAACAGATGAAAGAGACTGTAAACTTTAATAACAAAGATGTCTATATTATTCTTAAGTGATAAGTTGTATAAAGTGGTAAAGCATTATTAAACGACGTATAGTAGGGTTAGTTTGGTTTGTGGGATTTTAAATAGGAATAAAAGGGCTATTGTCTGTACAGTACAGATTCACAGGATGGCAGGTAGCTTAGTAACCTTCGCTTTCTAGAAATATAATACTAGAAAGAAATTCATTTTGTGGTTGCAACGTATTTGCATTAGCTGCATTATATATAACGGAAAGGAAGTAAAAAAGCATTCCAGTACGTTTTACTCAATAGTGTTGTGTTCGTATTACAGGAGGTCTTTCATATTTAAACGTAAGTATTTATATCTATTTTTTATTAAACTACTATTGATTTGATCATAGTTGAAGTCGCGCTGAGAAATACATATAAATAAATCTTTAAGCATTCAATAAAAATGTGTTATTTGTAATTTCAAAAGGCTTTTAAATAATTATTACTTATCTAATTACATTATAATTAATTTCATTCAAAATTGCAGGAAATAATATACAATGAGCACTACAAGCGGCGCTGCAAAAAAACGAAAAAGGAAACTATTGGAAGAATCAAAGAGCAAGATTCCAAAAATAAGTTCCTTTTTTACTTCTAAAGAGTCCGAAAAACAAGAACAATCTATGAAAGAAATTGGGCTTTCGACAGTAGCATCTACTAGTTCCGCTACAGACGAACAGCAGTCGTCAACAATTTTAAAAACTCTCACCCAGGGCCAGTGGCGTAACTACGATTTTTGGGCCCCCCCGCAAAAATTTTAAAGTGGGCTCTCTTTAAAATGTATTACTTTTACTGGCTTATATTTAGCCATATTTTTAAATTATAGTACATGTAGAGAAGGAATCAGTATAGAATTAAATACATATACTATATTAATCAAGTGCTTTATTAATTATAAAACCAAATTACATAAATTCAAACTTATAAGTTAATTAATATTAAATCTACATATTTATACGCCGCACAAAATTATTTACACCTAAAATTTGATACAGTAAAAAACCTATGAGCTAGCAGACATTCCAAATCAAATTCAAAATTTTGTTTTTCTTGCATGTTTTGCTGCAAACGCGTTTATTGTATCCTCTATATTCATATTTTTGGCAGTGTCATGTTCTACTGCTAAGAGGATAAATCGTCTAATCAATCTATCTTGTGAAGTGCGGTTCCTAAGATAATTTTAATAATTTTTAATTTTGAGAAAGATCTCTCCGCACTTGCAACGCTAACGGGTAAAGTTAGGTATAACATTAAGGCTGTTATGGTGTTTGGAAAACTGCTAGAACCTGTAGATTTGGAAAGTACTAGATATTCTAAAAATTGTAAGATACCGTTAACATTTTTAATTCATCACAAATAAGTCTATTATTTTTGAGTGTAGTAAGTTCTATACCTATAGCATCATTTAAATCTTTGTAGTAAAATTTTTGCAATTGTTTTGCCTTAGATAAAATATCGTCTGCAGTTAAATTCAAAAATACATTAGGTTCTAAGAAATTAAACTTTTCGTTTACATGAAAAAGCGATTTAAAACGATTCGACAGCTGTGAAATTATAATATCCATTACGCGATAAAATACATTTATTTTAAATTTAAATTCTTCATCATTAAATCGATAATCATTGGATAATTCATCGTAATGCTTTTTATTTTTGGTTGCCTTTTTTATAAATTCCGGTTTAATATTCCATTGCTCTGCAACTTTCGCTGCTTCCTCCTTGATGTTGGAATAGTTATTTCTTGTTTCCTTGAAAAATTTTAAAGTTTTTGAAATAAGAGAGTTATCTGATTAATATTCGCCTTTTCACTCTGAGCAGTTTGTGAGAGCTTGTTAAGCTCTTCTAGAATTTGACTTAAAAAACACTTAAAAAATAAAATTAAAATTATCCATGCTAGTTAATATTTGCTTTGCGTCATTTCGTTCATCTGTTTTTTGATATCATAATAATTTTATTAAGAACATTACTATATCTTTATACCGAATTCTTATGGCAGCTAAAGATTTTACTCGATCCGCCCAACGTGTCGGATTTAAGCGTTTCAATTGTGTGAAATTTTCTTTAAAACAGAAAGCCAATTCCATCTTACTATACTATTAGCAAAAATGTATATATGTTTTCTAAAAGTAGAAAAACGATTCTATTTCTTTTATACCTTTAACGGCATCATTTATGACTAGATTTAAGTTATGGGCACTACAGTGCATATATAAGGCTGCAGGCTCTATGTTTAAAATTCTCTTTTGCACGCCAGAATACGTACCGCTCATAACGTTAGCTCCATCGTAGCCCTGCCCTCTACATTTATTTATATCTAATTGCATGTTGGTTAAATTGCTTAATATAGTATTACATAGTCCTTCAGCAGATTGGGACTCTACTTTTGTAAAACCCACAAAAGTTTCACAAATATCTATTTTGGTTACCTCTCCCAAACTGTCTTTTTAAAATCAATATATCTTACAATTTTACTTAATTGATCAATCTTAGTTATATCCTGTGTAGTGTCTATTATGATTGAGAAAAAAGGAGCGGATCTAATTTTATTTAATAAAATATTTTTTAAGTGTGCGCTTAAAGTATTAATAATATCGTTTTGAATTTTTGGGGAAAGATATTTAATTGAACCTTTGGGTCATTCAAGCACTTTTTGTAATATAGGATCATAGTTACTAATTAAATGAACTAAACTTAAGAAATTACCGTTGTAACTGTCTTTTGAATCAGAAAAACTTTCTCTATGTCCTCGAAATGACAGCATGCGCTGGGATAGTGTTAAAGTAACATTGAAAAGTCTGTGTAAAACATTTTTCCAAAATTCAGTTTCTTGTTTTAATAGTAGAGTATCTTTCTTATCTATGGTATAATTTTTTCCACATATCGTAAATAAAACAACAAGTTAAATGAGATTGAGCAAGCAAATGC
Organism: Platerodrilus igneus; assembly: GCA_036346225.1. Classification (NCBI taxonomy): domain Eukaryota; kingdom Metazoa; phylum Arthropoda; class Insecta; order Coleoptera; family Lycidae; genus Platerodrilus; species Platerodrilus igneus. The sequence continues at coordinate 5,083,990 of JARFIW010000318.1, read as the reverse complement.
TCTTTAATTTTTTGATAAACCCTGCCAATCATTAATTCCGGTCGTCCAACTTGACCTTACTGAAGCAAACAGCCAACATGGTTGACAATAAACACAATTTTTAATTTAGAATAACACAACCACCCATTTGAATTGTGTGGTAAGTTTAACGTATTGCTTTTATTTTCGCTTGCAGTTATTAAGTAATAATAGTGAACTGAAAAACTTCTATTTTTATTATCTTTAGGAAACGCACCATCTGGTCTACACAATCCGTAATTAATTATTTCTTTTCTTAAATTGTCATGTTGTAAAACATTGATTTTTAAAAATGTGCAAAATCGGTTGGATATTCTTTCGTCAGATCCATAGATAGTTCATTAAGTGAAAAGTACTACTCACATTTACCTCTGTAATTGTAGTGGTATCTAGTTCCAAATTTCTATCGCGGCCGTCATTATGTGATGTACTTGCGCCCTGGGTGAGAGTTTTTAAAATTGTTGACGACTGCTGTTCGTCTGTAGCGGAACTAGTAGATGCTACTGTCGAAAGCCCAATTTCTTTCATAGATTGTTCTTGTTTTCGGACTCTTTAGAAGTAAAAAGGAACTTATTTTGGAATCTTGCTCTTTGATTCTTCCAATAGTTTCCTTTTCGTTTTTTGCAGCGCCGCTTGTAGTGCTCATTGTATATTATTTCCTGCAATTTTGAATGAAATTAATTATAATGTAATTAGATAAGTAATAATTATTTAAAAGCCTTTTGAAATTACAAATAACACATTTTTATTGAATGCTTAAAGATTTATTTATATGTATTTCTCAGCGCGACTTCAACTATGATCAAATCAATAGTAGTTTAATAAAAATAGATATAAATACTTACGTTTAAATATGAAAGACCTCCTGTAATACGAACACAACACTATTGAGTAAAACGTACTGGAATGCTTTTTTACTTCCTTTCCGTTATATATAATGCAGCTAATGCAAATACGTTGCAACCACAAAATGAATTTCTTTCTAGTATTATATTTCTAGAAAGCGAAGGTTACTAAGCTACCTGCCATCCTGTGAATCTGTACTGTACAGACAATAGCCCTTTTATTCCTATTTAAAATCCCACAAACCAAACTAACCCTACTATACGTCGTTTAATAATGCTTTACCACTTTATACAACTTATCACTTAAGAATAATATAGACATCTTTGTTATTAAAGTTTACAGTCTCTTTCATCTGTTTATTAACCCTTACAAAATAGGACAGAACGGATAGAAAGAAGAAAGGATGCAGGCTGCAGGTGGTGTTCAGTATTTATCTTAATTATTATTTCTTGTATTTCAGCAGTTCCTAGTAGTAACATCAAGAAAACGTTCGTTAACCTGCGGTTTCTGAATTATCTGCAATATTTTCTTGACCGTTTCTTACCTGCCAAATACGTTGAAGATGAATAAGTTGAGTTTATTATCGTTTGGGCCTTCTTGCACTTGGGGCCCCCCCGCATAGCGGGGGCTGGCAGGGGTGTAGTTACGCCACTGCCCAGGGCGCAAGTACATCACATAATGACGGCCGCGATAGAAATTTGGAACTAGATACCACTACAATTACAGAGGTAAATGTGAGTAGTACTTTTCACTTAATGAACTATCTATGGATCTGACGAAAGAATATCCAACCGATTTTGCACATTTTTAAAAATCAATGTTTTACAACATGACAATTTAAGAAAAGAAATAATTAATTACGGATTGTGTAGACCAGATGGTGCGTTTCCTAAAGATAATAAAATAGAAGTTCTTCAGTTCACTATTATTACTTAATAACTGCAAGCGAAAATAAAAGCAATACGTTAAACTTACCACACAATTCAAATGGGTGGTTGTGTTATTCTAAATTAAAAATTGTGTTTATTGTCAACCATGTTGGCTGTTTGCTTCAGTAAGGTCAAGTTGGACGACCGGAATTAATGATTGGCAGGGTTTATCAAAAAATTAAAGAGCATTTGCTTGCTCAATCTCATTTAACTTGTTGTTTTATTTACGATATGTGGAAAAAATTATACCATAGATAAGAAAGATACTCTACTATTAAAACAAGAAACTGAATTTTGGAAAAATGTTTTACACAGACTTTTCAATGTTACTTTAACACTATCCCAGCGCATGCTGTCATTTCGAGGACATAGAGAAAGTTTTTCTGATTCAAAGACAGTTACAACGGTAATTTCTTAAGTTTAGTTCATTTAATTAGTAACTATGATCCTATATTACAAAAGTGCTTGAACGACCCAAAGGTTCAATTAAATATCTTTCCCAAAATTCAAAACGATATTATTAATACTTTAAGCGCACACTTAAAAATATTTTATTAAATAAAATTAGATCCGCTCCTTTTTCTCAATCATAATAGACACTACACAGGATATAACTAAGATTGATCAATTAAGTAAAATTGTAAGATATATTGATTTTAAAAAGACAGCTTGGGAGAGGTAACCAAAATAGATATTTGTGAAACTTTTGTGGGTTTTACAAAGTAGAGTCCCAATCTGCTGAAGGACTATGTAATACTATATTAAGCAATTTAACCAACATGCAATTAGATATAAATAAATGTAGAGGGCAGGGCTACGATGGAGCTAACGTTATGAGCGGTACGTATTCTGGCGTGCAAAGAGAATTTTAAACATAGAGCCTGCAGCCTTATATATGCACTGTAGTGCCCATAACTTAAATCTAGTCATAAATGATGCCGTTAAAGGTATAAAAGAAATAGAATCGTTTTTCTACTTTTAGAAAACATATATACATTTTTGCTAATAGTATAGTAAGATGGAATTGGCTTTCTGTTTTAAAGAAAATTTCACACAATTGAAACGCTTAAATCCGACACGTTGGGCGGATCGAGTAAAATCTTTAGCTGCCATAAGAATTCGGTATAAAGATATAGTAATGTCTCTTAATAAAATTATTATGATATCAAAAAACAGATGAACGAAATGACGCAAAGCAAATATTTAACTAGCATGGATAATTTTAATTTTATTTTTAAGTGTTTTTAAGTCAAATTCTAGAAGAGCTTAACAAGCTCTCACAAACTGCTCAGAGTGAAAAGGCGAATATTAATCAGATAACTCTCTTATTTCAAAAACTTTAAAATTTTCAAGGAAACAAGAAATAACTATTCCAACATCAAGGAGGAAGCAGCGAAAGTTGCAGGGCAATGGAATATTAAACCGGAATTTATAAAAAAGGCAACCAAAAATAAAAAAGCATTACGATGAATTATCCAATGATTATCGATTTAATGATGAAGAATTTAAATTTAAAATAAATGTATTTTATCGCGTAATGGATATTATAATTTCACAGCTGTCGAATCGTTTTAAATCGCTTTTTCATGTAAACGAAAAGTTTAATTTCTTAGAACCTAATGTATTTTTGAATTTAACTGCAGACGATATTTTATCTAAGGCAAAACAATTGCAAAAATTTTACTACAAAGATTTAAATGATGCTATAGGTATAGAACTTACTACACTCAAAAATAATAGACTTATTTGTGATGAATTAAAAAATGTTAACGGTATCTTACAATTTTAGAATATCTAGTACTTTCCAAATCTACAGGTTCTAGCAGTTTTCCAAACACCATAACAGCCTTAATGTTATACCTAACTTTACCCGTTAGCGTTGCAAGTGCGGAGAGATCTTTCTCAAAATTAAAAATTATTAAAAATTATCTTAGGAACCGCACTTCACAAGATAGATTAGACGATTTATCCCTCTTAGCAGTAGAACATGACACTGCCAAAAATATGAATATAGAGGATACAATAAACGCGTTTGCAGCAAAACATGCAAGAAAAACAAAATTTTGAATTTGATTTGGAATGTCTGCTAGCTCATAGGTTTTTACTGTATCAAATTTTTAGGTGTAAATAATTTTGTGCGGCGTATAAATATGTAGATTTAATATTAATTAACTTATAAGTTTGAATTTATGTAATTTGGTTTTATAATTAATAAAGCACTTGATTAATATAGTATATGTATTTAATTCTATACTGCTTCCTTCTCTACATGTACTATAATTTAAAAATATGGCTAAATATAAGCCAGTAAAAGTAATACATTTTAAAGAGAGCCCACTTTAAAATTTTTGCGGGGGGGCCCAAAAATCGTAGTTACGCCACTGGGTAGTAGGTTGGCTTTGAGTGGTATTACAATATAAAGGTAATCTTTTTTAGGTGATCTTGTGTAGTACTTTTTGATTAACTATTTTTTCGCTTGGAAAGGTAAATGGGCTCCTGAATAAACGATTGTAAACACGAATTATCAACACGATAACAAATGCAGACTGAACCATAAAAGTATAACTATACCTGGGTAATTGAACTTCCTACCTTCCTATGTGCGGTACGCTAAAAATATTAACTTCTCCGCAAAACTTATTTACCCTGCCGCCATTTTTAGTCCATCACATAGATTAAATTTGCAAAAGACAATGTGTAACAATATTTTTTAATAAAATCGTGTCCATTGCACACTCATATTGTTGCCCCTCGCTCCTAGACACCAACCACAACGTCTAAGCATTTAATCATTCTTGAACGCAAAAAGAATTGTATTTATAATTTCAAATGCACAAAGTTGACACTTTCTAGTAAAGCGAATCCTTTTAAACCCACTTATATTTTTGCGTCTAAAATACGTTTTATAGGCCATAAAAATAAACTTCTTAATGTATAATGTAATAAACAGAAGAGTTTGAAGAAACGATGTCTGTTTGTGTCGACCGTATGTTTAGCCCTAAACTCATTACTATTCCAAGTTTTTAACATTTTTATTACTATTTTGTTGCGCCAAGATACATCCTAAAACAAATTTCCATCCACATGTACAAGTGGTGTGGTCTAAAGTAAGAGGCGTCGCCATGGATCAATGTAGTAAGCGTAAGACTACGGATCCCAAAGTCCTGGGTTCGAATCCCGACACGGCCGACTGCTTGAAAAATGGTAGGTGAGCATTTTTCACAAAATTACGCTCTCGTTCGGATGAGAGGTTAAATGGAGGTCCCGTGAGTGACTGTTGTCGCGCACGTTAAAGATTCCTACCTTGCCTGGAACGGCAAGGGTTCGGCAAAATTCTAAATTTCCAGGCAAAAAAAACTCGCCTCATGGCCAATGTAGTACCTTCGGGTAGAGCATTGGAAATGTAAATGCACGGTCTAAAGTAAGATTACTTAAGGGGGAAGTGGAGATAGGAGATAGGAATCAAGTTGGCAAAATGAAGATACGATTTTCATAACACGATTCTACTGAAATTATAAATGTTCTTGGATACTCGAAATATTAACATAAATGCGTACACAAAAATTATTATAGATATTAAATGTGGCGTTGAATTAAAATTATCGCGCAAAAGTTTGAGTAACAGCAAGACACCATTGCATCCCTGTTCCTGTGAGTCACAGTCATTGACCTGCAGTGATTGCGAACACAGAGTAACAGACCAAATTGGCAAAATTCTATGTAAACACAACATCAAAACAATCTATAAACCCACTAGTAAAATTTTACAAATATTATCAACCCCAAAAGATTCCGAAAATAGTCTAAACCCTTAGGCGTATATAGTATACCTTGCAGCTGCGGTTCAGTATACATAGACACAGAACGGTCAGTATAGACTAGACTAAACGAGCATGAGCGATGCTTAAGAACAAGCCAGTACAATCGCTCAGCGGTGGCCGAACACCAACATGAAACATGCCATACCATTAACTTTGACAAAACGAAACTAGTTACCAGAATTCCATTTTTCTACAGTAGAAAAATTAGAGAATCCATAGAAATCAATAAAAATTCTAATAATCTAAACAAAGATGATGGCTACTGTCTTTCCCTTATTTGAAAAACAAGCGGAACCGTGTCGTTCACTGATCCGCTACGACACTTCTCTCTATTCATGATCACTTATGCATCAAGTTCTCGCCCTATATAAACTACCACTTTCACTACTTTTACCAGTTACTTCGCTGCAAGACATCTTTTGGCTTAGAATGGGCTAGTGAGTCTGCTAGTTCAGGAGTAACTCTACTTTTACACTTTAACTTGTCTACTCAATATTATCATTGTCGTTTATATTGTAAATAATTTACAGCTACATTTTATTTTCTATTGAGTTTGTTGATTATTTACGTTCGCCTCGGTATATTTAAATTTGTTAGTGTAAAATTTTCATGGTTTTACTTGAAACACGCGCCAACAAGTGCCGCGAGTGATAAAAGTTGTTATACCGCATGTGCAAAAACAGTATTAACTGGAAAATCCACGAAGCAAGAATATCGATTTGTCGTTCGAACAGACCGCATCGCTGTTTACACGTTCTACGTAGAACAAATTAATTACATAAACCGCTTTTCTTCAGAACCACCGCTCTTGAAATAAATGTGCTTCGAAACACCCGCCAAAGGAAGATTAGTTTTTTGTTTTCCGTATCTTCTATCGTTGTGTTTACGTCGTTTTTTCGTTGGCACGGCTTCATAAACACCAGGTCAGTGCTTTAAGTAAACGCTTGAACTGATTAAAACTATTAATTATATGTTGTTTGTTAAATTATCACCTAATTTTATATACAGTCCACTTCTCTTTACCACAGAGCTATTCGAAATTTACACCTCAATGTTTTACAATCATTCTTATCTTTATTATTGTTTTTATTTTATTACCTATTTTCTTTTCCTGTCCTGATGAAGCCCTTTACAAAAGTGGGCGAAACGTAGACCTTAGTTTATAAAATGATACGCTCCCAACCCAGAATCATAAATATTAATAATTAGAATGAATTTTAGGGATATAAAACCGTATAGCAAAAATATAAGGGACGCGGGGGGAAACGTCATTATAGAAAATGTAGAGAAAGCTGGAGATGGCAAGAATATATAGGGAATTTATATGCAGCATTAGAACAGGAATCAGACATTGAAAATTATGACTTGGGATATCCTATACTTAGAGATGAGTTTGAATTAGCAGTAAAGGGTCTGAAAAATTGTAAAGCGCCGAGTACAGATAACGTGCAAGCAGAAACTCTAAAAGCCGTTGGACAAGCAGTAACAGAACGTCTTTTCCAACTTGTAAGCTATAAGTACGAGACAGGCGAGATACCCAAAGATTTCAAACGTAATATCATAGTAACTATACCAAAAAAGAAAGGCGCAGAGAGATGTGAAAATTTTCGAACAATAAGTTGACAGCACACCTGTCAAGACTATTAACTAGAATTGTACAAAGACGAATGGAAAAACGAGCTAAAGAAATACTAGCAAAAGTTCAATTTGGGTTTAAGCGAAACAGGGGAACTCGGGAGGTTATTTTAGCTCAGAGAGTGATAATGGAGAAAGAAAAAGGGAAAAGCGTGTATCTAGGGTTTGTAGATCTGGAAAAATTATTCGACAATGTAAAATGGAAAAAAGTTTGAAATACTCACAAAGATCGGAATGAGTTGTAGGGATAGCCCAATAGTGCATAGCTTATACAAAGCAACAGCAGTAATAGAATTACAGCAGGAACGTAAAGAAGTAAACATTAGGAAAAGGATGAGACAGGGATGTGCCCTATCACCATTAATTTTTAACTTGTACATTGAAGAGGCGAATGAATACTGTCAAATGCTTGAAGACATTTGGAATTACTATGCAGGGACAAAAAATTGGTACGCTTAGATTTGCAAATGATATAGCGGTATTAGATGTGGCAAGGAAGAGTTAGAAGCGGCTCTTAATGAAATGGAAACTGACTGAGAGATACGGTATAAAAATTAACAAAGATAAAACTAAAGTACTAGTATGCGGGGGGGTTAAATCAAAAACAAGAATACAAATAGCTAACAAGAACTTACAGGAGGTTAAGGATTCTTGCTATCTAGGAAGCCAAATAACGCAAGATGGGAAAAGGGCAAAAGGGTATAAAACAAAGATTAGCACAAGGTCGTGCTACGTTTAACAAGAAAAAGCAACTACTGTGTTCAAAGACTACAAACATAGAAACAAGGAAAATATTGCTTAAAACATATGCGTGGAGCACAGCACTTAACGGCTGTGAAGCCTGAACAGTAGGAGAAGCGGACAAGAAATAGGTAAAAGCCTTTGAAATGTGATGCTACAAACGTATGATGAAGATATCATGGACAGACAAAGTTAAGAACAGAGGGGTACTAAAAATGGTAGGGGAAGAAAGAAATATGTGGAAAACGGTAAAAAGTAAGAGAGATAGATCACATTCTATGACTTGAAGGGGAATACTAAGGAATATATTAGAAGCAGAGATAGAAAAAGAGGGAAGTAGAGGTAGACCTAGGTTAGACTACTGCACTGAGATAGTGAAAGACGTTGGCTGTAGGAAATGTGTAGGCTAGCTCAGAATAGAAATCAATGGTGGTACGCATCCAACCAGTCCCAAGAAGGATAAACTAATGACGAAAAAAATAACTGTGCTTAAGCATGATGATTATTATAAGCAACTACCGGTATTGGTTGTACAATATTCTTGAATAATGTTAATTGTGTGAAAGGATTTACTGGAAAACTATTAATTCGGCAAATGTCTAGGTGTTGGAGGATCCTTGGCAGACACAGGCTGCTTAACCCTCTTGACATGCTACTGAATCTCGGTGAAATAGGGCATATAATTAGAAAACAATAGAAGGGGAACCAAGCTGTATACAGGCTGTGTGGGAATTTCAGAATATAAATAAGTGGAGGTACATGTCCAACCAGTTTTTATACGGAAAACCTAATGACGAAAAAATAAGCGCAGATAAACCTGTTGTTTATTATAAACAACTACAAGTGTTGGTTGTGAAATATCTGGAACTAATGCTGACTGTGCGAAAAGATATATCGGAAAAATATTAAATCGGCAAATGTTCAAGTGCTGGGGAACTTGGCAGCCACAGGCTGCTCCCTCCCCCCTCACAACCACTAAATGTCGGAGAAATAGGGTACATAATTGTAAAACAATAGAAGGCGACCGAACTGAATCTAGCAAAAAAGACAACAAACTTAGAAATAAGAAGAAAATAGTTGAAAGCATATGTGTGAAGCACAGCAAGTATGTCTATGAAATTCGGGCAGTAGGAAAAGCAGACAGAAAAACGGCAGCAGCCTTTTGGAATATTGTGCCTCAGATGTATGAGGATGATTGCGTGGATAGACAAAGTTAATAACAAATAAGTTATCAAAATAGTAGGGAAATAAAGATATCTGTGAAAAGAAAATAAGAGAAACAGAAGGGCAGAATACGTTCTAAGGCATTTTTGGGGAATAGTATGGGATATATTACAAGCAGGACAGGAAAAAGGAGGTAGATGTAGACTTAGATCAGATAGTGATAGATACAGACTGTGCAAATTTCAGAGAAATGTGTAGGTTAGTTCAGAATATGAAACAATGAGGGTACGCTTTTAACGTTCCAGGACTGAAGACCTAATGATGATGATGAATATTGAATATCTTCTACTTCTTGGTTTTATTATATATTGACGTTCAAATCCCAGTTTACTAAATCATCCATTCGCTTAAATCTCCATCTAATTAATTAATTTCAAGTAGCGTTGTAACAACCATCAGGTTGATAATATGTATGTAGATAAGAAAAAGATAGAAGAGTATAGGAAGACCTAGACCAAGCTATATTAGTCAAATTATCAGAAGTTTAGATTGTAAAGGGCTTGTAAAACTTTTTAGATTAACACAAAATATAAAAGAAGTTAGAGCTGCAAGTAGGGTCAAAAACAAAATGATGATGAGCTTTGTATCGAAGAATTTTTTCTCTTCATTGTATATTATAAAAATTACATTTAATAACTTTCAAACTCATATGTAAACTTTGCAGGTTATTTTAACTTTATAATCAACGCTTGACATTTACTTCTTTTTCACAGTTACATTAATTATTAATTACGATATGCATATTGCATACTCAAAATAACATCTTCAAAATTACATTTTCGCGACATGTTGCTTGGATGACACGAATTTCTCAATTAATTTAATGTCAATTACTTCTGCTTATGTATAAAAATTATCTTTATTTCTAGAGCTTTCGAGTTCCGTATGGAACGTTAATATACCGTAATGATGCAAGGCGTTTGAGAATAATTTATTAGTGTTGATCACGTGATTAATTTATAATAGTGTCGCGCGCTGCCTCGTTTTTCTCTAACATATATAAGGTTAATGACACGTGGTCACTTTCGCTAATAGGTATGGCTATTAAACCGCGTTCTTATTGACATTTTTATCACATTTTATTGTTCCGGCAGCTTCTTCAAATCAATGTTTATTTGATTAATCAGTTCATACGAAATTGACGTATTCTCTCGAAAAATCTTCTTAAACTCGAACCTTAAAGAAGAACTCTGTATTTAAAATGAATTTATATAATGCAAAAGTCAATTTATATGATTCATTTAAACCTTTATAATGCAAGCGAGGTGCATTTTTATAGAAAATATTTGCTTTCACGATAAAACGTGTTTTAATACACACAATTAAGACTAAAGCGTTAGTTTTTAACAAGATTGATATGGTTTTTGCGCTAAATAGAACGAATGTTTTATTTGCAACGGGCAGTGTATTTCTATGGTAATAAGTGAATATAAATGGTTTTGTATTTATCTTAAAGTGATTATTTAAAAACACGTAATTGCTTTTCGGTACTGCACATTAATTGCTATGTATTTACAATACGCTTATACCGGGTAATTATGTACATGCACACAATTGGCTAAAGAGTACGCTGGTATTATACAGGGTGTAGCTATAAATTTTCGGAAATTTCTTATATATATTTCAAGCGCCACGATTGGATGGCCAAACATTGCTACAAACTCTCTGCTGGACTGCACTTATTAATACAAAAAGTCCCACTTCCTGGGTGCCATAAATTTTGCGTATACTGTTGCTCTATACTAATTCGATCCCCACCTTTGGGCGTCAAAAATGCTGCAAACTGTGGTCTGTTAAAAACAGCTTAAAAATCCCTAGAATGCTACTACTACGGCCCCACTATTTGGACTTCATTAATTGCTGCAATGTTCGAAGCTGATGAAGTGTTGATATGCTGTGTCTGAAACGCTTAAAAAGGAAATACATGCCACGACTGCTCAGCTGCTTTCTGCAATTCAACTAACACGCATAAAAAAAGGTGTTACGGTAAATTACATACATTTATTACATACTCATAAAAAATATACACGCCATAATCACAAGTATACCCCTGCTTCACACATTATTTATACATTATATACAACCCCTGATAAAATAGTACATTGCGAGATTGATAATTCCCCAGATTAATTATTTTTCATTGATTATCCAAGAAAGTAGCAGGACTTTACTGTGTTTTGCTATAAGCTAGGTTTAATAAGAGCTCCTAGTAACCATAACCTTTCGTGCAACTTTTCGCACATAAAACAGCTAAAACTCCTTTTTACTTTGTACTTTGTACAAACAAATATTACCAAAAATCCTAAACTTTTTTCTCTTAATATAAACTCCCACATAAAAATACAGTAAAATAATACAGTATAAAAAAATTCAATCAATAACTCTTTCCAAATTAGTCCTTTTTGGTCGTAAATTATACCCGCAATGCACAAAAGTCAGTGAGCACCAGTTTTTACACAAAGGCAATAAAAGCAACAGTTAAAGCAACAGTTATCTGAATGCTATTTCAGCATACGGCCTGCTATCATTCCCTCAGAGACTTCGGCATACCGGAACACCATCTTGACTTGCAATAACCATAACTGCTAGCAGCAATCATTTCACCATGACATCAACTCATCTACCACATTGAAGATGGATCCAAATTGCGCAAGCTCCGTTACTAATACCATTGAATGTTGATACACAATCAAATTGACCAACCACTGATATTTACTCGATTTCATTTTGTATGCTTTTCCACACTTAGTGCAAATTAAAATTAAAACAATCTTTACTTACGTATAGTACTCTTTTATTTTACTCGTTAACGTATTGTATACTTGTAGCCATCAGCTAGTTGTAGAGTAAGTGAAAGCTTTTCAGTATTCTAACTCGGAGACTCAGAATAACTAAAAGAGCGAACTAAGAGAGCTCCACAACAATCTGTTGGGGTTTATATCCTGTTTCTCACTCCACAAAAGTCTGTCAATTCCTGCAACTTTCCTCAATACAAACATTGACTTTCTCGTAAAAGTTTCAACCGTCCACAGTTTTTAAAATTTCATCACACAAACAAACTCCAACGGCGAACGTTTTCAAAAAACCTCTTAGCGTACGTTCAAATTCCTGAAATTTTTCTAACCACCACGATTTTTTCAAAACATTTCCTAAAAAATTCAACTAACGCTCCTAAACCACACTCTTACTCGAATTGTTTCCCCGTATTCAACATATCTCTCACCAATACGTTGTGTATTTTTAAACTCAACCTGACAAAGTTAACATTTAATATGACCCTAATGCAACAAGTGTAGTATCTATCTCACTTCAACCTACGCCCCAAAATCACATCTCTCTTACTTTGTACTCATTCCACTTCGTATAACCACCCCTATGTTATCACTCCATCACCTTATATTCCTAACACGTGTTATCCTCCTCTCATTCTAACAGACACGCTAAAGCAACCCTCCTTTACTTCATCTGTTTTCTCCATTGTCAACGAACGTTAAGCGTTTAATCTACGCCTATCTCACTTGTACATATTTTCTCTAATACTCTCTCTTTGTTTTTTAGTTGAAAGCCGCATTTGTAACTGACCATTGTTAACCTCTCCAAAAGCTATAAATTTATTTTAATTGACGACGGTTACCACACTACCTAAAATTTTCTGTTGTTTGTTCAACGCTCCTTGAAATATACCGGGAAAACTTAGGACGGTTACCTTTGTTTATTATTTAATGTTACTAAGAAAGTTTCTTCAACAACACGTTTAATTTCTTGTAAATAATATAATACAACGGCCAGTTTGCTTGTAAACTAAACGCTTTCAAATGCTAAAGCTTTCTGAGTAAATATCCATCCTTATTATTTACTCTTGCTACTTACAACGGTTAAATATGTTTATGATATGAAATTTAGGTGCTCGCATCTTCCCCTACACGCTCTAAACGCTTTTGAAAAATATTTTTATACTTAAATACTACTATTAAAATATGTTTATAACCTTTTAAATGCTATCTTACCCACAGAATGTTTATATTATAACACACGCTAAATGATTATGCAAAATTACATTTTATCTTCTTTAATTATTATTGTCGAATTATTAATTTCTCAAATAATGAATTTGAAAAACGTTTCAAAATTTTTATTTATATTTCCACATGCCAAATCACGAAGTAAATTGCAAAAATGAGTACATAATGCCCTATTAACTCTCAAATATCACATATTATACAGGGTAATTATTTACATGCACGCAATTGGGTTTTTCGCTTGTACATTAGTAGCTAAAGAATACGCTTGTATTATACCGGGTCTAACCATGAAGTTTTGGAAATTTCTTATATATATTGCTATGATAAGAGGGTAGTTTAAGGGTAGATTTAGTCATAGAGGTCGTAGGATAGATATAAATAATTTTAACTTTAAGAAAACCAAATAATTTCACCTATTATAGGAGTAAATCGGCTATTTTAGAAAAAGTCAATTGCGAGCACACTGTATGTATAGTATATTTGATTTAATACATAAGAAAAAAGCTCATTTTGCAATAATCCGATACCAATTAATAATAATGTGTACGTCGTGTAATATGCTTCAAGATAAGGTTTTAAACGCAACTAATTGCATCAATATAAATACATTATCGGGAAAGATAGATAAACTGGCATTCTGGATATTTAACAATTTCGTCGAAAATATCAAACGCATGTATAAGAAATCACAATAGTACATTTGTTTAGAAAACCAACATATTTTAATAACAAATAAACACCAGACGGTTAATTGTACGATAAGTTGTGGACTTTTAAACAACAAATATAAATACGTGACAGAATTGCAATGGATATTTGGAAATTCTAAGAAGATACTATGATATATTGAATGTAGACGTGAGGAATAGAATGAAAGTACAACAATTGAAGCCAAGGAAATTGAGAAATCTCAAGGACTACAGGGATAAGCGAAGATTATCTATAAACACGCGACGCGCACCAATTAAAGCATTGATGGGAGGGCTTATAGATACAATGGGGAATGAATAAACTATTAGTTCATCTATGACAAGGCAAGAATCACGTCAGTATGCAGTAGAAATTTACGTGAAATTATTAATTAGTGAAAAGTTTATAATTTAGTATAAGTAAAAATTTGAAAGTGCCAAATTTGTGCAACGAATAATAGCCGATCTACACATAGACGTAAGTTAAACTATTAAATAAAATTTATTTTAATATTTTACAATTCAGGGCTCTAAATCAGTATCTTATACTGATCTAAATCAATATCTTGAAACTGCTCTAAATCAATATATTGAAACTGCTCTAAATCAATATCCTGATACTGATCTAAATGAATATCTCGCTACTGATCGAAGTCAATGTCGTCCCACATTTAAATTAAATATCTGAATATATTTCTAAAATTACCTTTTAAAGAAAAATATAAAAATACGTCTGAAAATACGACCAATTAAACAAAAGTAAGGACACTCATGGAATCCAAGGGAAAGTACAAGCAATAAGTAGAACCAGTGTAGCAAGGGATGCTGAACACAGATACTCTAAGGCAATTCCAGTTACAAAGAAAGAAAACGCAGGTTAGCGATCTTAAATATTTTATTAATTAAAGACTGTTTCAATTTTAATATTTGCTATTTATTGTATGTCTGTAGGAGTCAATAAAAAGGTCATTTGAGAATTTGAAAACAGGGAAATCATCTTAGAACGTTCGAAGGTACTTAAAAGTAATTAAAAAGATTTTTTTGCTGGCTTTTAGGAAATCATAAATTTGGTAAATGTTAATGTTCTATTCATGGGCTAAATTTGGGATTTATATAAAATTGTACATATTATTATCAATTATTATATTATGTAATTTTGGATTGCTTCATTTAAATTATTTCAACAGATAAAAAGAAAAGGGAATTTCATAGCAATAATATTAATTGAGCAGCAATTGTGAAGTACGGCACGTTGTGTTTTTGAGCTAGCCAAGACAGAACAAATTATAGAAAATTTAAAGGAGTTTACAGCAATAATAATAAAGGCGCACAATCGTGGGGATATAACAGCAATAAAAATGATACCCAACGTAAGGGCTTAAAGGTATCGTAAGGGTTCACAGCAATAATAATAATGGCACTCAATCGTGGGGATATCACAGCAATAAAAATGACACCCAACGTAGGGACTTAAAGGAATCGTAAGGGCTTTACACAGCAATAAACATATATATATATATATATATATATATATATATATTGTTGTGCTATTGTAGCAATATCCCTTTGCGTCCTTTTTGTGAATTAAAATGTAAAAATTTTTAATCTGTCAATTTTTGATGTTTAATGTATAATTTTAATTGCGTCGGCTAGCTCAGTTTTTAAATTACGCACGGAGCTTGCGACAATACGACAAACAAAGAATATAAATCTACCTTTTACCTTTCCTTCCTGTTTTCATTCTTTAAACCAAAACACCATTAAGCACAAATTATTATAATGTTCTCAAAAATATTTACAACGTATGAAAATTTTAAAGAATTCTTTAACTAGAATTTTCTTCTAATAATTGAATAAAAAATTTAATAATTATCATTCCCAAAGATGATCAAAAAAGGCAGCAAAATTACTATTACTATTATTATTATTAACTGAAGCCTGATAAACGTTCATGCAACCTCGTAATATTTACGTAATTTACAATGTATAGTCAAAAAAACAAACCTTGCGGACCCCTCACATAAATTATCATGAAAGCAATTAGAGTATTTAAATTAGAAATATTCAATTAATGTTAAATTTTAAATGATTCAGTTTAGCAATGTACAACGAGATATTCACAAATAAAATAATAAAACATTCAGATTGGCTAACCTGTTGTTTTCAGCTCTAATCAATCCCTTGTCCAACTGTTTTTTTGATATTGTCTGCATCCCTCATAGCATAGCGTCCTCCATTAAACTCCTTGACCATTTATCGTTGAAGTAAATGCTTGTTGCATTTCCTCATTTGTTCCATTAATCATTTATAATCGTCTCCAGTATTTATTTAAACTTGTCACCAGTAATCATTTAGATTTGTTCCCCAGTAATTGTTTATTTTTTCTCCAGTAGTCATTTAGAGTCGCCTTTTAAAGGATAAAACGACAAACCCTTCAATTTTCCATAATTACAATGGTATTATTTCACTTCACAATTCATCACTTTATGTAAATATCTGTGTTTTAAGAGACCTAAACTATGCCTTACTTCCTGGCAAATTTATTTGTTTACAAATCCGGTCATATTTAAATGCACCGTCTATCTATTGACAAGCGCAAAGTTCGTTGTTGTGTATTAAACTTTTACACCAGGTTTTCGGATATTCCATGGTATTATTATTGTATATTAAGATCAACGCGTTACTTTTATTACGTACCATTTCGAATTAATAGCATTGATTCGCTTAGATTTTCATACTTCTAGATAAGTAGACAATTGTTTGTTCAAATAAATTTGGTGAAGTTTGATTTTAATTACCATGCCTTTCTTGTTTCCAATAAATCAGGTGTCGATTTTAATTTCCAGTCACGTATACTTAATACAATTTATGCATTAAATTATATGCGTTTGCTATCTTACGCATTTTTAAACCTGCTTTTTTATTACGTTTTTTTCTTCGTGGCGCCACGTTGGGCGCCAAATTTATGCTACGTAACACAAAGAAAGTCAAAGAAATGACCCGGCTCAATCGGAGAGTAGGGGGGTTGTAGAAAGCAGACTGACCTATGATGTATGCGGCGGTAAGGAGTTAGTAACAGTACCTGCAATAAAAGAACTTAGAATAGTAAACCTGCAATAAAAAGATTAGTCCTGCAAACCTGAAATAAAGAAAAAGCATAGCAGCAATGAAAAGTCTAAATTATTCAGTACTTTGTAGAATGTAAAAAAAAAAAACTGTTTGGAAAATTCTATATAATATAACAACGGTAAAAGCAATACAGACAAATGTTTAGTACAAAGTGAGGCAATATTGGGTAGCAGCAGAAACGCCAACCAAACACAAATCAGACAAAATGTTGACAAAAGATAAATAGACAAAACACAATTGGCATGAGCAATTCAGTAGTATTGATTTTTCGTTCTCTCTTTTTTTTATGTTTTAAAATAGCATGCAAGTCTATTGTAAAAGGTATCAGAACCACAAAGATATGGTAAAGCAACGGATAGATACTTAAAGTAATAATCAGTAGGAAATAGTTCAACTTACAAAAGTCCTTCAGCAACGCCTCCTTACAACTGAAGTGTGGGATTCGACGATGTCCTGCACTAACGAAGCACTTCACCCTTGACTGTGAGAGTGTTGATGGAACTTATCACACGTTACACTAATCACACCTACGTATTTCACTGGGGTTAGCAGCAGACAATATCACGCGTCGTAACTATGTAGTTGATAAATTTCTTGGTAATTCTATTTCCTAAGACAATAATTTCGGAATATTCTGTAGCACTAGTTTAATTTCAACTGGGACCAAAGGTATATTATTTTCATAAACATCCCAATAAGCAGTGAGAAACTTCAAACAATACCTTAGTAAACCGGTAATCTGTTATATTTCGCAAACACGAAACTTGCACCAGCAAAGATCTGTTGTAGATTCTTTGGGGTTAGAAAATTTAGAAACTACAGTATCCACAGTATTTGGGATAATCCAAAGTATGAACTCAACCGAAAACAAATAGTATGCCACGCGTAAGCAATACAACCGTCCGTCAAAAGTCCTTAAAACGCTTATCTCACAAGAAAAACAACTAAAAACAATTAGTAAGGCAACGCGTATCACCAAAATAATGTTCCGTAAAACAAGCACGTGCGGTCGGGTCAACAGGTTCTATCACTTTTTTTTCAACAGAAAAGCACCAAAAAGAACAATTAGTAAAGCTACGCGTATCATTAAAACAATCTGACTCTTCTTAAAAGCAAACAGCACACACTATTTTTAATGTAATTAATTTGTCGGATCGAAGAGCAAACTCAAACTTTTAAAGCAAAACGGAAAACGTATTTTTAAAGTTATTCATGTATATCGGAACAAAGAACCAAACGACAACTGCTCGTCTGTAGATATCAAATCGTTGTTATTACAACCGCTTATCGCCTATCAACTAAACTTGTATATCCACATAAGGAACAAAATTTATATGAATGCAGCCATCATATCTACTCATTAATTACCACGGTTTATCATTTCCGATAAGTTGGAAAGTAATTTATTTATTAATGAAAATCAATCCTCAACTAAACTACTTTTAAAATTAATACACGCGAGTTAAATTGCATACAATTCTGAAACCTATGCGGAAGTATTTACTTTATACAGACAGCGATCCACCCATTATAAATAAAATATAGAAATAGTAATTGCAGAAAGGTATTTACTATTTGAGAAGAGCGTAAAATGTTACACTTAATAAAAATGCACGTTACATGTTTTAATTAGGGTCCTTGACGTAATAATGATGCGTTATCCATGCATGTCGCGTTTCAGCTTGCAATTATGTTGTTTAACGACTTGCGAATTTGTTTATTCTAATAAATCTTCAAAAATATTTTTCATTAACTGAATTAATTATGATTATGATTTATATACAGGGCGTTATTATTTACTTTCCAATCTAATTACTGTATTTCTTGTTTTCTTCCGAAAACTGTCTCGTTTTCTGAGCTCTTATGTATTTTATATGGAGGCCGCTATACTATTGGTCCTAACTACCCCTAAATGACCTTATTAACACAGCAATATATATATGCGACTATACAAACCACAATTAAAATAAATCCTACTAAATGATTAAAAAACCCATTAAACAAATGATTGTTTACACAATATTTATATTAATTTATTTAAATTCACTTATCTTGAATGATATTCTAACATTACTAAGAGATAATAAAAACCATTATCAGCAATATGGCAACATTTCGCTTATTGATAACGTGGTTGTTCATAAGCTTTGCCTAGCCACATAAATATCGCAGACATGTTTTTCTCTTTCGGATATCCAATCGTATCCATCTGAATCTTTTCCGATTGGACGACGAATATGTAGTGTTGTTAATCCAATATCATTCAGAATTTTACGGTAATCCTTCTCAGTCCAATAATATCCAAGGAAATATAAACCAGTGTCTTTCCACTGTGAAATAGTTTTGCATCCACTAAACAAATTTTTATTTTCTTCAAAGTTTGTGGTAACACTAAACCATTCATGGTTAAAGCTATCTTCGTTGTTGACTATAGCTATTAAAATGCCATCTTTTCTTAAAACGCTTGCTATTTCACTTGTTACTTTTTGCAGTTCTTTTTTACTACTGATATACGGCAGCACCCAGCTTGCAAAGACAAAATCATAATAGTTATCACGTGCATGAATGTTGTTGTTCTCGATAAGCATATACTTGCCTTTCGGATCTTCTATTTTAGCGTGATTAATCATTTCTTCATTAATATCAGTACCATCAACCTCAAGTCCGAGGAATTTTAACATTCGAGTTGACGATCCAGGTCCGCAACCGTAATCTAAGGTCGTAGTACCAGAAACGAATTTTTTTGACAAGCTCTGGTACATCTCTAAATGTTAACCATCATGTTCCTATTATACCCAATCTCACGAAATGGTCAGGATATGCAGTTGAGTTGGTGCTGATGGGTTTTGACATGCCTGTTTATCTTATAACGTCTGTAAAATGTTCAAGTATTCAAGGTTCAGAGATGTTAAAATTTTTATACTAACTACTGATGTTTATTAATCTTTTATTCACTGAAGGACAATAAACCTGTATTTTTAAGTATCTCTTTTAATATTCAAAGACGTAAATTTATTTGCAAAGCATGCAGTGAAAGTGGAGCATTCTAAATTAATTAAAAACTTATCTTATCAGTCAGAAAAAAGCTATCATAATTGTTTCGTTCAACCTTGAGGTATACACACATTGAGTAAAATAAGTTTGGCCAATAACATTCTTTCGTACATTCAGTTTAACCTTTTTATATAAATAACAATTAAGAAAGAATCGATTAGAAATTATTATTATAATTTATTAATGCCGGACGATTATAATTATTTACTGTAAAACGTGTATGACCCCATATTCTGTAAAATTATCGCTTATAATATTTTAAATATAGGTTTTTCGCTTACACCAATTAACTTGATTACCTCAAAAAATACTCGAAAGGTGCATTAACTTCTTGTAGAGAAAAAAAGTAGCAGAGCGTGGTTTCGATCCACGGACATCTGGGTTATGGGCCCAGCACGCTTCCACTGCGCCACTCTGCTTTTGTTGAGATTTAAAGACGGGTATGTTCCACAATTATACTCGTCTATAGATACCAAGTTTTTATATACCTTGATCACTGAGATATCAATTTAAATCCAGTTTACATAAATATATTTAAAATAAATGTTTATTTCGTTGTAGGATAACAGCAAGGGCATCAGAAGAGTTATCTTTGAAATAAATCGTTTTCAAGTTTTTTTCTACGACTATCGAATAATATTGTAACGTATTTTTTTACTCAGTTACACTTTCCTTATTAATCTAGTATAATGTTTAAATAAAATAAAAATATAATTTACAAATGTCTGATCACTTAAAATAATTCATAATTTCATAAAGTATATAATGGATTATGCGCTCCTTCGCTTTTGATGTCTAAGTTTCTACAATACAAATCATTTGTCTGTCATTTCGTGTCTTTTCTATCAGCGCCTGAACAAGTAAGCTGCTCTTCGCAGCGTAGAAAGGTCAATATAATCAGGCACGTGGTCTGCAATAGAGTTCGTAAGAGGGTTTAATTAGTTCAACCTTCGTGTCTGAATGTGATTCCTGACAGCTTTTGGGTGATGGTTTTATTCTGTATTCCACCTTCAGCAAAGTTAGTTGATTCCTGCAGACCGAAAAGATAGAAACCCCCATTATTAAAGCATGCAATACCACGGAAATCAATATTTAGTTTAAAATTTAGAATACAGGAAAACAATAGGACATACTTAATGGAGATTTGGTTTGATTAGATAATATTTTGTTCGGAAGATCTTATATAATTCCAGCGTAAAATACAGTCATAATGGTATGTTTTGTTGTTGCGTGCATCGCAGGTGTATATGGAGTAGTCCACATCTGGTGTTATTTGGTTCGAGTCTAAAAGCTCCACTTGTTTTGATTGAACTGTACTTCGGCACGTGAGTGACATTTAACCTTTAATTCCACTTATATTTATTTAAATGTTTTACGAATGATCGAAGGTTGATATTCTACTTTGATTTAGTTATTTTAAAATTCATTTAGAAAAAGAAAGATCCCGCACTATTCTTGTAACTTTACAAAATTTTAAAGATGGCTGCGTAGTTTGCCTATCGTATTTGTTTCACAAGCAGACAGTAGTGACTACACTAAAAAAGTTGTTATTGACATATGATGTCAAAAATATCTAGTTATTCAACATAATTACCACATGTCATTTTGCGTTACTTTAAAAATATCTTTGGTTATTTTGAGGTCATGTAATTTAATCTTAAAGAACATGATGAATTTTTTTATAAGATATAAAGTAAAGCTAACTCTTTGTTTGAATGGTACATTTTTATAAGACGTAAAATAATCTAATTTCTCACTTGTAAAGTCGACCGTAGTACTACAGATGACTATAATTAAAATTTGAAATATGAGTTATTAAGAAAGCATAAACCTTATAGTAAACTTATGTAAAAGTATTCAATTTAAAGATCTTTGTATTTTTTTGAAGACAGAACCATACTGGTTTCTTTTTATGTAATTTTTTTGTTAAAAAAGTTAATGCTGAAACAAGCTAAGACAATTTAATTGAATAGAATTTATTTTTGCTTAACTCTTTTATTATTAAAAATTCAAGTAAAATTTATTGGTTCTTAATAAGCAAAAGGTTAACTGTGTCTAATGATAACAAATACCCTGAATGTGTATATTTTTAGAACTTAAATCGAATTATATTATTTTTGGTGAATATTTTTAAGGACACAAATGGTGTCCATGTTGTTCATTTGTTTGTTCACAGATTAAGTCGAGACATCTGTAACACATCTGGCAATAGATATTTTGGTAAGTGCTTTGCAAGGTTGATATATAGGTTTTGTGGTTATATAAGCGGTGTAGACTTCAGGTTTCCGCATTCCCCTAATACAAATTACATGTATCTTTGTATGTTGTTTTATTGAAAAATACGGTGGCGCTCTTTATCAATATTTTAGGTCAACAGACAACCCATGACCCAAGCTCATGATCTATCCAGAGCTAACACTCTACTAACCGTTTATCTCTAAAGAGTTTTTTTTTCCTCAAGCCGTTTTCCATCCAACTTTACCTTGGGCTTCCTTCATTAATAAGAAATTCTCGACCTTGTGATATCAGGTAAGGTAGTCGTTTATGCTTTATGGAGGCCAATTTGCTATCTGATATTCACGAGGGAATAATTATTTTTTTTTACAATATATCCATTCTAGGTTGATATTTAATTGACGAATGATATCAATTCTTCACTCCGTGAATTCCAAACTGGAATTCACAGCCTGTCGGCCAATCAACTAGTGGTATTTTCATTATTCACGGATACTTCAACAAATCATATGGCCTTGTAAGACACGCATTGCATAGCAACCGTCTAACAAATTTGAAGTTTTACAATTCTAAATATGAAAATTAATGGTTTTGAGTAAGTTTTGTTAAAATGAATTTTGATAACACTGAAAGCGATAATGATGAAATATGTACGCCTCCAGAACTTCTAGAAACTGCACAAGCGGTAATTATTAATCTATTGCCTGAAAGGTTAGAAAAACAATACCATCGAATATACACGGCGTTTATGGATTGGAGAAATCTTAATGGTGCAAGTTCATTTTCCCAGAATGTTCTCTTGGCATATTTTACAAAACTTTCTGAGAAATAAAAATCTTCTTTGTGGAAGATATATACTCAATGTTAATGAGCACATTAACGAAGTAAACATAGAAAATTATGCAAAATTGCGTACTTTTCTCAAACGAAAGAAGGAACGATATCAAGCAAAGAAAGCAAAAGTGTTTAGTCCAGAAGAAATAAATAAATTCATTACAGAAGCTCCTGTTAATATGTATATCGCAATAAAGGTAAGAAATTTAATGTCTAGACCCGATTAAACTAATCAAACATTTACCTTTAAGGTTGCGTTGATCATAGGAATAATGGGTGCTTGTAGTAATACCAAAATGCACTCTATAAAAAATGGAAGACTTTCAAGATCTGGTATCGGCTCTTTTAATAACCATACCCAATACCAAAACAAAAACGATCTGAAAGTTTACTGTGACCGGCAAATTTTATGAAATATGCAAAAGTATATTGCTCTTCGTTCACATGATGTGAAAACACCTTCATTTTTCTTAAACTACCTTCACGGCAAATGCACTGTTCAAAAGATTGGTATAAATAAATTTGCATCGATGGGAAAAACAAATAGCTACTTACCTAAATTTACCGGAGGGAAATCAGTACACCGGACATGGCTTCCGTAGGTCCTCTGCCACTCTGTTAGTTGATGCAAGTGGAGATATTACAGCTCTCAAACGACACAGGGGCTGAAAAAGTACGTCTGTAGCTGAAGGCTACGTGGATGATTCCATGACAAATAAAATGAACACTGCGAACAAAGTACTACAGTCTGTCGTACAAAATATACAACAAATATCAAATACTAATACTTTAAGTGAAGTCAATTGTGATCAAAACTCAACAACAGCTGTATTAAATATTACTAATTGTAGTGATTTTACCATAAATTTTTATAATAAGTAAATTTAAACTAGAACTATTACTTTGTATTATTACATGTTAGTGCAGGAGCTATAGGTAGTTGAGTTTACAAAATGTGAGGACCGGCACCTATGATTGGAATCTTATACCTGAGACCCCAAACAAGGACAAAACACATCTTGCCAGCAGCTGTGATGGTCTCTTCCTGCTCTTCGCGCCAACAGTAAGCATAGCGCGCTTAGGTATTCAGTGCATTTCTCAATCTATCGGCGTAAAAACGTTTCGTTATAAGTCGTGTTTGATGTATACGCATAAAATAATTTTATTTTCGTTATTTTGAGCGTCTATTTAAAGTGTGCTGTATTGAAAAACGTTAGAAATGTCTGGAAGTGATTAATTTGATAAGATGTTACATGCCAAAAATCGGTTATATATCACCTTTAGATTAAGTATAAATTATAAGGTAGTTCCCGCGAATATTTTCAAATAAACTTGTCAATTTCCGTCATACCGGACAGTTGCGTTTTCGCAAAAGAATGCGCAGGCGCGGAGTGAATGGCGCAAGTACGCGGTATGTGATGCGACGCCATTAGACTACGAGGCCTGAAGCCGAGAACAGCTACCTGTGTCGTGGTGTGTCTTTTCCCTTTTTTAGGATGTAGGTTCCCTTTTACCTTATCTCCGTGTGCCTTTACTTGTATCCTACTTTCCCTACCTAAGATGAACAAAGGAGGATGGACGAATTAGAATTTGGACTAAACAATGGCGTGATGTTATCCACACGAGATGGCCCTGGGATATAACTGTAAGGTGCGATTTAAGTGAGTACATTGCTTTATTTATATTGTAATTTGATCATTGTATCACTTTTAAACGGGTTTGGTATTTGATACAATTTGCTGCGTAATCACGTTATATGAACGATTGCGCAATAATTTGAAACGCGGGAAAACGTAAGAGTGGCGCCCATTACACGGTGTTGAAAATTAAATTCGTCTTAACATCCAATTTATCTTGTAAGATGATAATTTTGAAAATATATATATATATATATATATATATATATATATATATATATATTTAATATGATTTAATATGATTGTTTGCGGGTTATAGGTCACTAGAAATAACTACTCTTCTTTAATACCTAAATTTTCGCATATATTTTATGCTTGATCACAGGTTTAACTAAAAATATATAAACACTGATTATAAGTATGAAAACTTTCAGCTACTCACAATGAGGTTGGTTATAAATATGATTGAGACATGAAATTATTACGTATACATTAAATATTTAAAACAGCTTTTTTAAAAATGGTAAAAAAATTTTGTAATATAGAAAAGGTAAAATATTGGTTTGGCAGATTTTCAAAAATTTGATTAATACTATCTTGGATTTTTTTATATGTATGTATAGGTGCATGCGTAAGTAGAAGGAGGTGCCTAACTGTGGGTTTGATGTTTGTGTGTGTGTGTGTGTGTGTGTGTGTGTTTTAATATGTCTGTGTTTTCATTGGAATTGAATTTTAGGTTTAAGAGATATGCGTATATAGAATGATTAAAAGTTAATCGTCCGTACGAAACATGGTTCAAATTCTTTAACCATTCAAAGAAGGAGACTGTTACACAACCGGCATTAAGGTACATATCTGGGATCACCATAACATTTTTAGCAATTAAAATTTGATCGGCAGCAGGTGTAGTAGGTCCATTGGCAGCTTCAGCAATAATCTTACATTGAAGATTGCCTGCATTTTCTTTTGTGATAACCTTTTCAAGAGCTGCTGGAATAAATATATCGCACTATTCAAACATTAAACAATTACCGGCATAATATATATATATATATATATATATATATATATATATATATATACACAGTGTGTCCAAATTTCGAGTCTCTACATTGTGATTTCAGTTATTATAAGAAATAGAGATTGGGTTAAATGGGGAAAGATTTGGAGGAATCCAGGCCAGTTTTGTATCCGTTTACAAAATTGGTGTAAGATGTCTGGTTTTGGAGATATTCGAAGAAAACTAAAAATGGCGGATTTTGTTTTTTGATAATAAAACATGAATCATAAGTCGCACCATCACAAGACTTGCACATTATTAAGACAGTTTTCTAAAAGGAGTATTTTAGCATGAACAGAATCATTCGATTGTCTTTTGTTTTCGAGGAAACACCCACAACTTATGTTTTTCTTATGGCCGCCATTTTGAATATTAAGTGAATATTATGCGCCTTAAAATTAACTTTTAAATGATATGCCACATGTCTATAAAAAATGCAAAAACTATCCTAAATTTTAAAGATAACTAAATTTGTATGCTCTTGAACGTTTGGTAATCCCAACACGGCAAAAATTTGATTTCTACTTTATGAAAAGTACAAGGATGCAGCAGAAGAAGCTGAAGAAGCAGAAAGTGTCATCGATAGTTCTGATGACAGTTTCCAGAACTATGAAAATCAATCTGACACATCAACAGATTCCACTGATGAAGATGAAGAATTCTTTTAATTATTAAAAATATATTTGATCAATAAATATACAACATAAAATCTAAATGATTCATTACTATTTACCCGATCCGGATATTCTTATTCAACTGAACAATTACATAGATTGAAATAATTCATTAAACTCATTCAAAAATAGATTAATCAACGAAATTATAGCTTGACCGATTTCAAACCACATGAAATTTGTATAATGAGTAGTTCACATATTGTATTGAATAAAAATGATAGGCAGCTGCCTACATAACGGGGTAAAGATCGTCAGTTGCATCATCGATATCATTATAAAATACCTAGCCAAATGCCGACTTAGCACTTACAGTCCCTCAGCTGACGGTTTTATCACCATTATGTAAACAGCTGATTTATGTTTTTATTATTCTAGTTGTATACTAAATTTGATGTCTGAGTTTCATTGAATTTGAAATTACTTTACATAATTTGTTTTATGATAGATTTACACAAGCGACTGACGACTATCCCCCCACTACACACGCAGCTGACTATTGTTATTATTATTACCATCACCTAAACAATAATTGTGCAAATTCTCAAGTGGCTTGAAATTACTTTTGAAAAATTGTTTTTTTACAAGATGTACATTTTCTCACGATCTGCCCCACCACGATTCCGGCGACTGACGCTTGTTTTGATAATTAGATGTATCTCAACTATCAATTACACAAAAAATTAAGCGGGATGAAATGACCATCAAAAATGTAACGCTACCTCCCGTACTATTGGCCCATACACATCCAACATTTTATGTGGTTGAGCGGACACCCGTATCCGCCATAACGCCAGTGTTAAGAGTTTCTAGCGGACACCGGTGTCTGCCATGGCGCTTAACCTGTTAATTCACTCTACAGGGTGTAACAAAATAAGTGTAAAACATTTCAGGGGTGATTCCTCATCGTAAAAGAGGTAGGGTCTTTCATATAAAGAAACTTCATTGGAGCATCCCTTGTTAAGATACAGCCCCTTAAAGGGAGTACATAAAATTTGTTTTTCATATTTTTTTACAAACATTACAAAGTTACAAAATTGAAATTAAGGTGACATTTTTTACTATCAAAAATACACTTACTCAGTAATTTATTTGATTTACCCCATGATTGTAAGGGGTGCAAAACGCAACCCCTAAAATTTATTTCCAATGTAACTGTTTGTCTTATTATTTGTTTCCCATTTAAAAATTTATTTCCAATAGCTTATTTCATTCTAAAAAAAAATGTCTCTTGAATTTTTTGCCCAAAATTAACCAGATCGCAGAAAAAAATTATTTTACAAACAACTACAGAGATACATCGTCATAAGACGAAAATGCAAAACTAATTTTTCTAATAGGCCGCTATTAGTGATAGTGACAATTAAATTGTTATCACGCTGTCAGTTTGTAAATTTTTGAAATTGAATTAATAATTGTGTGTCGTTGTTCTGTTCTTAATTTGTTAGTTTAATAATTCACTTGTTGTTAAAATGGCATACACAAATGCGGAAATGGCTGATATGCATTACGTTTACGGTCTGTCGCAGGGTAATGGGTTAGAAGCTTATAGAAGGTATGCTGAAATGTATCCTCAACGGCAGCTCTCTTCGCATAGAATATTTGCCCAACTTCATCAACGATTACTAGAATATGGTTCATTCGAAAAAAGAACGCAGGATTGTGGTCGCCATCGAGAAGTTAGAACACCACAGCTTGAAGAAGCAGTACTTAATTTGGTTGAAGAACCACCCACTAGCAGTACTAGAAAGATTGCTTTCGAGTTAAATGTTGATCATATGACGGTATTTCGAATTTTAAAGGAACAACTGTTATACCCCTACCATCTACAACGAGTAGAGGCACTGTTACCGTGAGATTTTCCAAACCGTCTTGAATTTTCCAATTGGATGCTGGAAATAATTAGAAGAAATCCTGACTTTCTGAAGACGATTGAATTCACAGACGAATGTACTTTTTCTCGGGGCAAGATTATTAATTTTAATAATAACCACATATGAGCTGATGAAAACCCTCACGCTATTGTCCAAGCTAACCATCAAGAACATTTTTGTGGGTCGGAGTTATTGGGGATTATTTAATTGGCCCTCATTTTCTACCTCCTCGATTAAATGGTGAGGCATACACTCAATTTTTAAGAGAAGTAATCCAGTACTGCTGGAGGAAGTTCCTTGTGGTTATGTTTTTTATGCATGATGGGGCTCCCGCCCATTTTAGTCAAGAAGCACGTCAGCGTTTAACTCAAATCATTGGATAGGTCGAGGAAGACCACAGAATTGGCCCGCTCGATCCCCGGATTTGAATCCTCTCGATTTCTCTACTTGGAGCCATTTACAGAATTTGGTTTATCCTACTCCTGTTCGCGATGTAGAGGACTTACGAAACCGCATCATCGATGCGTGCTGGGTAATTAGAGAGATTCCAGGAATATTTGAGCGAATACGTGGCTCAATGCTCCGACGTCTAGACGCATGTGTAATGACTGAAGGTGGACATATTGAACATTTATTATGATTTCTACATGTTGTATGTTTTGTTATTAATAAATTAGTTTTGTTTATTCATCTTTAATCATACTTTGATGCAGGTAGTAACTACAAAATAACAATAATAATCCAGTTCGCATTTATGACGATGTATCTCTGTAGTTGTTTGTAAAATAATATTTTTTCTGCGAACTGGTTAATTTTTTGGCAAAAAATTCAAGAGACATTTTTTGTTTAGAATGAAATCAGCTATTGGAAATAAATTTTTAAATGGCAAACAAATAATAAGACAAAAAGTTACATTGGAAATAAATTTTAGGGGTTGCGTTTTCCACCCCTTACAACCATGGGGTAAACTAAATAAATTACTGAGTAAGTGTATTTTTGATAGTAAAAGATGTCACCTTAATTTCAATTTTGTAACTTTTTTAGTGTTTGTAAAAAAAATGAAAAACAAATTTTATGTACCCCCTTTAAGGGGACCTTATCTCTTTTACGATGAGGAATCACTCCCTGAAATGTTTTACATTTATTGTGTTACATCCTGTATATAACAGAAAGTAAAAACAAGCACCAAACGCTATTGGTAATGATACTTCAAACCGTGGAAAATCTTGTTATGAAAGAATCTACTTTTTAAATTCACCACAAAAACATGTGAATTTTCAAAATTGCATGATTTGATCATAAAATAATTCATAAATGGGAAATCTCCTATTGTTGACCAATGGTAGTTCTGTATCATTTCGATTCCTATTAAAAGGGTTTTCAGAATGTCGTACCATACATGAGGGTATTGTATTTTAAATAAAAATCTAAGACGCATGTACGCCTTACAACCAAACTTACGGAAATTTTATAAAAGGAAATTATATATTTTAAATTAAATAACTAGTACTTAAATGTTAAATAAAATTTTATTATTATAAATATAATTTAATAAATTTTATTGTTTTAATCAAGTTTGAGTCGGACTACTTAATGATATAAGCTCCCAGCACCACTCAAACAAACAAAAAAATAGAGAATAATTAATTAAAATTGTTAACATATATTCTGTGATTAGTCCCGGGTATTGCGATTCCTCCGAATAAGTCAGTTTGTTGTACGGTTGGAATATCTTCAGCCGAATTAGGAATGATTGCTTCATAGTGATCTCCATGTATCACATCCCTGCCATTTCCAGCGCAATGAACTACGGCTAAAGACTCGCGAACTAATTGATCTTTTTTTGCACAAAAATTATATGATGTGATACTGAAGCCGAAATGATAATAAGAATCATTTGGATACCTATTGAAGTTTATATTAGTTTCTACTGTTAACATTTCTCAAATAAATTCGATTATCTCGAAAACTAAATGAGATATCGAAAAGTGTATAGCATATTTGTAATCAGCGTAAAAAACTAAACAAGGTACATACATATCATTTATTGTATCATTTTGGGAATATGGCAACGGACGACGGCGGCGACGACGACGACGTAGCGATTATACTAACCTAACTTACTTCGTAAGTTTGGTTGAAAACGCAGCTTTCAGTTGGAAACCACCTTAGTCCACATTGTATATAGGGGAAAATGTTTTCAGATTGTGTAGCCTAGTCGTAGCTATCGTTTAAAATAAACCGAAAGTTGATATCTTGAATAACAAAAAAATTGTAGAACTTTCACAGAGGACTTGGACACCCTGTATAATCTTTTTACTATTATCCAAAGATGTATATTTACAAAATATACAACGATTGAAATAAGTAGAACATTCTAAATTAATAAAAAACTAACCTTATCAGTCTAAAAAGACAAATAAGCTTAATTTCCTTCATTTACATTTGAACAACGCGTGCCAAAAACCTCTAATTCAACAAAAAGCAAAATTGAACGTATTTACGACTGTGAATTATTGCGCAATTCAGTTTAATTTTATTTTACATTGAACGTTGCTCATATAAACAAATCTATTAAGAAAGAATAAATTATAAATCCTTATTTTTATTTATTTAGGTTAGAAAATTATAAAATATTTACTGGATAGTTTACGTCTTCTTGTTCTCTAATGTTATCAATGCGCGCTTGTACTATTTTAAATGAGCTTTTTACGTTTATACGTATGAAGTTTGTTATTTTAAAAAATGCCTGAATAGCACACAAACTCCTTTTTGAATAAAAAAAACTAGCAGAGCGTGGTTTCGATCCACGGACCTCTGGGTTATGGGCCCAGCACGCTTCCACTGCGCCACTCTGCTCGTATGCTTTTCTAACGAGTTTGACAAGTATTAGTACTCTGTAAATATAAAACTTTTATATATTTTAACCATTGAATAATCAATTTGAATCGTTTTAATAAAAATGTATTCAAAATATATATTAATATTGCTACACTAGAATGGCAATAACAAGTTAAAAATAACTTACGCTTGTGAGAAAGTGATTTGTTATGAAGAATTTTTGGGGAAGTTGTATTTGTACCTTTTCAATTGTGAGATATACGCTTACATATTAAACTGATTCTGACTAATATAATCGATGAAATGCCGTTACTTCTAATTTTTATTATTTTCTGCAGAGTCGTTAATGAGTCGACCTCTCCCGGGTGCTAGAGTTATATGCCACATTTTATTCATTCTGTTTAAAAACCTCTTATATACCTAATTTGTCCCATAATTCTTGTGTAGTGTAGTTTTTAATATTCCTCATCTGACATTGACTTTCGAAGATGGTAGTTAAAGTATCGTTAACATATCGAGCTTTTCGTTATCTATAATTCATTTTAGCATAAAAGACCTTAATTATTAGTAATAATGTGAACAATAACACCAGTGACAGTTAATGGGTGGTCTGATAGTATGAACAATAAAAAAAGACCTTAATATTTTGGACATTTGCAAGAATAACTCCATCATGTGCTATATCAGTAATATTGGCAAAACATAAGCTATTAAATAGGCCAATAGTCGACTACTCTTTTCATTTAAAAAATTGTGGTTATGTACATATCTTTAAAACTAAAAAATTAAAGTATTTGAACCACTCGCTTCTACAAGGCATAAAAATAGTAGTTTTCTATTTACATTATTTCTCTAATGTCAATAATAAACCACACATGGATTTGAAAAAAATTGCAGTAATTAGTTCTTTCAAAATATCTAGATATCCGTGGATTTTTTCTAAAATAGAAAAAAACATGCGAGATCAACAGACAAAACCGTATTACCTTTCCCATTTGAGTGTCTCTCTAGCTTTAGCAGTTTCCAATATGCCCACAGTACAAATGAAAAAGAAACTCGCCTTGAATTGGAGATAATGACCTTGCAATGGGTTTGAAGTCAGCTGGAGGAAAGTAAACGCTTTCTTAAGGCCAACATTTTCGAATTTAGTTTAAATTCTTGATCACAGGCTTTCTAAAATTCTACAATTATCTAGGCTAACATGTACATGAATTGATAGTAACTTACAAGGAAAGGTTATATATTAAATTAATTAAATTAACATAAAAATTAAATCGAAATTTCTTTTTAGCTGATTATTGCTTCAATTTGTTGTATAAGAAAATTGTATAACTTGTATAAAAATTAAAATGATATATTTTGAAACCCTTCAGTTTCACTTTTTTTAATATTTAAAGCTTTAAATATAGGATGCCTATATGTACGCGCGTGCATGTGTGTGTGTGTGCGCGCGCGTACGTGCGTGCATGAGTGCGTTCGTGCGTGCGTGCGTTTGTGTATGTGTGTGTGTGTGTGCGTGCGTGCGTGCGTGCGTGCGTGAGTGCGTGCGTGCGTATGATGGCTATATAAGTATATTCTGCCTTTGAGATACAAAACTAACTACGACGTAGTGTTGCTGTTTTACCACCTGATGGTGATATTATTTACTTTTGCCATAGTTTCTTCGAACTTAGCGCGATGTGCTTGTTTTTACTTTTTATTGTACAAGGTGAAGCAAAACGCAAAATGAACAAAAAGTCAATTTTTATAAATGGCCCCCGCCATATTGGATTTTGCCATTGAATAACGTTTTTGTGGATCTTCTATTGACATATAATTTTTTATAGGTTACATGAAAACAAATTCTGAAAAATTGAGAAAACAGATTTATTTTAGGTAGTTTTCATAATTTAAAAAAACCAGTACGCAACTGTCATCAAATTTGATAGCAAATATCCAGTGCCAAAAGGGCACAACAATAAATAAACCTGTATATATTAATGGCAGACAAAAACAATTTTTAAAAATAACTAAGCGTGGAAAAACAGTATGATAATGTAACGAACAGGAGTAAGTTGACTACAACAAGTGTTCAAAAATATTACCATTTTGTTCGATGCAGACTGCTAGTCTTCTGATAACGAAATTCGTACTCGGGTCGACATTGCTTCGTCAATTGAATGAAATACTTACCTCAGTCTATCCTTCATTTTATCAGGAGTTGTTGTATGAACTTTTTCCTTAACAAAACCCCATAAAAAGTAATCCATCGGGGTTAAGTCAGGAGAACGTGCTGGCCAAGCAATAGGTCCATCTCTGCCAATCCACCTATGAAGATAGTTTTCATTAAGAAAACGACGTACAATTGTATGATTATGTGCGGGAGCACCATCGTGTTGTATCCACATGTTCCTTCTTGTATTTAAATCGACATTTTTCAACAAAATGGGGAGATCCTCATCAAGAAATCGCAGATACCGTTCCCCATTTAAAATACCGTCGAAAAAGAAGGCACCAATAACATGGTTACCAATAACACCTCCCCATGCATTAAGGGACCATTGATGTTGAAGATCAACAGTTCTTAACCAATGTGGATTTTCGGTTGTATAGTAATGCATATTATGCCTATTGACTGATCCGTTGCTTTTGAACGATGCCTCGTCAGTGAACAAAATGTTCGAAATGTAATAATTTTCGACAAACACACCACTCATTCTACTTGAAAATTGTATGCGATTCTCAAAATTATCTCCATATAGTTCTTGATGAAGTTCGATGTGATAAGGGTGGAATCGATGTTTCAATATTATACTGTACGCTGTTTTTTGAAATATCAGTTACTAGAACGATTTCTCTGGTGCTCAGATTCGGATTTTCTTCTATCATCAGCAAAACTTCTAATTCAGATTCGTCGTCCATTCGTTTTGCTATTATTTTACACTTAGAATGTGCAACGTTTCCAATAGCTCCAAATCTGTCTCGCAGCTTTTCAAAGGTTACAGTTCCTGGAGTTCTCAAGTTTGGATATTTTTGATGATACATTCGACTTGCCAATAAAAGGTTTCGATCAGCTTCTTCAATACAGTATATCATATTAATTAATTCTTGACGTGTGAAATTGATTGTGACATCAACAAATTGAACGGCAAATTTTTAAGATAATTAATATTGACAAGATATGTCAGATTTGATGCTAGTAGCCTACTTAGTTTTCTCTAGTCTCAAAACTGCATAAAAAAACATGTTTTCACAATTTTTCAGAATTTTTTCTATGTAAGCTATAAGAAATTATGTCAATAAAAAGCTCCACAAAAACACTATTCAATGGCAAAACCCAATATGGCGGGTGCCATTTAAAAAAATTGACGTTTTGTTCCAGAATAGTACCAAAATTCGATTAGAATTGTCCTCTTAGAATCCACTTAGAATTAGAATTTTCCCCTTAGAATCCACGCAGCTTTGAATTGTCCAAAAATACACCAGAAGTATTATTATCGACGCAGACTTGAAATGTTTAGTATTATTGTCGACACCGAGTTGAAATATTATTGTCGACACAGACTTGAAATATTATGTTCGACACAGACTTGAAATATTATTGTTGACACAGACTTGAAGCCCTATTATTATAAATATTTAATTTAAATCAAGTACCCAAATTCTACTCACGTTTTTTATAAAAAACGGCAAAACTCTTCACATGCTTAACATAATTGTTGCACTATTTTCACTGTAACTTAAATTTGATATATTCTACTTTATTACGCGTGGATTTCTGGTTAACAGTGTCGCAGCTTCGACGTACATCAGTTGTGAACTGAGTTGTGTTATCACCGCTGTGTGTTAAATAGCCTTTTCCCACTACATGTCGGCTGGGTTTTCAAGCAGTTCTGCAGATTATCTTAACCAACCAGGTTTTGTCTTTAATATTCTTTGTATTTTAAAGCGGTTTCTGATGTAATTAATTCGGATTTTCGTGTAATGGTGTTTATGTGCTATTGATACTTTGTTATCTTTGCTATACATTGTTTTGTGTAGATATCGCTTTTTGGATAATTGTACAAAATAAATGATGTAACTCTAATGCTGTTTTCGTTCATGTATTTATGCGTCTTTGAAACTGCATTTTCTTATCAAAATGCTCATCGTTCCAGCGTATATGCATAAAGTCTTGTTAGGTTTTATCTACTCTACTGCGTATTTATTTTGTAACTTGTTAAACACTTCTCAACGCGTGTTTAATTACATGTACGATTATTTCTCTGCTGAATACGCGTTTTATTGTTGAAAGATATGCTTACTGGCATTACTTAAAATTAATAACGGTCTACATATAGGGTGTTAAATGCTTGCTATTTGCATAATGTATGAATTACCTATTTTTCTGCTAAATAAATGCAGTTTTCTGTTTCCTATTGCTATTTATTGTTACTACACGATCCTTACTACTCAATACACCCGTAAACAACCCCTTATCACAGCAAAATATATATATTATATATATATAAAATACTCATATTTAGACCAGGGTAGAAAATTAATTAATTACATCAAATAATTTTAATCACCGTGTATAAGGAATTTTATTAGATAATACGCTTTATTAAAAAACCGTGGAGCATAAAAATTCATTCGTTTCATTAAAAATAAGGGATTTAAATTATTTACAAGACGCTTTCTATAAAAAGAAGCAGAATTAAAATGCTCAACGTGTAATTTAATTATTCCAAGTAAAGAAACAAATGGAAATTACGTGCAAGATTTATATTAATTAATTCAAGTTTAAGTAACGAGTATTAAACAAAATGTACAAATAATAATTGAATATTTAATTAGGATTCACTAAAAATTAAAGGGTATTATTTTAATTGGAGTTAATTGAACCATTAGTAACATATAATATGCATAAAAGCTTGTAAAAACCCAATAATATTCAAATCGTAGAAGTGTTAGTTAAAATGTTACGATTGAACACACCTGCGTATTTTTAAAAGGCAATTTCAGTTTAATTTGTTTAGATAAACATGTAGATTCTACGGATATTGGAAACGGTCGGATGCTTTAGCAGGAAATACAAAACAGCGTTTATTTAAAAGTCACGTTCTGCTTAAATTTTGTAGATAACAAATGGTTACAGAGAATGTTGGAGAAACCGTCGCTTAATATTCACGGGAAATGCTAATAAAGTGGGTTATTTAACAGTCCACGTGGATTGTACATAACCGATAGTAAAGAGTATCGATTTGTACCACTCAGAACAGGGTAGATAGAGACGGATAATATGCGCAAGACAGAGACACAGATAGTAAAAGGCGTGATTTGAGCAACGTCACAAGAGCTACGATTGGTTGTAATCAGATGCAGATATGAGAGGTGTAAACGGAACGATTTCGATACAAAATTAATTAATTATTCTCGGACGTGGTTGCGTGCCGTGTGGAGAATTTCGCAGATTTTCAATGGCGCGTGTGCAAAGTTAATAGAATCGCGTGCCCGGCTGTCGAAAAGGGAACCGAGAATGCGAAATTCTGGAAATTGTCCGTTTGCGGGACAAAAGCGACGAACAGGCTAGCCATTATATAAACCCGGACTTTAAACAGTATAGCTCTCTTAGATTTTTGATTATTCGATGCTTTAAACAGTGCTCTTAGATTTTCGATTTTGATTCAATACTTTAAACAGTTTGCTCGTATATTTTGGTGATTATTGAATACTTTAAAACAGTTTGCTCTTTACGTGCTACCATGAAAGTTATTTAGTGCATTTAGAAAAGAAGATACAAGGTAATAAAGTCTAGTTATATTTACGAGTATAACTGTACCAACTATCGAAATTGTAACGATAAATGAATAAACAAAAGTAGGCAGTTTTGGCATATAGCGTGAAAGAAGTATGAATTTCTTTGCTATTTTTCGGGGGTGTTAATAATTAAATGGTATTCGTACTCGTGATTGGATCCACAAAACAAGATGTTGATATACTTAGATGAGTCCTGAGAAGCCCTAAAACAATTTTAGATGAATGGTGGTGTAGAGAAATTTTTTTAAAGCGACCAGTAATCCGAGGACCTAAACATAACCCAGTTGGAATGGTGTGATTAACAAAGGACGATGTACATTGGAGCCACGAGTGCATTAACCTTCAGGTAACTTATGCTTTGTTGTTCGATTTTTGATGTTTTGGTGTGTGTTGAATAACTTTATAATTTGTTTACTTAAAATGGGCAGTAGTGAATTTGTACAAACAACAAATTTTTAATTTTAAGATGAAATTTTCGTGTTCAAGTAGAAAGGAGTATTTAGTATTTATGTTCTTGATTATGATGAAAATTTGGGTTTGTCTTTGAGCTCAATTAGACGAACCTGTTTAATTAACGTAAAGGGTGGAAGATGCTCCCTTTTATTCAGACTCAGGTCTGCAAATATTGTTACATTAATTAGTAGGCATCCTACAAGGACTTTAATTCTGGATGCAAATTAAAATGATGACAAATTTAATCTTGAAATTTTATGATACTGAAATTTATGCTACAACTTAATTTTGAAATTTTAATGTATTATGAATATTGATGTAAATAGAGTTAACGTTGATGTTTGTGGTAGGAATGTGTCTGTTTTTTTTTATGAATGAGGATTAGAGTTTTAACTAGGTAAGCAGCCGAGGCGGAAAGAGTAAAGAGGCGATTATCAGAAGAGGATCACAGCAAATCGTAGCGCCCAAAAGTGAGGCTCGAGTTCAAAAATAAAATTTTTGTGATTTTATTCTAGGAAACTGGCGAGACGTTTTGTACATTTCACAGCATTAATGGCGCCTAACGTGGGGCTCGATTTGAAAACCTCAGTTTAAGATTAATGGTGAGGTTTCACAGCATTAAATGTATATATTGTTGCGAAGCTTTCGGCTGTAACTACTCGAGCCCCTCCGTTGGGAAGCCAAAAATGTTGTGTAGACGCCTCGGCTGCTCCGCTCTGCCCCTCTTTACTTCATTCAAAGTGTGTCCATGGATTGTGGACAATAAAACTGTAGTTTAGTTCGTTGATTGATTTTCTTTGCGTCCAAACATAACCGAATACTACCATCCTTCTTTTTAACAACCACCAGCGGGTTCAAAAAATGTGTGTTTGAATATTTGCAATAATTTTTTGTGCTTTGGTGTATTTCTTTTAATTGTTGTATTTATTGAACTATAAATTTATGGGGCTTTCCAAGTGAATGAAAATTATTTAGGTTGTCAAGGAGTAGTGATTTATAGATAACCAGGATATATTGTAAAAAAGTACAGAGGGTTTATTTAATTTGGTTTGGTAGTGCTGTAAATTTGCACTCATGGTTAAAAGTTTTACGATGAGCTCATGTTGAAACGAAGAGATATAGTCATGTATGAGGAATTCCCTCTCACTTTAACAGGATAATTGTGTAATAAGGTTATCGAAGTGAAATATTTCCTTGAAAATAAAATTATTGTTAGTAAGAAGTATCCAAGTGTACATAATGGAAAATATTATAAAAATGTAATATTCATTGACTGTAAATAGAGTGTGTTGTATCTTGTGAATTGCGTTATTTTGAGTGTGAGTGTAGAGTGGATTTTCTTTTAGGTTATAGCATGGTGGCAGTGAAGCAAAGTTGTAGGATTCAGCAATCTAGGTAAGCGTCTGTGTTAGAATAAGAGTTTTAGAGAAGTTTAGTAGGGGAAAAGCGGAGCAGCCGAGGGAATACACAACATTATAACGACCCAACGCTGGTGCACGATTTTCAGAGGAAAACTTTACAACATTATGGCGACCCGAACGTGAGGGGCTCGATTTCAGATAAAAAAAAATTTTTATTTTAAGAAACTGGCGACCTGGGATTAAGGAGTTTTTCCGTTTTTCCGAAGTTTGAATTTTTAAGATTTGACGTTGTCATTGGTTGTCCTCTCAACATGGGGGGATATCGCAATTTTATTGGTCCACGCAATTATAAATAAAAATTAAAATTAGATATGACTTATTAATATAGAGTTCCCAACAACAGTTTAATTAAAATGCGTGTTTCCAGCTATTAATTAGCATTGTAGGAAAGTCCTTAAAATTTACAAATAGTACGTCAGACATTATTTATTAGAAAACGCATGGGTAACTTTATGCATTCACTTTATTTACAAACGCCTTAATTGGTTGAAAGAAATTATGTTGATGCATGGAAAACCATAATATTCACTATGACTCTATAATAATATACAGAAACACGTATCGATACACTTTCTAACTAGAACGATGTAAAATTAAATATATTTTAACTTTTGGTTTAATTATATGCGTAATTGTACTAAATAAAAATTTTTTTACAATCCAGGATATTAATAAGTATTTTTTTAAGATTTTACTCTATTATTGAATTAAATTTAAACATAAATGTAGGGGTGTTTTTCTTTTATGTTTTCTTAATAATAAACAGCATGCGGTTCTTTGTTGGAGCTAATTTTAAAGGACGTGATAATTAAAAAAGGTCTTAAAAATTTTGATTGAATAAAATTGAAACGCAATACGTTTATCAGATAGGGCGTATATGTTTTATTGTGACTTCTATAGTTCTTTTGTAAATTCCGATATAATTTAATAGAATGGAATTATCTTTAAAGTACCGCTAAATTTGTTTTGACAAAAAATTTTAAATGGCGGTGTGGTTAGAGGGATGTCCGATTTAAAAAATTTTGAAAGATTTGAAAAGCTGAGAAAAATGCAATATTAATTGACACCTTACACGACGGAATTATATAAAAAATATCGCCTAAAAGTACCTTTTGGTAAAAATTTCAAAAATGGCGATAGTAGGAGCCGGTCCGATTTAAAAAATTGCTTCAAATTTGGGTAGTCAAGAAAAATTTATAGTGGTTTGATAGGTTATACTACTGGAAAATCTACACAAAGTGAACCAACAATGCAAATAAGGAGAATTGGATTAGGTATTTAGAAAATTGATAATAGGTTAAAGATGAGCACTGTATGGTTTGGTAAAAGAACATTTTTAATTCAGTAAAAAATGCTCCGATTTGAAAAATTCTCAAAGATTTAAGAAGCTGCGTAAAAGGCAATATTAATACACACCTTACACGGGGAGGTTTGTATTAAAAATATCGCTAAGAGTAACTTATAGAAAAAATGCTAAAAATGGCGCTGGTGGCTAGGGGTCCCGTCCAATTTAAGAAAGTTTTTCAGATTGGGATAGTTTAGAAAATTCTAAACTAATTTAATAGGTCGTACGACATATTTATCTTAAAAAATATTCCCCACAACCAAAATTATAAATAAATGTATTAAATTATGTTATTTTTTGTTCTCAGGTTTAAAGTGGTAGTCTTATTGAGAGACAACGATATCCTTAATTAAATCGATGGGGAAATAAGTGGAGGTAATTAAAGAAAGTTAAAACTTCGAATTGTTCAGTTTAAGTACGTCTGTCGACCGATGTAGACGTCGTGTGGTGCCCGTTAATAAAAATATGGTGTAAGTCCTATAACATTTTAGGTTAGGTGTTCTTAAATTATTTTCTAAAAATGGAGTCTGTAAGCCGTTTCTTAATCACCCTTAATTTTTTTCCTATTTAAATACGCTCTAAGTTAATCTCTAAATTAAACAATAATACGAGATGTGCAAGTAATGATTTCGATTGACTCGATGGTGTAGTGATTAAGGGAAGGGACCCGTTTTGGACTCGGGCAGCACGGGTTTGAATCTTGCTTGAGTCGTTTTTTTTTCTAAGTGGTGATGGAGGTAAAAGGATGTGGAGGTGGAGGGTCGTAGAGGTGCGTGGAGTGGTGTGAAGGCATGTGGAGTGATGTGGAAGTGTGTGGAATGATGTGGAGCGATGTTAAGGGATGTGGAGTGATGTTGAGGAATATGGAATGATGTAGAGGAATGTTGAGTGATGTGGAAGTGCAAAGTATTGCCTCTTCGCTCAATCCGTACAAATGATCTAATTGCCAATCCTCTCTTAATCGACGCCAGGATGCAGGGATTGCATTCCCCTTTCTATCTGGTCCTTCACACTATTCGTATGAACGAGTGCCGCTTTACAAAACTTCTATTTTTTGGAGGGCATGAGTAAAATACCCCATTTCATGTTCCTATGGGATCACTATACTCCCTCGAGAGTCCCTTTTTTGTTATTACATTTATAAAGGGGAGCTGTACCTTGACACGTGTAAGGCTTTCAAACCAAAAAAAGGTTTTGCGTTCTCTTTCAAAAAAATTTTAGTACGACATTCTCTTATCTTAATATTTAGGTTAAATCATAAGTGTTTAGTATTTATTTTTTTCTTTGAAGTTATCTTAGGGGTTTATTTTATCTAGTTAATATATGAACATAATTGGTTATTTTTTTTTTCTGAAAATATCTTAGGGATCGTGTCGTATCTTAAATAATACTCTAACCCATAGAGAGTTAGGTATTTATTTTCTCTCTTCAATTATCTCTGAGATGTTATTCTTA
The DNA here is from genome assembly GCA_036346225.1 of Platerodrilus igneus. NCBI lineage: Eukaryota > Metazoa > Arthropoda > Insecta > Coleoptera > Lycidae > Platerodrilus > Platerodrilus igneus. The sequence continues at coordinate 5,042,272 of JARFIW010000318.1, read as the reverse complement.
TTTTACCTTGATCTTAACGTAAATAAGTTGTATATTCTTTCTCGTTGTGAGATGCTTTTAAGAAACTATTTTATCTATTTATTGTTCCGAACCTTTGATATTAATTACCAAGGGTAGGATTTGTTTTTGGAAGATAAAGAAGCTAACTTACATCTTAATGTTGTATTTGCTAGGGTAGGATTAAAAAAATTATGTATCACAAATGCAGAAACGCTGGCAAATTTGTTAACGTAACGTTTTTGCTGATGCATCATATTATGTCATTCTGTTAAAAGCCAGCAAAATATTTGTTCAACTTAACAGAATATCTTCAAAGATTTGAATGTATATTTGCATACATTTGTATGTGAATGTGAAAATAAATTTTGTATTTAGTTTTATAGTGAAGTTAAGTGTTAGTAATAAGTATGTGAATCACATGTTCCCGATTAAGTTTGTGCGGTTGGTACGTCGGCAAGCAAGACCTGTGCATGCTTAGTTGAGTAAGCCTTAGAATCGGGTGGCCACTTATTTCCCTTTTCTGGTATCGCAAATATTTCTACGGTTTGAAAATCAGGTGACGCCTATAGACAAATTTAATTTAAATTTTCCGTGAAGGTGAGCTCTCGTACGAAGAAACTGTTGTTTTTATTTGTTTTTGTTTTTGCAGTTTTGAGACGATTGCTATGCCTATTTTTATAAAACTTTAACTGTTTATTGTATTAGTTAGGTTTATGGGATTTTTAAACTACACACGAGGATGTCTTCACTAATATTATGTTTAACATAAACGTTGCGTGAGAACCTCACAAGGTTTGGTTCTCACGAAAGTCACGACATTGATTTATGATTTGTGGTTTGGGAAGCCACTAGGATTGCATTTCTCGTGCGTAACGTGCAGCTGTGCTCACCATATTTGCGTTAGGAGGGGAACGATAGCTCGTAGGAGCCGATGCGGCGAAACAAGGAGATTTTACTACCGGCTTGCCTCAATTTCAAACGTGTTTCGTAGAGTTTGGACAGTGGACAAAGTGGTCCCTTTTTTTTACCTTTTTCTCTATTATACAACATACTGGTGGTTGGTCAATCAGAGAGTCACCGCCAACCAAACAAAGGGGCATTATAATGTAATTAAGGGCCGCTACGAATGCGGCCACATCCCCAATGTTCCATCCGAAGGTACTATATTGGGTTTAAACGCGAGAAGTAAACGTGCTCCAAATTTAATCTAACTCTAGGTTAATCAATACTAAATAAAACTCTAACAAACTGAAACTAAAAATAGGGTTTAAAAAATGGTATCCTTAGCGTTGATTTTGGAGTTGGCCCGATCCACAAGACACACGCAAAAATGAATGGGAAGGGATCCGTGATACCGGATAGCAGCTGCCAGCTCTGCTTACCGGTTCGACCTAAAGGGTCTTCTTAAAACTATCAAAATCTCGCTAGCTAATGTTAAAAATGGATTCAAATTATCTAAGCATTCGCCAAATGTTTAATAGTGAATCCAGCTATTTTGCCTGTTTTATATATTTACAAATTCGTTCTTCTTGGTCTAAGTATTTATTCAAATTTTATCCTAAATTTATTCCTAGCATTCCCTATAATTCCCTAACTGACATATTATAAGTACAATCTTCTTTCCTATATATACTGCTACCAAAAATTGGCTGCAAAAGTCTAGCAAATAAAATCAATCCCCAGAACAAAAATACAGGCACAAATATAAATATAAAATAAGTATAAATATAATGTAAGTATATAAATAAACATAAAATAAATACATTAATAAATTAATAAATATCTAAATAAGCAAAAGAATGCAACAGTGCATAAATTAGCAAAAGCATCGCCCAAATTATCAGTTGCACTCGCATATGCATTATGATGGCTAGCGCCATTATGCACAAAACATGCTTGTTAGATTATTTAAATCTCCTTATTAATACAAGTTAATGCTTATGCGAGTACAGCCGCCACAATTTTAATCCTACCTCGTATTTAAATTTCCCAAGCATCCGAAGATCTGGTCGTCTTCTTACGTTTATTGGTATCTTACTGCTTAGAGGAGATGATGCACTGTTAAAGTTTTGGTGGGTATGCACTAAACGTTTAAGCCCTGAGGGGTGCGCGGTTTTACTCTATTTTATTTTCTTTATTTATTTGCTGATTTAAGTTAATTAGGGTTTACTGATTTATTTTATTGTTTTTATTTGTTTTAGTTTATTCCCAATTCCGATTTTTCCGCGCGCATAAGGTGGGACAGTGATTGTTATAGTAGTGTGGGGTTTGTCATGCATATCAGATTTTGGTTATTGATTTTTGGTATTAATTTTTTTTAAATTGTTTTTATATTTTTTTTATTTGTTTTTTTTAATTTTTTTATTTTTTTAATTTTCTTTTATTTTGTTATTGTTTTTTTAATTTTCTTTTATTTTGTTTTAATTTTTTTAATTTTTTTTCATTTTTTATTATTTTTTTAATTTTTTTTTTATTTTTTAAATTTTATACAGGTTTTGGTTATATCAAACAAAGGGACATCTGGACAGCACCCTGAGATGAAAGACGCACCGGAAATAGTATAACCAAGGGGTAAGTGCTAACTTTAATATTTGAGGCGCGTTTGACGCCCGGGGGGATATTTAACCTCGTATAAATTTGAATTTATTTATATTAGCATATGATGTAGTAAAAATTAACGTTACATCCTATCCTGATGTGCCGAATTAGAGCAAAATGTGTCGACGGGATACTTATTTTAAGTCAGTTGTCATTAATTATTCTTACTTTATATTAATTTAAGTTTATGGAAATTTCGGTGCAAGCAATAAACAAACAATAAACTAAATTAATTGCTGTTTCTATAATTTATTATGCTAAAAATTTTAATGCTTTTGCATATCATGGTACAATTTAGGCACAAGAACTCTTCATAGAGTTGGCTTGGTGCTATACATGAAGTTAGCTTTAGCCAACTTTGTTGTCAGAAATTCAATTTATTGGGCGCATTAAAATGTATTTTCAGCACAACGAACGTTGACCGGTTTTTAAGTTGCGCCTTTTATTGTAATGTCACTCCACACGCCAAATACAATGCTGTTGTATTAAGAGTTCACGTAAGTTTAAATTTTTTTAACGTAGTGTTTTTAAGCAAATTTTTTTTCTACTGTACCGTAGATTGTATACAGGGTGTCCGGAAAATACGTGTACAACGTAAGAACAGAGATTCTTTGGCTCGAAATAGATCGTTTTGAGCCAACTTACCTATTATACAAGTTGCTTCATTTAGCTGCTAGAGGGCTTCAAAAATCTGAAAAATATTTGATATTTTAAAATAACTCGAAACCGCGTCGATAGATTTTGACTATTTTTGGGGTGCGAGTTTCTACTTTTAATTGACATTTTTTGGTGGTGTACGCAATAATTTTAAAAGTATACGAGTTATTACAATTTAATTCGACGTATTACATAATAGTATTACGTATTACGTATTACAATTCAATTGGTGATACATTTATATGGTCGATAAAACAGTTTACAAAGTCGGTAATACAGTTTAAGAGTTCATAAATACATCGCGCAAGCGCAATGAATACGAAAGCAATGCAACGCCCTGGCGGCCGGAAGCGCGAACCTTATTACAGATTCCGCGTTGCCAACTACCATGACGTCACCGATACAAAATTTATATTGCGCAATACTTCGGAAAATTTAAGAATTTAAAACAAAAGGTAATACATTAATTACTTACATAAATATGTCTCGGGGTTAAAGTTGATACGCCGACGCTATTCCAAAGCGTTCGGACCGGCACTCAGGGCTCCGCTCCGGGCTGTTGGCTGAGCATGGACATCCGGCTCATCTCGGGTCGTGGATACGGTTAGCCTCGGTGGCTGCAAATTCTCCTACCTATGCAGGGATAGGGCAGGAATACTAGGTAAAGGTAGACAAACAAAAGATAATCAAGCAAGGAAATCTACATAGGTAAAGATAAGCACGATACGATACCTCAAATCGACCACTTCACTCGAAGAACCAAGACCAACAGCCACGTTATAGAGAGAACAGGAAACTTTCCCACTATTTCTGTCTTTTTCCTATTGGCGCGAACTTATTTGTCCACCCCTCTAGAGTCGCACGATCTGCGCAAGTGCACTATGACGTAACGGAAGTACACGCCTAGTCTATTAAAATTCCCGCGCACCGCGTCTTTTGAAATTATGGCGCGAAACTTCCGTACATCAAACTAACCTAATACATGTTAAAGTGCCGATTTGGCATGTAACAGAGTGTCCCAAAAATGATGTACAGTATAAATATCCGACCATTACCTTTTTCCTGTTATGCAATGACTACCAATTTTTTTATGAGTAGCCAACTTAATTTGGAAACCTTTTTGTCTCTTGTAAAATTTTGATTAGACGAGCGGTTTGACAGAAAAAATAATTTCAAATGTCTGTTTTTTATTTTTATTTCATTGTTTTGATAATTTTTTATTACTATCATTGAAAATTAACAGCGCGGTACAAGTGTTGGACCATTATAATAAATTTTCGAAATGGCCGCCATTTTCTTCAATGCACAAATTAACTCTTTGTAAGAAGTTTAACTGAACCCTCTGCATTGTTTGTGCATTATTTTTTAAAGAGTTGGCTGCATTTAAAATTCGTCTATACAATTCTTCTTCGCTATCAAGTGGAGACGAATAAACCTTAGATTTTAAGGTACCCCACAAAAAATAATCACAGGGCGTCAAGTCCGGCGATCGTGCTGGCCAATTTGTAGGAGCATCATATCCCCTTCCGATCATCGATCCGGATATTTTTCGTGTAAATGTTGTCGAACAGCTAGAGTAAAGTGGGGAGGTGCACCATCGTGCATGAACCACATGTCTTGGCGAAGTAACAATGGCAATGTTTGTTGTAGAAAGTTGAAGTAATTGTCTCCGTTTAATCGATTTGGTATCACAACAGGACCGATAATAAAATTATCAATAACTCCAGCCCAGACATTAATCTTAAATTCATGTTGATAGTGAGTCACTTTAGTTGCACGAGGATTTTCTACAGCATAAACGTGTTCATTATGTATGTTAGTAATACCAGATCTTGTAAAAGAAGCTTCGTCTGTAAATAAAATTTTGCGACTGAAATTTGCATTTTGAATTCTCTGATCTTGAATAAATTGACAGAAAGCTAGACGCCTTGTTACGTGCCAAATTGGCCCTTAAACATTTTTTTAGTAATTTTGATGTGTGGAAGTTTCGCGCCATAAATTCAAAAGACTCGGTGCGCGTATTTCCGTCACGTCAAAAGTGGGTTGGACGAATAACTTCGCGCCGACGCGTGATAGACAAAAAGTGGGGACAAGTGTTTCCGTGAGGCTCTGTAACGTGGCTGTTTGCCTCTGATCTTCGAGGAGTGCAGTTGTCTTGCTTGGTATCGTATCTTTATTTTTATTATGTAGATTTCATTTGCTTATCTTTGTCTGTCTCTGCCTGATTAACCCGTTCCTATCGTTCCGCTGCATATAGGAATATAGATACGACCTTGGAGCAACCCACGACCCTGGATGAACGAGCTCATGACTGCCGGAGCTGGTCCGAGCGCTTTGGAAGAGCGTTGGGCGTACCATCTTTAACTGCCTTAAAAAGGGCCCTCCGTAGCCCTGATGGACTTCAAGAGAAGCCAACTTTAACTCAACCCCGCCGGACGTCGGATTTCTTATGTAAGTACTCTCATTGTTAATTTGTTCGTTGTTATAAACTGTTGTCTTAAATTTATATTTTCCGGTAATGGCGTATTAAATTTGTGCATTGGTGACGTCATTGATAGATGGGCGCGCCGAAATCTGTACAAGATTAGCGTTACCAACCGCCCGTGACGTCGCTTATTCCGCGCTTGCGCGATGTATTTATCGACGTTTTTTTAAACTGTAAGAATTTGGTTTTAAATCGTAAGATTTGGCGCCTTTAACGTGTGAGGTTATGATACATACTTCCTTTATAAATATGCAATGTATTACCTAATGTGATTTATAGCTTTTTCACTAAAAAAAATCAATTATCTAATACCTGTTAACCTTGAAATCTTATATTCGTGTTTTGAAACACGCCACATTCCTTTAGATGTCAAAATTAGTTGCTATGGTAATTTGAAGGTAGGCGGCCATTTTGACATTGAAATATACAGCTTGTGTACTTAAAATGGTTGGCTGATTTAATGGTTTCTCAATTTAAATATGGTGTGCTTTTGATAACTGAAATTATCTGAAATATGTGTTTAGTTGTTCTAAACAGAACTGCAAGTTTTTAGGATTTATACCTTCACCCTGCTTTTAAATTATACAGGTGAGTGCATCATTTATATATGAATAAATACAAATACATAAGCATTTTAAGTAATTGCATGCTTTTAACACGGTTTACTATGAAGTTATCTACTTTACATTAAATTAAAACATAACCCTTGTCTGTTTTTTCGACTTTAAAAGACCGTTTTTGAAACCGTAAATACACTGTTTTGTGGTTATATTCTAAAAGTGCCTTAGTGATTTACCTATTTAATTAATAATATTTCAATTATCTTTACAAGAAACCTTGTGTTTAAAAGCACTTCACGAAATAAATTGGCCTTTTTCAATATCTTTCTAAGAAACGCGAGCCTAACGAAATCTTGTCGTGTTTTTAAATAACACATTATCTACTTTTTTTATAATTTGAAGTGTTTTCTATAACCGAAATCATTTAGTATAATTCACAATTACATATATATAACAAAATTGTTTGTCCAAATATAGATTTCCTACTTACCTGAGTTTTTAGTGTCTTTTAAAGCGTTATTTTGACTTAACCCTGATATATTTTTTTTCTTAGATATTATCTTGCTTGGATATAGTTTTAAAAGTTGTTTCCTTAAATGTTTTAAACAGTATAACCTATAAATGCTTTTTATAGAGGTTGTTGCTTTATATATAGTCAACGAAATATACCTAACCATATCTTTTACCTTCCAAAATGTTGTAATAAACTGGATCTCTTTATATCTGCTCCTTTGAATACTGAAATAAAGAAATTGCCGTTAACGTTTTAATATTTAAACTCATTTACGATAGTTGTTGATAACTCCCGCAATATCGAAAGAACATTCCAATAATTTGGAATACTAACTTTTTGTATATGTATCGTGGAATTTTTCTTTCATGTAGCGAGTATGATTTTGTCTTGATTGCATTTTTTTTTAATTATCGATATTTCAACGTACTTTAACATCCATTAAGCGAAATTTACTGTCGGATTTGGTCGTATAGCTCTGTAAGTCTAGAACAAGACCCAAGGACCAGTCGTTAAGCATTATAAGTCTAGACGAGAATTTGGTTGGTAAGTTTGTCGTTTTAGAATTTGTGAATCATTTTTTTAATGATGATGTTGAAATTGTTCCTTATTGGTTTGGGTAGAACTCAAATGAGAGCTTCCCATCTCAGTAAATACATGCTTTATAAAATATCTTTTTGTTTTTCAACAATTTTATTAGTGAATCGAATTTTAATTACTCTTATCTCTTCACATATCGATTTAAACCTCATTAAATGCCTTAAAAATATCTTTAAAATCGTTTAACCCTACGTATATCTAAGAGCTTTTCACGTTTACTTCTTTGACAATGTACCTAATGTTTTCTGCTCTCACTTGGCTTAATAACTTAAAACAACCCGCAGGTCGTTTGGCAAGATGGAACTTGCGTATCTCTCAATTCACTTTTGATGTTAGGCATAGGCGTGGCAAATTAAATATCGTACCTGATGCCTTATCTCGTGATGTTGTCTGTCTTAACATTCCAAATTTAATTCCTGATACCTGGTGTCTTAATATGATTAAACCCTTACGATTTACCTAATATTTTTTGTTCTCGCCATTAATTAGTTAACTTTAATTACTTATTCCCTCTCTCATACAGTATATAATCTCTTACACGTTTAACTTTACTTACCTTAAATTAGATATCTTTTTCTTTTGGTTGACTTTTCCTTGACCATACCGTTACTTATATATCACTTCATTCTCTACACCCCCCAATATAACTCTGTCGTTTCATTTAATTAATTCTCGAAGTTTTCCTACAGCATATTATTTGGTTTTTAGTATTTTTTTACGTCATTTAATTTTGTGTGGTAGTTGTCGTAACTTTGGTTGTAATAACTCATTGAATTTTTATGATTGGTTTTAGCTGATGTTAGAGTGGATGTTTTCTTCTTTGGGCTCACATAGGACATGCGCAGCCTATGCCATTGTAAGAAATAGTTCATATTCGCAGTTGCAAAAAACATTCCATGTGTTTTTCCTCTGAATTATTACAGTCGCCCACATTATACTATATCATTATTTTTTTCTTTTTCTACTGAATCACCATAACTGATAAACTTTTTTTTTTCATTGTTTTTTATTGAACTTTGTGGTGAGGTGCTATTGCTTCTTATTGATATCTTATTAAATTCTCGGTTGTTTTAGCATATTGGGACAGTGTATCTGTATTTAACTGCTTATAATTAGGCATCGTTGTGTGTTTAGGGTGCTACCGTTTTAAAAAAACTACCTTAAAACAGTTTGTTTTCGTGTGAATATATCTGTAATGATACTTTTAAGTTGCTGTGTCAACTTTTGTCTGATCTTCTTATCGTAGTGGATGCACCCAAATGCCTTTGCCGGTCCCTCGTGCCGTTTATTGCAAACGGGCCTGCTTCACAGGTCTCTCTTTTTAGAGGGTACGAGAAATGCCCATTTAACGACTCCACGGAGCCACTCTATTACCTTTATCTATTGTCTTCGGTAATGATTAAGTCAATACCTTTGTCTTGTTTATTATCTTAGATAATACCCTTAGTTTTAATATCGTTATCTTACCGATTACCTATAATAATAACCTTAGTTTAGTATCGTTATCTTACCGACTACCGTTAGTAATAACTTTGGTTTAATTTCGCGTTATCTTACCTGTTATCTTTAGTAATAACTTTTGTTTAATATCGCGTTACCTTACCTAGTATCTCAAATAATAACTAAAGCTTAATATCGTTTTCTTATCTATTACCTTTGAGGATAACAATTTAAGCTTAATATCGCTATCTTATCTACTATCTTTAATAACAATTTGAAATCTTGTCTTATCTTTTTATCTTCCTAACGTTTGGTATTAATAACCAGCCGTGGGAATTATTTTTCTTGAAATTTGAGTGAAAAAGCTAAACTGATATAGAAATGTAATTTGTTAGGTTAGCGAAATAAGGATCTAGTAGGGTGGTACTTTTGGTAAATTTGTTGATTCACAACCATGGCATGGACAAGTTTTGATGTGTATCGTTAGAAAACCAAAGTACCAGTAATAAAAATTTGCTAGAGTGTAGAGTGACGCACTCTGTGAACATTTTTAAATTTGGGCACTTCTTGCCAACAAAGACAGTTTTGATGCAGCGCTCATGTGTGTTTGCACGTAAAAACTTTAATGTTAGCTTTAGTTTAGATAGGTTAGGCGACTTGTCGCATCCGTTTTAAGTTAAGTAGTGTTTCATGCTCCCCGACAAATTTGTGCTGTCGATCATTAGTGTAGTCAAAAACAATGGGGCTACATTTTCCGTTTCCTGGTAATTCGGTAGACGTGTTATCGGTCAAAAAAAACCAGGTGGCGCCTTATATAAACATTTTGTAGGTTTTAAGTAGGTTTTACGTAGGGTAGTTAGGCCTTACATTTTAAGCTGTTACTGTGCTAACAGACTTTTTCTTTTTTTAAGTTTTTTTTTTTTTGGCTTTGTCGCGATTGTTACGTGCCAAATTGGCCCTTAAACATTTTTTTAGTAATTTTGATGTGCGGAAGTTTCGCGCCATAAATTCAAAAGACTCGGTGCGCGTATTTCCGTCACGTCAAAAGTGGGTTGGACGAATAACTTCGCGCCGACGCGTGATAGACAAAAAAGTGGGGACAAGTGTTTCCGTGAGGCTCTGTAACGTAGCTGTTTGCCTTTGTCTTCGAGGAGTGCAGTTGTCGTGCTTGGTATCGTATCTTTATTTTTATTATGTAGATTTCCTTTGCTTATCTTTGTCTGTCTTTGTCTGATTAACCCGTTCCTATCGTTCCGCTGCATATAGGAATATGGATACGACCTTGGAGCAGCCCACGACCTTGGATGAACGAGCCCATGACTGCCGGAGCTGGTCCGAGCGCTTTGGAAGAGCGTTGGGCGTACCATCTTTAACTGCCTTAAAAAGGGCCCTCCGTAGCCCTGATGGACTTCAAGAGAAGCCAACTATAACTCAACCCCGCCGGACGTCGGATTTCTTATGTAAGTACTCTCATTGTTAATTTGCTCGTTGTTATAAACTGTTGTCTTAAATTTATATAATCTATAGGAACACTGTGGCACGATTTAAATAAAATTTAATAAAAACCCTTAACCACAAAAAATATTTAAATTACTAGATACGTATTTCGACCACTATGTGGTCATCATCAGTAGAAAAAAAAAAAAATTAGCTGTATAATTTACTATATTGTTGCTTTAAACACTATCGAGGATATTCTACTCACCCGCAGGCTGGTGTTCTCAACAACAAACAAGTGAATTGTGAAAAACGGTCTTTTAAAGTCGAAAAAACAGACAAGGGTTATGTTTTAATTTAATGTAAAGTAGATAACTTCATAGTAAACCGTGTTTAAAGCATGCAATTACTTAAAATGCTTATGTATTTGTATTTATTCATATATAAATGATGCACTCACCTGTATAATTTAAAAGCAGGGTGAAGGTATAAATCCTAAAAACTTGCAGTTCTGTTTAGAACAACTAAACACATATTTCAGATAATTCACTTGTTTGTTGTTGAGAACACCAGCCTGCGGGTGAGGAGAATATCCTCGATAGTGTTTAAAGCAACAATATAGTAAATTATACAGCTAATTTTTTTTTTTCTACTGATGATGACCACATAGTGGTCGAAATACGTATCTAGTAATTTAAATATTTTTTTGTGGTTAAGGGTTTTTATTAAATTTTATTTAAATTTATATCTTCCGATAATGGCGTATTAAATTTGTGCATTGGTGACGTCATTGATAGATGGGCGCGCCGAAATCTGTACAAGATTAGCGTTACCAACCGACCGTGACGTCGCTTATTCCGCGCTTGCGCGATGTATTTATCGACGTTTTTTTAAACTGTAAGAATTTGGTTTTAAATCGTAAGAGCCTCTCAGGATCGATAGGCAAAAGGTTTTGTACCTGTTGAACGTGGTATGGGTGTAATAACTGTTTCTGTAAAACGTCATGAACAATACTTTTAGGAACTTGTACTTCAAGTTCTAAGCCTCTGGTGCTTATTTTTGGGTCTTCTTCAACTTTATCCAAAATTTGTTCCTCAAGATCCGCAGTTCTTGTGGTACGTTCACGTCCTCGATCCGCATTTCTTGACTGAAAGCTACCATTTTCACGAAGACGTCTTGTAATATTTGCGAATATTTGGTTTTTTGGAATTCGACGATTAGGAAATCTTTTCCTATAGACTCTGACGCTTTCACGACCATTGCCTTGACAAAATCCGAAAACCAAAAGCATATCCACCTGTTCGTTGTTTGTGTAAGTACTCATAATGTAAGATGAAAGATAAAAACTTTCATTGAATTAAGCAGAAATTCACGACTTCACAGACAAACTGAGGTTAAATAATATTCAAATTAAATAACAAATTAAAAGCAAAGGCTACTACTATACTATGTTCTTTTATTTTCCCCGTTTTACAGTTTATGCAGCAATGATGACGAAAGTATGCAGACATTTGAAATTACTTTTTTTCTGTCAAACCACTCGTCTAATCAAAATTTTACAAAAGACAAAAAAGTTTCTAAATTAAGTCGGCCACTCATAAAAAGAAATTGGTAGTCATTGCATAAACAGGAAAAAGTAATGGTCGGATATTTATACAATACATCATTTTTGGGACACTCGTATGCTTTTAAAATTATTGCGTACACCACCAAAACATGTCAATTGAAAGTAGAAACTCGCACCCCAAAAATGGTCAAAATCTATCGACGCGTTTTCGAGTTATTTTAAAATATCAAATATTTTTCACGATTTTTGAAGTCCTCTAGCGGCTAAATGAAACAACTTGTATACTAGGTAAATTGGCTCAAATCGATCTATTTCGAGCCAAAGAATCTCTGTTCTTACGTTGTATACGTATTTTCTGGACACTCTGTATAATAGTCTGATTTTCGAATGAATATCCTGTAATTCAAGTTTGTTAGGTTGGCTGTCTGTATTGGTGCACGCATATATCGCATAAGTATTTGGCATTCGTTTTTATTATACACGGATCAACAGCTGCGCATTTATTAGTACCCAGTAGCTATTGAAATATTACAGTGCGAGGTTCTTCTTAACATGTCGCAACTCGTAAGCACCAACGATTTTGCTTCTTATGCAGATTATTTTTCGAAGACTGAAATAACTGGGACTCGATGGCTAATCCTCAGAGATGTACCAGAACTAGTTCAAAAATATGTGAACGGCATAACAACTTTAGATTACGGTTGTGGACCAGGAATGTCGACAATGTATTTGAAATCTCTTCGATTAGATGTTGACGGTGTGGATATTAATAATAATATGATCAAGCATGCTCTAGAGAAAGATCCCAACGGCAAATACTCATTAATTAAAAGTGGACAGATTGCGGCGGAAGACAATCATTACGATTTAGTTTTTACGAGTTTGGTGTTGCATTTTGTTAGCAATAAACAAGAACTGCAAAAAGTAATAGGAGAAATTACACGAGTTCTAAAAAAAGGTGGTGTTTTTATAGCCGTAGTGCTCAGTGAAAATGCTCCCAAATACGAATGGTATTCTTTCAATACAAAATTTAAAGAAAATGAAAATTTATTTAGTGGTTGCAATATCAGTGGGATGGATAATGACACCGGTATCTTTTACAATGGTTATTATTGGATGGAAAAAGATTATAAAGAAATTTTTAATAATCTTGGATTAACAACGTTGAATATCCACCGTCCTTTAGGCACCAAATCCGATGGTTACATTTGGATTTCCGAAAAGGAAAAAAACGTTTGCGATATATACGTCGTCAGAAAGAATGTATAAATAGTTCATGAATATTAACTCAATTTATAAGTTTATAAATCTACTAATCTTTGCTGATGATAACAAAGCAAGTAAGTCAAAACATTGTAAAATATTTTAATGCAAGACGTATAAAAAGCTATTTGAAGTTGACACAAATAAAACATTTATTTTATTGTTTTATATTGTTAGTTAATAGGTACGTGAAATACGCAAAACAATTTAAAGCTTTTAATTTTTAAACCGATTTTATTTTGTTACGCCCAAACACGTTCTAATGCGCCCTAATAATTCACTCTTATACTAGGATCTGTAACATTACCGTGGTTTTATTGAGAAAATTTTAAAAAGAATTTATCAAGAATTCATTTAAGTGTAATCAATTTTAGGAATAAGCTACCTTCTTTCTACACAAAAACATGCTTCTATAAGTATTTTTTCATAAAAAAAATTGATAAATTAGGTCGGTGACGACCACCACTATTGCGTCAATTCAGCCTTACATACGGGACAATTTGATTCTAGACCGCAAGGTGTAGTGGCGTAAAATATCACTTATCACATCTTCTCCGTTTCGAATGGACCCGCACCTTGAAGAATTTCTAGATTACGTTCGGTGGAACAGTTTTAATGTTCTAAAAATAAGCTAAAGAGCTGAACCAAAGGTCTTACCAAATTGCTGGGGTCTTTAGTGAGGAACCAGACTAAGACAGGTCCCCGAAGGAGAGCAGCAGCTCTCTCGGTTCATAGATTGGCAGAGACCATAGGGGTCGGTATGGCATTCCAAGACACACTACTGCGATATGGACGGCAACGTGAAACCACCACATTATCTCCCAAGTACATATGTGATTTTTTTCCAATGCTCCACCCGCAGGTACTACATTAGCTTAGAAAATTTGGAATTTTGCCGAACCCTTGCTGTTCTAAGCAAGGGAGTTTCTAGTTAGCGCTTGAAGTGAGCGGACGTGTTTTGCAGAGCTCCTGACTACAAGGTTACATGTAAGTTTTTATGTAGGATTTATTATTATATTTTAAGCGTTTATATTTAGTGTATTATACTTTTATTATTGTGTAACGTTAATTTTAATACATAGGGTAGTAAATAAAACTAAAAACAAAAATTTAAACTTAATAAATAGATTGCGTTTTAACTTAAAATTTAACTAAAATCCGCGTTTTCAAATGAACCAACTTAAATTTCGGGATAATTAAATCAAAAATCTACTAAATAAATAACCAAAAATAAATTCAAAATAATTTAAAAAGGTGATTTAATAAATTTATTGAAAAACCCGAGTAAAACGAGCTAAAACAGCGTAAAACCAGCAAATAAATTCGGGAAAATTATTTAACGTGCGTGTAATAAAATAACAATTTAAAAACTAAAATCTAGACCATTTTTGAATCAAACAAATAACTAAAAACCGTAAATTTTAAAATAATTTGAATATAAATATTCCATTTTTTAAGTACACGTGTACTTTAAGATTCCTTAAAGTCGATCTTTGGATTTAATTAGTGCTGTAACACTTGAAGGTCGAGTAAACACCGAGTAAACAAGCGGTAAGTGCTTTAGGTACCGCATTCCAATAACGCGTGTTTTAATTAGTTTGTTTCTAAATTTAAAGTCCGGTATTTTATAAATTTGTTTTTGAGGGTAATTAGCTAGTTTGAATTTTATATAAATAAATACAGTTTTGTTAAGGTAAATTTTTAATTGCGTATATTTATTGGGCTTGCTATTTTATTTTGTCCTCCTTGTTATTTTGACGTTAGTGTTTATTTTATTTCTGATAAATTTGAAATTTCATTTGGTGGTTTTTAAAAATTTGAATAAATAACTAAATACGGAGAAGTTTAAGGGTCATTTGAAATCTTGGCCTTTTATTGGAGCAGCGTTTTTGTTCTGTACTTGTTATTTTACCGTTTAGCTTAACATCTTAGCTTCGAGTTTATTTAGCGTCGTCAGGGCATTTTGACCTGAGATTTGTTTGTCTTTGTTATTTTGTTATTTGATTTTTCAGCATGGTTGTCCATCGAGATGAGGAGCCGTTGCCGAAGAAGAAGAGGGGTGGACGGTCGGAGTCGGTCAGGGGTGAGCAGTCGAAGGCTCGGCCGGTTGAAAAGGTCGGAGAGAAGAAGCTCGTGGTTGCGGTAAAGAAGTTGGTGTCGTAGTCCGACGGGGAGGTAGTCGTGTCGCAGAGGGAGCCTTGGTCTGCGGTAGTAGAGTCGGAGGGGTCGGCGCCCCTTGTGTGCGGAGCCTAGCCAGAATCGCCCGCAACGTCGAGAGGTCAGCGTCGTGGGTCGACTGGCAGCAACGGAAGCGTTACTGCTAGCGACCTAGACGAGCTGGATCTTTTGATGTTCCGTACGAGGAGGGCGCACGGCTTTATACATAAGCGGGTTCCTGCTACTTCGGCGACCATCACCGTAGACGACAGGAAGGTGATTCGCGGCGCCGCGGACGAGTTTCGAGACGTTGCGAATCAGCTATTACAGATAGTTAGGGGTCTCAGGATGGTGCGTGGCGAGGTGAAGGAGGCTGTGGCGGAGGTAGCAGTGGCAGCGGCGCGCACTGAGCAGGTCGTGGTAGGGCAGGGGGGACCAAGAGGTGTGATATCCTATGCTGGAGCAGTGGTTAGGAAGGCAGCGTCGACGGTCGCGGTTCATGTCGACGTCAACCCAGGAGTGAAGGACGACGTCATGGTGACGTTAAAGTGGAAGGTTGACCTGGCCAAGGATGGTTTTGTTGTTGTCGGAGCACGTCGGACGCGTAGGAGTAGCGTTGTTGTCGAGTGTACTGGTAAGGAGGATGCCAGGCGTTTGCAGTCGACGGTAGGTGGGGCTTGTCAGGGTCTTACAGCTAGGACCATCGAGAAGAGGAAGCCGCGCATCGTGCTCCCTGCGGTAGAGAAGGAGATGAAGCAAGAAGAACCCCTGCAGAGGACATGAAAATTTAATCATTACGGGGTATTTTTATGCAGTAGTAGGTGAGGGTAGAAAAGGAACGGTAGTAGGTTTATTTGGTTTAGGCACGAGAAACGACAGGGGAAATAGGCTGGTAGAATTTTGCGACAAGAACAATTTAATCATCACAAACACATTATTTCAACATCATGCTACAAGACGATACACCTAGAAGATGCCAGGAAATATAGGAAGATATCAAATAGATTACATTCTGTTTAGGAATCAAGTAAAAGATGAAGTTACCCAGAAGCAGATATAGACATTAACCGCAACATCGTAACTACGAAAACCGCTCTAAATTTAAAAAGGAATGGAAAAAGGCACTTTGACTTTGAGAACCTAAAAGATAAAGATATCCACGAAAAATTTGAAAACAAGTCAAGTGAATTGCTGAAAGATATCGAGAAAATTTCTTATACTAAGGAAGTAGAAACAGAATGGAATAATATTAAATCCAGCTTAGAAATGGCGGCTAGAGATCTTCAGGGTATACACAAAAAGAAAATAAGAAACCATGGATAACAAAGGATATTCTGAATTTAATAAAAGAAAGACAAAAATACAAAAATAGATCAGACGAAATAGGAAAACAGGGATACAAAGTCATAAAATGGGAAATTATTCGCTAATGCAGGAAAGCTACGAACAACGGATTGATGAAAAGTCCAAAGAGGTACAAACTAAGATGGAAATATGAAAGACACCGAAGCATATAAACTAATTAGGTATATAAAACCATATAACAAAAATATAAGGAACGCGGGAGGAAACGTCATTATAGAAAATGTAGAGAAAGTGGTTAGGTGGCAAGAATCTATAGAGAATTTATATGCATGAGAGGAACTAACATTAGAACAGGAATCTGGTATTGAAAAGGATGACATGGGGTATTCTATACTTAGAGATTAGTTTGAATTAGATTTAAAGGGTCTGAAAAATGGTAAGGCGCCGGGTACAGATACGGTGCATGCAGAAACGTTAAAAACCGCTGGAAAAGCAGTAACGGAACGTCTCTTCCAACTTGTAAGCTATATGTATGAGATAGGCGAGATACCCAAAGATTTCAAACGTAACATCATAGTAACTATACCAAAAAAGAGAGGCTTGGATAAATGTGAAAATTTTGGAACAATAAGTTTGACAGCACACATGTCAAAAATATTAACTAAAATTGTACACATATGAAAGGGAAAAAGAGCTGAATAAATACTACGAGAGGATAAATTTGGGTTTAGGCGAAACAGAAAAACACGGGAGGCTATTTTAGCTCTGAGGGTGATAATGGACAAAATAATAGAAAAAGGGAAAAGCGTCTATATAGGGTTTATAGATTTGGAAAAAGCATTCGACAATATAAAACTGAAAAAAATGTTCGAAATACTCAAAAAGATTGGAATGAGTTTTAGGGATGGATGGATAGTTCGTAGCTCATACAAAGAGCAAACAACGGTAATAGAATTAGAGCAGGAACTTAGAGAAACAAATATTAGAAAAGGGGTGAGACAGAGATGTGCCCTATCCCCATTAATTTTTAACTTTTACATCGAAGAGACAATGAATACTGTCAAATACAGAAAGACATTTGCAATTATTATGCAACGACAACAGAATGATATGCTTAAATTTGCAGATCATATAGCGGTAATAGCATCCAGCAAGGAAGAGTTAGTAGCTGCTCTTAATGAAACGGAAACAGTTCTAACAGGGAGATACGGTATGAAAATTAACAAAACTAAAACTAAAGTACTAGTATGCTAACGAGGAGAAAATAAATCAGAAACAAGAATACAAATAGGTAACGAGTACTTGCAAGAGATTAAGGATTTCTGCTACCTAGAAAGCCAAATAACGCAAGATGAGTAGAGCTCAAAAGATATAAAACAAAGATTAGCGAAAAGTCGTGCTGCATTTAATTAAAAAAAGCAACTACTGTGTTTAAAGACAACAAACATAGAAACAAGGAAAGGATTGCTTAAAACATATCTGTGGGGCGCAGCACTGTACGACTGTGAAACCTGGACAGTAGAAGAAGCGGACAGGAAAAAGATAGAAGCCTTTGAAATGTGGTGCTACAGACGTACGATAAAGATACCATGGTTAAGAATAAAGAGGTACTAGAATTGGTAGGGGAAGAAAGAAATATGTGGCAAAATAAGAGAGATAGGATGATAGACCGTAAAGCATGTTTAATTTGATCAGTATTTATTCGCATTGAATTACAAGTATAATGCGCAAAGCGTGCCTTATTCTTCATTAATGTTCCATATAGTACATAATGAAACGCTTCGTTTTAATAATCTTCTTGTAGTAAAATATCTGTGTGACATAAAGTTATTTTGTCGAGCATCTCTAGCAATCTTGTTGCTTTCGTATTTCCCCACCTCTAACGGCAAGTCTTTGAATCGTCGCTATCGTTTGTTTCTCGTTTGTTCGTTGGTCGCAGCCAAGCTATCAATTCCTCAAGATGTTTTCCAGACTAGAGGCTTGCGACCTTCGATTAAATTATTTGTGTGAGTGGTTCAAGTCATGGTAGACTTGAATAAATATCAATAACTTCTACTAACGCGCGCCTACGAAAAACAATAGAAAAGTACAAGTGAGAATTTTGTTTTGTAAGTTGAATTGTTCTGTACAAGGATTGGAGATTGCGGACATGTGGTCGTGATTGCTGTTACCCCAAGAAATGGTTACGGCTTCCTAAGGAAATGGTTTATGGTGTTGTTTGGAGCTGATGAAATTTCTGATGGGATTTGTCTATGAAAATCAGATGCCGTTTGGTTCGTTATTAAATTTAAGAAATTTTGCATGTGTTTAGAATGTCGTTAGTCTTTGATAAACAGACGGTCATATAAAAAACACGAAATTTGCTATCATGTTTATGACCATATGACCTGTTTCACTTTCGATTATTGTTAAACTGGTTTTACAAACCGTAGAAAGAAATTTTTGTTAGGTTAGGTTTATATATTTGTAGGCTTTGTTTATATTCGAACTTCAGATAAATTTTGAAGTATATTTTCAACGTTATATTTTTTTTGTGATGTAGTAATATTTTAAAGATATTTGCCGTGAAAGCAGATGCTTCGTGTAGCTTTCCTAAAATTCAAATGAAACATTCTTCAATTCTGAAGTTAGCTTTTATTCACATATAAATTATAAAAACTTAGTATAAAAATTTAAATTTGTTTAGTGACAATTGCAAAGTGTTTGCATTTGTGTTCATACAAAATTTTGAGGTTATGAAAATTTATATACTTAATACAAAAAGTACTTGATAAGTAATAGCAGTGAACTTTTGTTTACTTTTAATTTGTTATGTACATGGAAGTTTATTTCATCTCATTGCAAAATTTAAATACATGCTGCGTAATAATTATGAAACTGTAATCCACCTGATAAGATCTGCCCAGGATAGAAATGTTAGTTCAATGCATTGTGTTTACAAATTTTTTTGATTAAATATTTAAAACAAGCTTATGTTTAGAGAACAGTCTTTTGCTTTAAAAAGACAACATTTTGATTTTGTTATAAACATTATTGTTGAGAATTTTTACCCCTTCTTATTGCTCTACCCTCTACCCAGGAAAATAGACCCCTAGCTATGTCGGAAGATGGCCCTTTCTTCGATTCTCTGTGAAGGAAGCGGAAGATTTTTGTGCACTGGCGCCCATTTATAAAAATACGTTTCACTAGCTAGCTCAAAATAGAAATCAATGGAGGTATGCGTACAACCAGTTCCAATACGGAATACCTCATGACGAAAGAAATAACTGTACTTAAACGTAATGATTATTATAAGCAACTACAGGTATTGGTTTTGTAATATTCTCAACTAATGGTAATTGTGAGAAAGGATTTACTGGGGAACTGCTAATTCGGCGATGTCACAATCTTGGGAATTTTTAGTAGCCACGGGTTACTTAGCCCCCTCCACATACCACTGAATCTCAGTGATATAGATCATATAATTAGGAAACAACAGAAGGGGAACCGAGCCGTATCGAGTATGTAGAAATTGCAGGCTAGCTCAGAATAGAAATAGGTGAAGGTACGTATCCAACCAATTTCAAGACGAAAAACCTAATGACGAAAAAGTTATTCCACTTAAATCTGATGGTTATTATAAACAACTACCGGTGTTGGTTTTGAAATATTTTCAACTAATGTTGATTGTGCGAAGGGATGTATTGGAAAACTATTAATTCGGCAAATGTTCAAGTGTTGAGGGATCTTGGTAGCCGCAGGCTGCTTAACCTCCTTCACATACTTTACATGTGATTTTTCAATGCTACACCCGAAGATACTACATTGGCCAGGAAGCAAGTTTTTTTACCTGGAAAATTTGGAATTTTGCCGAACCCCTGCTGTTCCAAGCAAGGTGTGGATCTTTAACGCGCGTGACAACACTCATACACGCATAGAAACAAAGAGTAAATTGTTGAAAACATATGAGTGGAGCACAGCACAGTACGTCAACGAAAGAAGGGTTGTATAAGAAGCAAACAGAAAAACGGTAGAAGCCTTTTGGAATGTAGTGCTAGCATGGACAGACATAGTTAATAACAAGGAGATTGTAGAAATAGTAGGGGAATAAAGATGTCTGTGGAAAACAGAAAATAGAAGAAATAGTAGCGCAGGATACGTTCTAAAGCCTTTTAGGGGAATAGTGCGGGATATATTACAAGCAGAGATAGGAAAAGGAGGTTGAGGTAGACCTAGATCAGACCATTGCACGCAGATGGTGAAAGATACAGACTGTAGAAATTTCAGGGATATGGGTAGGTTAGCTCAGAATATGATACAATGAGTGTACGCGTCTAGCCAATTTCAGGACTGAAGATCTGATGATGATGACATTTTCTGTGACATGAACTAAAAGCTAGACCTACATTCCTTTATACACAGCATATGAACAATACTTGTGGAGTATGGAAAGTTAGTGGGAATATAAGATTATCAAATTATAATAAAGCAGAACATGTACTAGTTACAAGGTCTTTGGAAAAAGCAAATGTGGATTTAAATTACACAATAAAATTACATTGGATAAATTAAAAAACAATAAAAAAGAAGACTTTGTATCGTAACGAAAATTCTTTTGCAATATCAACACTTTTTATTATCAGCTGATTACACAAGTCTCCAACAACTTGTAGTTACAGTGAAATTCTAAAGCACTCACAACAATTTATTTCCAGCTAATTTTTAATAGTACGATACAGCTTTTTAGAAGCTAGCATCCTAATCTTCTTAATTACTATCGAAGCACTAGGTGTAAATTTATATCGATCACTACAATAATTTATAAGACCTAGAGCCATTTATTTTAACGGCATTATAGAACTTTTTAGATTAGCACAGAATAGAAAAGAAGTTAGTGCTGCGTCAAATTGACCTTAAGTAAGGTCGAAAACAAAATGATCATGATATTACCACTAATTTATTTCATATCACGACTTTATAGATCAAGACTTGAATAAAAAATTAGTATTATAATCAAAGCTTGAATTAGAACTAAGTAATGCTCCTGAGGGCAATTAATATACATAATTTTACTTTTCTGGAGCATTCTAAGAGAGCTTCAGAATTATGCAAATAACATCTAGAAGGTTCCTATTGTAAGCTCAAAGTTCTTAAGTGTAATCTCTTGTAAACTGTCAGTTAAGTACATCTAAAGATGTCGGCCCACAGCGTAGCTGCCAATTATTCCTTGTGTACAGATATCTTGTTGA
The DNA here is from genome assembly GCA_036346225.1 of Platerodrilus igneus. NCBI lineage: Eukaryota > Metazoa > Arthropoda > Insecta > Coleoptera > Lycidae > Platerodrilus > Platerodrilus igneus. Next base: position 5,020,464 of record JARFIW010000318.1, on the reverse strand, counting down.
AGTTCAACTGTTGTAGCAGATCCACCCCTTTATAATAAGATAAGGTAGATTAGTACGCGACAGTACACTAGGAGGATTTTCACGCGGGCGTTGATCCTGGTTGGAGGTTCACGTGCGGGTCGCTATATTTTTTTATCATATATGTTACAAGTTTTTTTGTACGCTAGCTCGTGCATATTAATTATTCATAGCGTGTATTATGTATATGTCAATCTTGTATTGTCTCAAAAACTAAAACTACACGAGCAAGATTAAATAACCATATTCCAGTTTGGTTTGTTATTTATTTAATCACCGAACTGTAACACTCTATTATTCTTGTCATAGGTAGACTAAACGACGCTTCGTTACACCACTTGCCTTTTATAGCTGTTATGTCCAAGAACACTGTGACCCAGACGTTGAAAATCCCTGTGGCGGCAAGGACAGTCATAACCATTTCAGCATTTTCCATGTTGATAGACGTACCAATCAACACTTTTCATAGCAGGTACCGTACCATATGAATTGTATCTACACGCCAAGGCCTGGACTACATTTTTTTAAACACTACTTTTAGCATATTTCGTACCATCCTCCGGTTCACCTCATCGAACCAGAACCGATCTTGGATATGGTTAACTTCTTGTCTCCAAATTTATTCATCCGACCCTTGGTAATTCGATTTACCAGAAGTCCGTTATTTAGTCACCAGGTAATAGATGCCACGATGTCGGTCTTTAGCCGTATGGTCTTTCCAACCTCTGATTGTTATCGGCTAAGTTGATCCAAACCACCAAATTTATTTTTAAGCACCCGTGCAAGTCTTCGAAAGAATTCCTAATACCCTAAATCTTGATTTGCCTGTGCCGCAATTTTGTATAAACACTCTCAATGGATGTGTAGCTTTGGCGACAGTCTACTGCTTCGTCTGGAATTGTATAGCCATACGCGGTCTCCCTCTTGAAAATAAGAGTTCTGCGCCTTTATGTCATACCTAGTTTTTATTTGATAGCTTGAGATTTAGATATTATTTCTAACGTCACCATTGATGTCGTCCATCTTGTACTTGAGCTTTGTGACGTAGCTGTCACCTACGAGGTCACATCCAAGTTTACACCTAAACTCAAGGACGCATGATAAACATATCTCGTGTCTCCGTATAGCACATACAGGTGTCTGTCCAGTGCTGTCATAAACCGAAGACCGATAGGCCAATAAAAGTAGCTGTAAATATTGTTTCTAACCTCTCTAAAATATAAAAAAAACCCTTAGAAAGGTACTTACCCAAGGTATGGTTCATGTGCTCTGCCATACCATTCGATCGTGGATGCAATGATGTTATTCATGTCTTTCTCTTTCCCAACAACCGGCACACTTCTTGGAATAACGCCCTGATCGGCGTGCAACTCCATAGAAACTTCAAAACGCAAAAACAACTCCTTTACTCGCGTTGTATTGCCTCGTTGAATCCTTCCGGTTTCCAATAGTACACACAGCTGACACTTACGGCACCATTCCTTGACATCGTTATTACATCCTGCCTAGTAAAATCTTGCTCGGACCTTCATCAGGGTCTACTTAACGCCAAACTATTCTCTCAAGGTCTCATTATGTAGACACCCGACTTTTAAGAATCACCACCACCTGTAAATGTTTTGATTGAAAGACGAAAGAGGAAAAAACTATATACACACCTCAGCAATAGATGATATTGGTTCGATGTGAAATCATCTGGAAAACCTTATGAGGTAATTGAAGTGAATCTTTCAAACATAAACAATTTTATGGGGTACATGAATAACCAAAAAAATTTTGATTTGGGCTACAACAAAAACAAAGTGAATTGAAGTAAAGTTAGATGCCTTACAGTTCTAAAAAATGAACCACACATCATCAAAATATGGTTTGAGTTTGTTGAAGAGGAAGCATTTTCTACGATTAATACAGAGACAGTGCCTGTTCGTTGTAGACGCAAGAAAGGGTGTATCAACTAAGAAGGTATCACTTGTGAAGTAAATTTAGCTTATGAAAGTCGCTTATCCATTCCAAAAGCTAAATATGACTACTTAATGAGTTTATGTACCTCTGATGCTGTTCCGCAAACTTACCACAATTTTTATAAAACATTGTCAATGTCATACACAACGAGTAAACAAGACTCTGACTCTGAATAGTTTGTTGTTGGCTCTTCATAACAATGGGACTGTAAATATTATGTATAAGAATTTAAAAGTTCTTACATATATTTTAATGTAATAAATGTAACATGCGTTTTACAATATTTCTTGTCTTTCCTTTGTAATGAAAAGAATTTATAGCTTTGTCCCAATCTTACCCTATTTTACTTTTCGAGTTACCTATAAGTTACTGCTTCGATTATAAATTTAAAACTGTTCAAACATATGGTTTTGGAGGCACCTCATTATTCTGTTCAACACTTTTTCTACTGGTCGTAACTCAAGCGAATTCAGAAACCATTAACTTTTTTTTAAACAAAATTACCAATAAATAATATGCTATCTGTATATTCAAGAAAAAAACTTAAGGGTAAGAAATTCCATTAAATGTTTATTATATTACAACTTCAAATGAAATATTTTATATTTTGCTCCGTCCTGAAAAGTTAGTAAAACTGAGTTGCGTTTTTGTTCATTGTGGTTATCAATATATTCTATTAACTATCTATAAAGTCACCATCTATTGATCAGATAACACTTGTCTAATAAATTTTTGAATTTATGTGAAAGTTTTTAACAAGCATAATAATTTTGTTCAAGTAGTTCTATCAACTTATACAAACGTAGAAGGCTATTTTTGACAAATGCCTTCTATGTCAACAGCTTAATTTTAAAGAAATGTCTACAAAATTAAAAACTGGTTTTCTACCAAAAATATTAGTAAAGTAAGTAGTTTATATCCTTCATATATGTAATTATTATTATCCACTTTATAGCTTATAATGAAGGAGTCAAATTTGTTACGTGCCGAAATCGGCCGTAAACATTTCAAATTTTAGTTTTAATTTGTAAGGATTTCGCGCCAATAATTTTGAAAAGACGTGTGTGTATTTCCGTCACTTTAGACAGTGCGTTTGCGCGAGATTGCGCCCACGCGGTGTGCGAAGAAGGGAAGTGGTGGATTTCCGGGAGAGACGTGTCGGGACTGGTGACCGAGACGTGAACGAGTGTGGTTGTCTTTTTGTCTTATCCTGTCTTCTTTTTTACGATATGTAGGTTTCTGCTACACCCAATTATCGTTTATCCTTACCTGTCTTCCTTACCGTACCTCTACATAGGAAGAAAAAAGACGAATTGGAATTTAGTTTCAACCGAGCCCAACGATCATCCACGCCCTCAATGCTTCCCGAGCCCAGCTGCCGTTATCATGGAGAAATGCTGGAGAAGCCCTACAGTTTACGTAAGTACTTTTTGGTTTTTTATATGATGGAGTAATTTTATATAATTACGTGACGTAATGTCTTATCTGCGCATCATTTTTGCAATTATATAGAATTGCTACCAACTGACTGTAGTGGCTCGCGTACCGCACCGGCGGGGGTGTAATAGTGTTGCAATCCAACGTTTTTCCAGGTTGAATAATTTCTTTTCTTATTTTCTTATATCTTATAATGTATTAATTAAATATATTTGTGGTTTTTTCACTTAAAAATTAATGATTAATTAAATTTTTAATATCTGTTAACTTATAAAATTTAGAGTGGTAACACTGTAAGTTACTATGTCAATCATCTGAAATGAAATAACAGTTGCTATGCTAATTTGGCATGAGCTGCTATATTGATTATTGATTTTTGAGTATACTTTTTGTAAATGTATGCAAATCCAATTCATTCTCATAATATTATAAAAATAGTGTTTCTAATTTAAATTCTTTTAGATAATGACCTAATTTAATTTACCAGGAAGCTGGAATAACCTTTTGAGAAGGAGTTTGGATTACATAAGTTTTTCCTGTAAGTACATTAGTTATAAATTACAATTACCTCTATTTATCATTCTTTATAAGTCAAATCTCCTTAGTGTCTCTTTATAACCTAAATAATCAATTATAAATTACAATTACCTTCATAAAGAATATTCCTTCCCGAAATATAGATTTTGTAATTAACTGAGTTTTTAGCATATCTTCTATTTTCTAAAACGTTATAGTAACGTAATTTCGTTGTACCTGTTCCCTTAAACATTATCGTACTCCGATATCGTGCTAAAAGTGTTTTCTTAGTACTTTAAACAAGTAACTATAACCTACAAATCCATTTTTAAAATTTCCTTCAAAAACAGCTAACGCAATTATCTAAGTATATCTTTTACCTTTCAAAACGCTGAAATAAACTGGATTTCTTTATATCTGCTCCTTTAAACACTGCAATAATGAAGGGTTAATAACGTTTTGTATTTAAGCTCATTTACGATAGTTGTTGATAAATCCCGCGATATCAAAAGAATATTTTAATAATTTGGAATACTGTTTTTTCTATACATTTTTTGTAGAATATTTCTTTTGTGTAGCGAGTATGATTTTGTTTTGATAACATATTTTTTTAGACATATTGATATTCCAACGCAGCATTTTACGATCTATTTGGTCTAGGCGAGATTTTTCTTCCAAGTTGGTCGCGCAGCTGTATGTAAGTCTAGACGAAACTCATCATGAGTTGGTCGCTCAGCATTACTTGTCTAAACGAGACTTCGGAAGTAAGTTTGTCGTTTTATTAATTTGTGAATCATTTTTTTAAGAATGATGTTGAAATTTTTCTTCATTAGTCTAGGTGAAACTCAATCGAGGGTTTGTCATCCTAGCAAGTATATGTGTTACAAGATATCTTTCTGTTCCTCAACAATTTTATCAGTAAATCGAGTTTTAATTACTGTTATCTCTTCTTATATCGATTTAAACCACACTGGATGGCATAAAATTATCTTTAAAATTGCTTAAGCCTTGTGTATCTCTCAATTTACCTTTGACGTTAGGCATAGACCTGGCAAATTAAATATCGTACCTGAGGCCTTATCTCGTGATGTCGTCTCTCTTAATCTTCCAGATCTAATTCCTGATACCTGGTATCTTAATATGATTAAAAAAGTTTCTGAAAATCCCAATAAATCTCCTACCTTTCGTGTAACGAATAATAGATTATATAAATTTGTATCTTCTTCACCTCGAAAAATATCTAACATCCCTGAATGGAAACTTGTTGTCCCTACCGCTAACCGCAGTGAGGTTCTTAAATTGTATCATGATGATCCTATAGCAGCTCATCTTGGTGTTACAAAAACCCTAGCTAAAATATCTGAGTTATATTATTGGCCTACACTAAAACAATCTGTCTGTCGTTATATTAAGAACTGTAAAATTTGTGGTCTCACAAGAGCTCTCAGGAGGCTCGTTCTGGCTTAATGGGTAACTTTAAACGTGTATCTTATCCCTTTCAATTAATTTCGCTTGACTTATTAGGACCTCTCCCCCGATCAAAAAAAGGTAACCAATATCTTTTAGTTGTCAGCGATTGATTTTCTAAATTTGTTATGGTGCAACCGTTACGTAAAGCTACATCCGCCGCTATAATTAAATTCCTACAGCAAAATGTATTTCTTATCTTCGGTGTTCCTCAGATTATTCTTTGTGACAATGGGGCACAATTTATCTCAAAAGATTTTCAAAATTTCGTTAAGAGTTACAAAGTACAAAAAATTCGGATTAACGCAAAATACCATCCCCAAGTAAACCCTACCGAAAGAGTAAATAGAGTCTTAATTACTACTATCTCTTCCTATATTGATTCAGACCATACTACATGGGATGAAAATATCTTTAAAATTGCTCAAGCTTTGCGTACATCCAAACACGAAGCAACCCAATTTACTCCGTCATTTCTTGTTTTTGGAAGATATACCCCAATTGATGGTAGCTATTAAAGTTCAGTTCCTGACGATAATAAGGTAATTGAATTTGACGATAAAGTACGCTGGGACAAAGACCAACAATCACTACCTTCTATCTTTAACGACGTTAGAAAAAATTTGCTAAAAGCTTACGAAAAAAGTAAGGACCACTATAATCTACGTAAACGAAATATTTTCTTCGCCTTGGGCGAACAAGTTTGGAAAAAGAATTATGTCTTATCGGATGCAACTAAGAAATTTTCTTCAAAATTAGCCCCTAAATTCATTCTATGTAAGGTCACTCGTGTCGTTAGTCCACTTATCTACGAACTTCAAGATGCTGAAGGAAAACGCTAAGGAAGGTGACATATTAAAGACCTTAAGCCATTCTCTGCTGACCCAAATGCTAGTTAAGTTTTTTCACGGTTCGTTTTCCTATCAATTTACCTAATGTTTTTTGTCCTTACTATCAATTAGTTAACTTAAATTACTTATTCCTACTCTTATACAGCATATACCTTTTACACGTTTAACTTATTTTCCCTAAACTACCTATCTTTTTACTTCTGGTTGACTTTTCCTTGAATCTACCGTTAGTTATATATCACTTTATTCTCTAGATTCCCCTCTATAACTCTGTGGCTTCATTTAATTAATCTTCGCACCTTTCCAACAACATATTATTTTGTTTTCAGTATTTATCTTACATAGTTTAATTTTATGGTAATTGTTGTAACTTTGGTTGTAATAACTCATTGAATTTTTATGATTGGTTTTAGCTGATGTTAGAGTGGATGCTTTTTTCTTTGGGCTTACATAGGAGACGCGACCTATGCCATTATAAAAAATAGTTCATATTCGCAGTTGCAAAAAACTAGGACTTTCTATTCCATGTGTTTTTCCCTCTGAATTATTACAGTTGCCCACATTACCTTATATCATTATTTGTTTCTTTTTCTACTAAATCATCATAACGTATAAAACTTTTTTTTTCGTTGTTTTTTATTGAACTTCGTGGTGAGGTTTTATCGCTTTTTATTGATATCTTATCGAATTTTCGGTTGTTTTAGCATATTGGGACAGTGTGTCTGTGTTTAACTACTTATAATTAGGCATTTTTGTGTGTTTAAGACGTTACCGTTTTAAAAAACACCTTGAAACAGTTGGTTTTTGTGTGAATGTATCTGTAGTGATACTTCTAAGTTGTTGTGTCAACTTTTGTCTGATTTTCTTATCGCAGTGGATGCATTCGTTAGTCTAGAAATTTTTTTTAACTTATATGTCTTAACTTACCTGTATAACGGCTCCAAGGAGCCACTCTATCGTTATCTTACCTATTGTCTTTGATAATAACTTGAGTTAATATCTTTATCTTATTTATTATCTTTGATAATAACTTTATCTTAATATCGTTATCTTACCGATTACCTTTAATAATAACTTTAGTTTAATATCGTTATTTTATCTTTTATCTTTGATAATAACTTAAGCTCAATATCGTTATCTTATCTATTATCTTCGATAATAACTTGAGATCTTGTTTTATCTTTTTATCTTCCTAACGTTTTGGTATTTACGACCAGACGTAGGAATTATTTTTCGAATATTAAGTGAAAAAGCTAACCTGATGGTAGTCATGTAATTTGTTAGAAAGATACAAATCTAAATCATGTTCGCAACAATACATCAACCCAACTTTCAATCCCGTTTGGAACTTTTGTCTTATTATGCCATAGTATTATACATAATCAACTTTACTGCTGCAATTACCTATATATTTAAAAATCCTCTACAAAATTGAAATAAATAAAAAAATAATGTGAGAAATTCCATTAGATATGCAACTGAATATTTGTGGCGAAATGCAATTTATAAACAATATAAAATATTTGTATTCACTTGATGTGAATATCTGGTGTAAAATTAACTAAATAAAGTCATATTTATATTCTTACTACGTCTGACCAAAACAATAGAATTAAATAGAAACTTACCCTGTAGAATGTACGCGTTTTCAAACTTTGACACGTCACTATAAAGCAACCACAAACCGCATCTAAATGCTAAAGTAACGTCGATCACCCACTGATCAAAATATATTGTAGGTGGCAAGAAAAACAGCACGTGACTTTAAATAAATCCCGCCTACACTCACACAGGGTTAAAAGACCGACGATCAGAGCGTTGCTAGGGGTAGTTTACTCAACGCTATTGGTTATTTGAGCTTGTTCATCGAAACCCGTATTGGTCAGAAACCCCTTTCTTAATCTAACAACCTTTCGATTTCAGGTCGTTCCTAAATTACTTCTTCGTTAATTTTTTATAAAGGAATATTTTTAGGTAGTTATTAGGTAATTTAGCTGCTTTAAAAGTTTGAAGGGTTGATTTACAACTTATAGTATTACTAAGCTTAAAGGGAGAAAGGGCGCTTACTCCGGACAGAGTAAACAGTGTCGTTTGCGACATGTCGAAACCAAACGGACACTTTCTCGTTCTATTATTTGTATATACTTCCATTTAATACTTGATGTCAAAAACAAATTTTCTTCTAATCACGCACACCACACACTACCCGACTTCATAATAGTTGTTCCCTTTTGTTCCGTCTTCTTTAATTGTGGAGAAAAATCGCAAATGCTCTTTGTTCTTTTTATCTATTGTGATCATCCCGACTAAAAACCAAGACCACGAATTGCTTTTAATTGATTTTCGATAAAAGGTTTCCCCGTTCGAGTGACGTTTAACATAATAGCGGTAAAGTGTTGACATCTTTTCGTCTCGGTGTGAATTGTAACATATGGAAGTGGCTTATATCTACATCCAGCTTGAGACTTTCTTTTATGCTTTATTTCGGTTTTGTAGGGTGGAAGAAGTGCAGAAGCTTTTAGTAGAAAAATTGAGGTTGAAAATCTGTCTCTAATACTATGTTATAGAAGTAAAAATTGAAGTGTCGCTTTTAATTATGAAAAGGCTTTAGCCACCAACGTCGAATGGGACATCCTTAGCTTATTTTCCACATACAAGATCTTCATCTGTAGTTTGTGGTTTCAAAACCAGTATACCATATATTAAGGAGTTCAAATTACAATTCATTAGTAGTTAATACAACCTGAATAAATACATTTTATTACTAAAAAATTTTTATTTTGTATATATTTATATATAATATATAATATATAATACTGAATTCTTGAACGTAAGTTAATAGTTAAAACAAAGGTTGGTGAGCTCTTGGGATACACTCGTTCAACAAATAATAGACTACTATGTCAAATCGTAATTTAATTCTACGTTTCGGCAACAAAATTTTGTGCCTTCTTCAAAGAGTAAAAAAACATAATGAGGTTAGTCACAGTTCTAAAAAGTACACACAACGTTACTTACATATCTACTAAGAAATAAATCGGTGGCAATATCTTCTAAAATTAGCACAACATATATAATAGTCCATTGCAATAAAATCTAACAAAAAACACAATACTATATCCAACAGGGGTTCTAAACAACGAGTCAAAATAATTAATGCAGTGAGTAAAAAGAACAACTACAATACAATACAAACTTCACTCACTTAGTTAAACGTTTGTCTGCTAAAAATTAATTGAAAAATTGACAGAAACATTTGATGAACGTATATCAAACCGGTACATAATTAAATTTTTAGTGATAACCACCAAATACTAGATAATTCAAAACTATAAACACTATATTACCATTAAGATAATAATACAATTTAATATGTATACCTCATACTACGTTGAAATTATATAGGTTTATGAAATCTGTACAATCCTGAATAAACAGCACTCAAATTCTTCACATTTAACTTATTGTTTAATGGGTCCCGTTGTTGGAGAATGTAAAAGGATTCTAGGAACAATCTCTTATGATAATTTTCTTCAAAGTCCAAGATTTTTATTCCGTTTAAATCGGCTATATGTTTGGTGGTAAAAAGGTGAGAAGATAAGGCGCAAAAAGATTTTCCTATCCTAGCATCGCTCTTATGCTGTATTACACGGTTCTTGACCCACTGTTTCGTCTGATCCACGTAACTTTTTTTACAACTACAATGTACCTGGTAAATAACATTGCTACATAACGATTTCTCCGTTCTGTCCTTTAGTTTTGTAAATAACCTACCAATCGTGTTGCCATACGTGCAGGCTATAAAAATATCGGGCTGTTTAAGTATTTTGGCGATTCTGGAAGTTAACTGTTGAATATAGGGTAGTTTCTTAAATTTATTGGTATCCGAAATAACCCGCGAAGGATTCTGCAAAAAATTAGAAAAAAGAACTCTCTTAACCAGACCTATGGAAATGAATTATTCAACAATGTATCCCCCAATTGTTTAAAATTCTTATTACGAAATTCCGGTTCACATATTTTAAGAATACGTTGTTTTAGACAGATGATTGTGTTTAACTTATGACGGAATGAATGATTGGAAAAAAATTTATATACCTACCCGAATCTGTAGGTTTTTTATAAATGTCAAACTTCAATTGGTTAGTCAAGGACCTAAGAACCAGCGTATCCAGAAAGGGAATACAGAAGTCTACTTCTTTCTCACATGTAAAAACCAAGTTGGAATTGAAGCTATTAAAAATATATAACGTGTACTCTACTAAATGAACAGGGACAGAACATAGTATATCATCAACGTACTTGACCATAAATGGAACCTCAAATGGGAGAGAATTGACGACATAGTCCACTAGTGAATCCATCACTATCTGGGCAATAACCGGGGACAAAGGCGACCCCATGGGGGTGCCAAAACCTTGAAAATAAAACCCAGAATCGAAAGTAAAATAAGTGTTATTGAAGACCAATTGTATAGTGGCAATAAAGGAATTCAAATCAAAATTACAATGAGTAAGGATACAGTTCCATTTCTTCGTAATAATGTCCACCACTAAACCAATAGGAATATTGGTAAACAAGGAGCAAACGTCCAAAGAAATGAGTATTGTTACGTGCCAATTGGCACTTAAACATTGGTTTAGTTTAAGTTTGATGTGCGGAGGTTTCGCGTCATATTTTCAAAAGACGCGGTGCGCGGAATTTTAAAAGACTAGGCGCGTACTTCCGATACGTCACAGTGCGTTTGCGCAGATCGCGCGACGCTAGAGGGTTGGACGAATAAGTTTGCGCCGATGTGTAAAAGACAAAAGAGTGGGGACGAGTTTCCTCTGCTCTCTATAACGTTGGTGTTTGCCTTTGATCTTCAAGGAGTGTGGTCGGTCAGGTATCGTATCGTGCTTACCTTTACCTATGTAGATATCCTACCTAATTATCTTTGTTTGTCACCCTTACCATGTTTCCTTCTCTATTCCCTGCATAGGTGACCATTTGAGCCGTAGGCAGAACCGCATTCCACGCTGGAGTGGAGCCCTGAGATCGAGTCCAAGCTATCCGGATGTGCGTAAGACGTACCCCCGTTAATTGCCGTTTCTTGTAAGAGGGCCAGCATGCAGCCTTAGGGACGTGCAGCCACCATCTTTATCTTTCCTGCCGGATGATAGGCGTACTTTGTGGAAATCTGGACCTATCATGTGAGTAAATTATGTAATACCTGTTGATTTATCTTTTTATAAATTATCCGATTATTACGCAATGTAATTTGGCAGTGATGACGTCATTGGTAGTTGGCAGCGCGGAATCTGTAATAAGGTTCGCGCTTACATCCGCCAGGGGCGTTGCTCGCTTTCTTATTCATTGCGATTGCGCGATGTGTTTATGAACTCTTAAACTGTATTACCGACTTCGTAAACTGTTTTATCGACTTTTAAATGGTAAGACCTATCACCAATTAAATTGTAATAGTATATGATCATCCGGTAACTGAAACTGCCTATATCTATCCACAAAAGAAAAAGAATCCTTGACATTGTAACCTTCCAAGGAGAACGCCTTACTCAGGATACGAGCTAAAAAAGATGACACATTATACGTAGGCGTATTGGTACACGAAATGATAAGTCGTAAAGGAACACCTACTTTGTGGACTTTGGGCAACCCATAAAACTTACCCGGAATGCAATTATTTTTTACCAAACTTTTCAGGTCATCTTTAGAAATCATGGAACGATTACACAAAGATTTCAAGTGACCATTAACCTTCTTTTGCGTCGGAAAAGTTGAATCTTTAGCGACTTTACTGTAAGTATTCCTGTCCTCCAATAGCTGATAAGATTTAGAAACATAATCCTGTTTATCCATGATCACAGTAACTGCTCCTTTGTCAGCCCTGGTAACTAAGACATTGGGATTGTCCTTAAGAAATTTTTTAGTAGCGTAATACATACTACTGTATTTATCCGAAGAGGTGTTATGTATGGGGTTGGTATAGAAATTAGTAATGAGATTGGTCACAGTGGACCGTAATCGTATTTTGCTCTCTTCTGGTTTATCCACAACCTCAATAATAGATTCAACATCAGCCAAAAGTTTCCCAATATTAATGTTTATGACTGATGAAGTAAGATTAAAGTTGGGGCCCAACGACAGGAAACTCGTTACATAATCAGGAATGGAAATACTACTATGGTTGACCCACCATTTACGGGACCCATTAAACAATAAGTTAGATGTGAAGAATTTGATTGCTGTTTATTCAGGATTGTACAAATTTCATAAACCTATATAATTTCAACGTAGTATGGGATATATATATTAAGTTGTATTGTTATCTTAATGGTAATATAGTGTTTATAGTTTTGAATTATCTAGTATTTGGTGGTTATCACTTAAAATTTAATTATGTACCGGTTTGATATACGTTCATCAAATGTTTCTGTCAATTTTTCAATTAATTTTTAGCAGATAAACGTTTAACTAAGTGACTGAAGTTTGTATTGTATTGTAGTTGTTCCTTTTACTCACTGCATTAATTATTTTGACTCGTTGTTTAGAACCCCTGTTGGATATAGTATTGTGTTTTTTGTTAGATTTTATTGCAATGGACTATTATATATTGTTGCGATCCACTATTAGGCAACCCGTCAAACATACAAACGCCCGGGGCACAGCGTATTCTCAAGGATTCCAGAATTCTTCTAGAAATTACTGGAGCATGAGTCATCCTTTTAATCCAGAGTATATATATGACCGCTAATGAATGCAAGAGTCAGTCTATACTAGAATGTCGTATATAAATTATAACGTTGTAAAGTAATAGTAGTTTTGAGCTTTTAGAAGTATACATAAATGTGATATGCTGTGTCTAATGTACATGCAGCTTGTAGTATACATAAATAAATAGAAGTGTATAAACAAATAGTTGTGTTAGTGTTGTTAATGAACCTATAGTAAAGAAGTTAGTTTAAGAAGATATTAGTGATTGTAAATTCATTAGTGTAATAGTGCTTCATTGTTAAGTGGACTGAAAACATCTATAAATAAGGCATATACTGTTAATTAGACTTGTGAACAGTGAGTAATAAAGACCATTATTATTACTTGTTTTAAATTAAAGAAACGCGGTAGTAGTAGCCCGTTACACTGGTGTCAGCCTGTGTGGGGTATATAGTGATTAATTTAAAACACAAGTCTAAAGACATTTAACTAGTTTGTATATGCCAGTTACAAGAAATCAAAGTAAGATGGAGGCAGAAACTTTAATGAACTTCCTTAAGGATTTTAAATCCGAAATGCAAGTGACACTCAATGGAAACTTAGTGAGGTCAGTTGAACTGGAATCGACCCTTAAAGAGTTTAAATACGGTATGGAAATGACACTTAGTGAAAATGCTGAGAAAATAGAAAAGTTAAGTGAAAATACAGCCACGTTAGAACAAAGATTAATGGAAAGCTCCATTGCATTGAAAGAAGATTTCACTGAACAGGTAAAAACAGTTGAGCAAAAGTTGGACAGTAAATTGATAAAAATGGAAGAAGATGTGATGAGTCTGCAAGAACAAGTGATTTCACTAACAACGCGGCCACTTGAATTACCAGACCAAGTTGTTAATCAGAACATTCCAGAAATAAGAACCATGGAAAGAAGCGAGTCACCTCCGTTTAAATTTAAAGTAAAACCACCTACATTCGATGGTAAAACACCTTGGCCCACATATTTGAAACAATTTGAAGCTGCTGCAATAGCCAACGGTTGGTGCAACAAAGAGAAGGCTATCTGCTTAATAGTGGCTCTGCGGGGGAAAGCTCTTAACATCTTGCAAACCATTCCCGATCACCAACAGAATGATTACGGCCTCTTAACATCGAAGCTTGAAATGAGATATGGAGATGCTCACCTTCAACAGGTTTACCACGTACAAGTTAAGAACCGCTCGCAAAAGACAAGTGAAAGCCTGCAAGAATTCGAAGCTGACATCGCCAGATTGGTTAGATTGGCATATCCAACGGCACCAGATAGTTTCCTCGAACAACTTGCTGTTCAAACATTTGTGGATGGCGTTAAGGATGGCGAAATACAGCAAGCGCTAAGACTAGCACGGCCAAAAATGTTGGATGACGCACTGGCCCATGCGCTTGAATTTGAAGCAGCTAAGCAGACATCACACAAGAAGGGTCCCAAAGTTTGGTCTGCCTTAGAGGAACCTGGCCAAGCTCGGAACAGCATAGATGAAATAATAAACCGTGTGTTTGAAAAGCGAAAAGCGGAAAGGCTGAAAAGATTACGACCGCGGAGATGGCGTCTGCGATGCTGGAGCTGCGGTGAAGTTGGTCATATGCAGAGACGCTGTACTCAACCAAAGAAACAACCGGTTGAGTTAAAGCAGGTCAATGTAAGGGGGCGAACGTCGACAACACAGCGTAGTGCTCCGGAGATTATCATCCGTGCTGCATCGTCAATGGAAGTCTGGACAGCATTTATATCGATGGTAGAATTAATGGTAAGATTGTCCGATTACTCGTGGATACAGGAGCGACAAGGACTATTGTGAGACCAGATTTGGTTGGTCGTGGAAAAGTGCTACCTGTATCGGTGTATCTTCGAACGGCAAGTGGTGAGAAAATTTGTACTCACGGAGAGACTGCCGTTATGTTGACAATTGGGGACAAATTAATTAATCATCGAGTGTTGGTAGCTGAAATTACAGAAGAAGTGATCTTGGGAATGGATCTCATGAGAGAATATGGGTTTCATGTAAACATGAAAGAAAATGTGCTTCGGATAGATGATGATAAGATTCCATTTCAAGGTAAGAGTAACCAGACGATGCAAGTTCGAATGATTTGCGATATGAAAATACCCGAGAAGGCGAAAATGATAGTGATGGGACGCCCGGATGGTACGCTCCGGGAAGGACAAGTATGCATGATGGAAGCAACTGAATCGAGAATGGGTCAAGAGGGACTTCTGATTGGAAGAACGCTGGTAAAGTCTCGCAATATTGTACCAGTAAGGGTGCTGAACATTAATCCCCATACAGTGACCCTGAAGAAAGGCATGATTGTGGGAAGTTGCATTCCAGTATGTCATATTAAACGTTGTGTGGACGACACGAAAAATAAACCAACCAACGGTTGCTCACAGAAATTGCTGGATATGTTGATACCCTCGTGTCAAGGATTAAATGGCGACCAACTGGGCAAGGTAAAAGAACTGGTCGGACGATATCGAGGTGTGTTTGCACTGGATGATAGTGAGAAAGGAAGTACGATTGTGTGCAACACAAGATCAATACTGGAGATGCGCAACCGATAAGACAACACCCCAGGCGGCTTCCTTTGGCAAAACGTAAGGAAGCTGAGCAAATAATCACCGATATGGAAGAGCAGGGAGTGATTGAACCCTCGAATAGTCCATGGGCATCCCCGGTAGTGCTTGTCAAGAAAAAGGACGGGTCGACAAGGTTTTGTGTAGACTACCGGCGGCTTAATAATGTGACAAAGAAAGACAGCTATCCTTTGCCCAGAATTGATGACACATTAGATACTCTATCCGGATCTAAATGGTTTTCGACCTTGGACTTGAAAAGCGGATACTGGCAGGTAGGCTTGGAGCCAAACGATAAAGAAAAGACTGCGTTTACAATTGGAACTGGATTATGGCAGTTCAAGGTCATGCCATTTGGATTATGCAATGCTCCTGCTACTTTTGAACGATTGATGGAGTCGATACTGCGTGGACTGTCTTGGAAGACTTGTCTGGTGTATCTAGACGACGTAATAGTGTTAGGCAAGTCTTTTGAAGAACACCTTAAGAACCTAGAGGAGATATTCCAAAGATTACGGGGGGCAAACCTTACATTGAGCCCCAAGACGTGTCACCTGTTTGGAAAAGAGGTGAAATACCTAGGGCATGTCGTTTCGGAGACCGGAATAAGAGCTGACCCTGACAAAATAAAAACGGTACAAGAGTGGCCTACACCAGCAGACATACACCAACTACGGAGTTTTCTAGGATTGTGCACATATTACCGACGTTTTATACTTGGGTTTGCAAACATTGCCAAACCGTTAACAAAATTAACCGAAGATGGACAAGAATATGATTGGAATGACGACTGCAACAGAGCATTTGAACAACTGAAACGGCTACTGGTTACAGCACCAATTTTGAGTTCTCCACGGATGGAGGGGAAATTTGTGTTGGATACCGATGCCAGTAACATAGCTATAGGAGGCGTTCTTTCTCAAGTGCAGGACGGACAAGAAAAAGTTATTGGGTATTTCAGCAAGGTCTTGTCGCGGCCAGAAAGGAACTATTGTGTGACAAGAAGGGAGCTGTTAGCCGTCGTCAAATCCGTAGAGCACTTTTATAAGTACTTATATGGCCGTAAATTCCTGTTGAGAACAGACCATGCTGCACTGAAATGGTTACTGCAGTTTCGAAATCCTGAAGGGCAAGTGGCAAGGTGGATAGAGCGGCTGCAGGAATATGACTTTGACACAGAACATCGTGTAGGAACTAGCCATCGGAATGCAGACGCTCTATCAAGGAGACCTTGTCCGGTGGACTACAATCATTGCTCCAAGATGGAAGAGAAAATAAGTGTCATCCATAGAATGACGGTAACCGATGATACTTGGCAACTCGAAAGAATACGAGAAGACCAGGAAAATGACGCCGAATTGGGACGTATTATTGAGTGGAAAAATAGAGGACAACGACCAAGTTGGGAAGAAATTAGTATTTTAAGTAGGAGCCTGAAGGCATACTGGGCACAGTGGGACTCCTTGATGATGGAAAATAGAATCTTGAAACGACGCCTGGAATTTGAAGGTGGCATTGAGAGACTTCAAGTGATAGTGCCGAGAAGCAGAGTGCCGGAAGTGTTGCAGCACTTGCACGATGGTATTTCCGGAGGGCACTTTGGCGTGAAAAGAACTCTCGAGAGAGTGAGAGAAAGATTCTTTTGGCTGAACTGCAAAGATGATATGAAGGAGTGGTGCCGGAAATGTGAATTGTGTGCATCTGCAAATGGCCCGGTTTCAAAACGGAAAGCCCCAATGAGACAGTATAACGTGGGGAACCCGTTTGAGAGGGTAGCCATTGACATAGCTGGTCCGTTTCCTGAATCAGAGAAAGGAAATAAATACATCTTGGTTGCAATGGATTATTTTACCAAATGGCCGGAGGCATATGCTATACCTAACCAAGAAGCCAAGACGGTTGCAGATGTACTAGTAAAGGAGTTGTTTTGTCACTTTGGAGTACCGTTGGAATTACACTCCGATCAAAGTTGGAACTTCGAATCAGCATTGTTTCAAAATGTCTGCAAGCATCTTGGAATCAGGAAGACTAGAACCACGCCACTTCATCCCCAATCGGATGGAATGGTTGAAAGAATGAACAGGACGTTAGGGAAGTACCTGGCCAAAGTTGTCTCTGAACATCAACGAGACTGGGACCAATATCTGCATTTGTTCCTACTGGCGTACCGATCTTCGGTACATGACAGCACAGGGTACTCGCCCGCTTGCGTAATGCTAGGACGTGAATTGCGGCTACTATGTGATCTTCGGTTTGGATTTAAACCTGGAGAAGAGATCGCAGGTGAAGATTACGTTAGTAAGCTTCGTGAAAGATCAAATAGTATTCACGAAAACGTCCGAAAAAATATACAGGCAGCAAGCGATCGAATGAAATCACAATATGACACGAGAGCACAAGAAGGTGGTTATCAACCTGGAGATTTAGTGAGGTTGTACAATCCACAAAGAAAACGTGGATTGTCGCCAAAACTACAAAGACAATGGGAAGGGCCGTACGAAGTGTTAAAAGGATTAATGATGTAGTGTACCGGATCAGAAGATCCTCGTGGTAAACCGAAAGTGGTACACTTCGACCGTTTAACATCCTACGCTGGCAACAACCAGGAAGACTCGAATAATGATAATGGTGTTCGGCAAGTTATTAATCATGAGCCACATGTAGTTTTGAGAGCTTTATGGCGGCGTATGGTGGTTCCGCTAAAGCGAGATTTGGCGTTGTTGTTGAAAAACAGCAAGATCTGTTTAGAGCACCAGAAGAGTATTCCTTGCACATTGCGTAGCTCAAGATTTGGCAATGTCAAGGGAATAGCTGTTGTTTTCAAGAAAAGTTTGGATTTGTGGATGAATTAGTACAACAGCAGCCAACTGTAGGAAAATCTTTGGCCCTTCAAGATAAAAATCGTTATGTTTACTATCTGGTCACCAAAAATTCTTCATGGCAGAGACCTAGTTATGGACATCTATGGGAGGCTTTGCTAAATCTTAAGGCGCAGATGATGGAAAATGGAGTAACGAGACTAGCGGTGCCCAAGCTGGGATGTGGACTGGATCGCTTAGATTGGAGGATAGTCCGAAATATGCTAGAAGTAGTTTTCCAGGGAACCAACGTCCAGGTTCTTGTTTGTTGTTATCAACCGGTTGCCTACCAAGACCAGGAAAAGAGTGTTAACTGTTACTTCCAACGACGCGGTGGATGCACCAGAGGAGATAGCTGCCGATACCGTCACCAGTCATCGAATTGGCGTCAAGATGGATTTACAGTTACGAGACGTAACGGTTTTAAAGAGGGGGCAGTGTTGCAATCCACTATTAGGCAACCCGTCAAACATACAAACGCCCGGGGCACAGCGTATTCTCAAGGATTCCAGAATTCTTCTAGAAATTACTGGATCATGAGTCATCCTTTTAATCCAGAGGATATATAAGACCGCTAATGAATGCAAGAGTCAGTCTATACTAGAATGTCGTATATAAATTATAACGTTGTAAAGTAATAGTAGTTTTGAGCTTTTAGAAGTATACATAAATGTGATATGCTGTGTCTAATGTACATGCAGCTTGTAGTATACATAAATAAATAGAAGTGTATAAACAAATAGTTGTGTTAGTGTTGTTAATGAACCTATGGTAAAGAAGTTAGTTTAAGAAGATATTAGTGCTTGTAAATTCATTAGTGTAATAGTGCTTCATTGTTAAGTGGACTGAAGACATCTATAAATAAGGCATATACCGTTAATTAGACTTGTGAACAGTGAGTAATAAAGACCATTATTATTACTTGTTTTAAATTAAAGAAACGCGGTAGTAGTAGCCCGTTACAATATGTTGTGCTAATTTTAGAAGATATTGCCACCGATTTATGTCTTAGTAGTTATGTAAGTAACGTTGTGTGTACTTTTTAGAACTGTGATTAACCTCATTATGTTTTTTTAGTCTTTGAAGAAGGCACGAAATTTTGTTGCCAAAACGTAGAATTAAATTACGATTTGACCATAGTAGTCTATTATTTGTTGAACGAGTGTATCCCAAGAGCTCACCAACCTTTGTTTTAATTATATATATATATATATATATATATATATATATAAAAGGTCATTTAGGGGTAGATAGGATAGGTGAATAATAATTAGGATAGGTTTAGGAAAAATAGGAATACTATAGGTTGATGGAAATATTCGAACAAAACAATATTTAGGTTGATGTAAATAAGAAAAAGTATAGATAAATAGGGATAGATAAATAGGAGTGGTTCATTAAAAATATGAAGAGATGATGATACGTAGCATAAATTTAAGAAAAATGGAAAAGTATAGATCAATAGAAAGTGAAATATTAGTAGATTATAATATGTAGTATAAATTTAGGAAAAATGGAAAAAGTATAGATAAATGGGAATTAGGGAGATGAAATGCTTTGTATAGCCCTATAAAAATAGAACGAGGCTTGTGTAAAATGAGTCATTTAGAAAATATCATAGAATATTCGGAATGGATACGTGTATAGTTATAGAATAGGTTAGATTCAAATAGGAATAGGAGTGTAAAAATAATTTAGGAGTTTGTGTACATCGTAGAAAATAAAAACAAAATAATTTTAGACCAATGTAAATTTTGTCATCACGTTGGGCGCCAAAAATAACATTATTCGAAAATTCTTTGTTTTAATTTGGGGAAAAAAATGCTGTGTTAATAAGGTCGTTTAGGGGTAGTTAGGACCAATAGTATAGCGCACTTCATATAAAATACATAAGGGCTCGGAAATCGAGACAGTTTTCTGAAGAAAACAAGAAATACAATGATTAGGCCGGAAAGTAAATGCCAACGCCCTGTATATAAACCATAATCATAATTAATTTAATCAATGAAAAATATTTTGAAGATTTATTTGAATAAACAAATTTGCAAGTCGTAAAACAACATAAACGCTAGTTGAAACGCGACACGCATGGATAACGCATCATTATTACGCCAAGAATTCTAATTAAAACAAGCAGGTTTAATAATGCGTAAGATAGCAAACGCATATAATTTAATAAATTATATAAAGTCTACGTGACTAGAAAGCTAAAATCGACACCGGATATATTGGAGACAAACAAGGCATGGTAGATAAAATCAAAGTTCACTAAATTTAATTGAACAAACAATGGTCTACATAATCTAGAAATATGAAAATCCAAGGAAATGAATGCTATTAAGTCGAAATGGTACGTAACAAAAGCAACGCGTTGATTTTAATATACAATAAAATACGATGGAATACCCAGAAACCTGGTATGAAAGAATCATGTATAATAACGAACTCTGCGCTTGTCAATAGATAGACGATTTATTTAAATACGACCAGATTTGTATACAAATTATTTCAACATGAAGTAAGGGCTAGTTCACATCGCTTAAAAGTAAAATATGTACGTGAAGTAATTTATTGTGAAGTATGAAATAATACAATGCTAATTGTGGAAAATTAGGTTTGTCGTTCTAACCCTTCAAAAGGACTTTATAATTTGAATAAGGGCCGCTATACTTGCGGCCACGTCCCCAATGCTCCACCCGGAGGTACTACATTGGGTTTAAACGCGAAAAATTATCGGGCTTCTAATTTATTCTGACTTCATAATTGATCCACCCTAAATAAAAACTAAATAGAAATCTAACAAATCTAACAAACCTAACAAACTCTGACAATCTAACAAATCTAAAAGTCTGACAAACTGAAACAAAAACTAAAAACAGGGTTGTAAATAATGGTATCCCTAGCGCTGACTTTCGAGTGTACCCGATCAACAAGACACAAGCAAAAATGAGAGGGGGAGGGATCCGTAATACCGGATAGCAGACGCCGGCTCTGCTTACCAGTGCGACCTGAAGGGTCATCTTAAAACTATCCAAATCTAGCTAACTAATTTAAATCCATCCCTAGCTTTCCTATCATTCCCTAACTGATTTATATTATGATTACAATCTTCGCAATTATACTCTTCCTTCCCGAATATATACTGCTACCAAAATGGCGACAGAACGTCAAACAAAACAAATAAGCCACATAATACTGCAATACCTGCTAATAAATAAATAAATATAAAGTGTAAATATAAAATATAAATAAATATAATTATATAAATATGTAAATAAATGTTTAATAAGCGTTAAGCATATAGCAGTGCACAAAATAGCAAAAGCATCACCCCACTTATCAGGTGTACTCGCACAAGCATTATGTCGGCTAGCGTCTTTACACACCAAACGTGCTTGTTAAATTGTTTCAAAACTACTAATTAATGTAAATCAATGCTTGTGCAGTACAGCCGCCACAATTTACGCCTTACCTCGATAATAAAATTCTCCAGCATCCGAAGATCTGGTCGTCTGCCTACATCTAACTGTAACTTACTTCTAAGGGGAAGATGGGGTGCACTGCTAAAGTCCTGGTGGATATGCACTAAATGTTTTTGGGGGGATCACAATCACTATCACTTCACTTTTAAGTCCTGGGTGGGATGCGCGGTTTCACTCTATTTTATTATATTTGTTTATTTTATTGATTTAATTTAATGAGGGTTTCTGATTTATTTGTTATTGTTTATTTGTTGTTATTATTTCCCGATTTCCCGATTTTACGCGCATAATTATGAAGATAGGCAGTGATTGTATTAATGGTGTGGGGGTTTCTCGTGCATATTGGACATTTGGGTATAATTATCAAGTTATTTTTATTTTTTTTTTTTTTTATTTTATTTTTTTTTTTTTTTTTTTTTTTATCAGGTTTTGGTTATATCTATGCTCGTATCCTTACTCACGCCAAGTCAATCTAAAATTTTTCAATCCTCCCACCAACCCCACCGAATTTTACACGCGGTTATCATTGATTGTCTAATCTCGCGACCCTTCCCGCAAATTCTTTTAAGGCTGTCCAGAACGCTTTCTGGTTGACCACTTCCCCGACTTCCTCTAGGCTCTTTGGCCATGCCAGACCTAGGATAGCTAGTTTGCTATCAGCCAACCCTCGATTTGCCGCTTCAAGCGGGCAGTCGAAGAGCACGTGCTCTGCGCTTTCCGCGCCCTCACCGCATTCACAGCGGTCGCTGTTGGTTAGACCGAACCTTTGTAAATACGCCTTCAAGGCGCCGTGTCCTGTTATCAACTGAACTATTTTATGGTCGAGCTTAACCTCAATCCTACCTCTAGCTTCTAAGCTCGGTATGAATTTGTGGGTCAACCTGCCCGTGGCAGCGTTGTTCCACCTCTCTTCCCATTGTCGAATTGATTTTCACGCAGCTTTCTTTTAATTAAAGACCTCGGTATCGACGAATGTGATATCCGAAAGTTTCCCGTCGCGGCCTCTTTAGCTAATTCGTCAGCCCTATCGTTTCCTACGTTGCCATTGTGCGACCTGACCCAACAGAACTTTAAACGTCGAAACCCGAGCGCCGTACGCGCTATCCTCCAGACGTCCGCTTGGAGGTCTGTCGAGGTGTTCATGTTAGTTAATGCCGTCAGCGCTGATTTACTGTCGCTGATTATATAATACTCGTCTCTGCCCGTGTGATTTATTACGTAATCGATAGCCTCTCGTATGGCTACCAATTCGCACTGGAAGATAGTGCACCAGTTCGCAAGTTTGGTTTGAAACCGAAACACCTCCCTTTCCTGCTTAAACACGACAAACGCCGCGCCTGCTTGCCCATCGTCCATACGTGAACCGTCCGTATAAATTTTAATACCCATCGCGTCCTCATCACCTTCGACAAACTCGATTCCCCTAATATCAGCCGGGTGCCCCAACTCAGATACAACGATCTTTTGCAATTTCCTATTACCAAGATTAAGATCTTCGATAATTTCGCGCCCTTTTCCTATATTTATTAATCGCCTATCTCTAATCTCCTAACGACATATTCGATAGGGAGAGTCCTAGATCACCAGGACAGCCTCCGTGGAGGTGGTCCTGTACGCCCTCGCCGCTTTTACCGCGGTTATGCGTTGTACGCTCGTCAATTGACGCATCTCCCGGACTTTACAACCATCTGCCCATACAGAAGCTGCGTACAGTATTGCCGGCTCAATTGCTCCGGCATAAACCGTCCTCAGCGATTCGCCCTGAAACCCCACTTTATTTTAGCCGCCGCCATCATTTTATTTGATATTTCGCGGCCCTTACTTTTTACGTATTGTACGTGCGCTTTCCAATTTATTTTATCGTCGATCTTGACGCCGAGGTAGGTAATACAATCTTTAAACGGGATTTTCTCCCCTCCTAGCTCTAGCCTAGGAGGTCTCTGTCCTGGTTTCGTGCCGAAATAAAGCGCCTCTGACTTCGCCGTGTTAAATTTTAGTTTTACCGCCTGCGACCATTCGTGTAATTTGTTAAGCGCCTCGTTCGGTTTTGTGCGCATATCCATTAACAATCTCGATCTTACAATTAAAAGCGTGTCATCCGCAAACCCAACGATTGAGCATCCTGCGGGCAACTTGACCCTAAAGATGCTCTCATACAACAACTTCAAAATGTGGGACCAGAACATGACCCTGCGGGCATCCCCTTTCCACCTCACGCGACAGAACCTCACCCGGAATTTCAACCTGTGCCAATCGCCCCGAGAAATAACTCTTGACCAAAGACATCAAGTTTCGCGGACAACCCCTACGATCTAACTCGCAAACGATTAATGGCCACCAGGCAGCATCAGATGCTCCTGAAATGTCCAAAGCAACAACGACACAGTACTCTTTAGCATCTCTCGCCTGCTTTATTTCTCCGACAACAAACTCTAACGCGTCGATAGTCGACTTGCCCTCCACGAAACCAAACTGTCGGTTATTAAAACCGCCGCTGTCTCGCACTAGGTGCTCAACACGCGTAGTCATAACGCGATCTAAAACTTTCCCAAGCACCGGTAGCAAGCTAATTGGACGATAGCTGCCCGGATCTGACGCATCCGCCTTTTAGGTTTCGGTATAAATTTCACGTTCTGGATTTTCCAGCAACGCGGAAAAACGCCCTTTCTAAACAAAGATTAAACAACCCGACAAAGACACACGGGGCTAACAGGCACGCCTCCAGAGCTGCGTCTGAAGTGATTCCATCATGCCCCGGTGCTTTCTTAGGTTCATCCTCCTAAGAGCCCTAACGACCTCGTGAACTAGGATTGCCTTATCGGCACCTGTTCCTTGCGCTTCTGCAGCTACCCGACGTACTAAATCGTGCGACCCTTCATCCCCCTCGGGATTATCCGATGGGAAAAATTTCTCTAGTAAATATTCCGCCGTGGTTTTAAAACCTTCCGTGTATTTGCCATTTGTTTTCTTTATATTACTGAGCGCAATTTTTTGTTGTTTTCCTCTAATTACGCGGTATGCGGTTCCCCAGGGTTCTTTCTCTGAGTTTCGCGTGCAGAATTCTTTAAATTTATTCGTTCGCGTTTCTTCTATTAATATTTTATATTCGCGGTAACTTTGATTATATTCTATTCTCCGTTGTTCTCTTATATCTCCCGAGGCGCGTTGATAGCGGCGCCTTAGGTTACGCGTTTCTGCCCGCTTGGTGGTTAGTTCCCGGGTCCACCAGGGTACGCTGTCTTTAAATGTTTTCTTTTCGGCATGGAATACGACGACGCGTCTACCACCGCGTCGTTTAATTTTCGCGAGTGTTTCTACTTCGTCTGCCTCTCGGCAGTTAAATAGCTCATTTTCGAGCACAGGGATACTTTCGCCAAATTTTTGTTTAAATCGCTCCCAATTTGCTTTTTATTACAGAACCGCGGAAATACAGTTAGCTGCTCGTTTGCACTTGTTTTGGTTTCAACGTCCCATGTTATTAATTTATGATCAGAGAGCGTTTCCTCGTCCGACCTTAATTTCCAATTACAAATCGTTTCTAACATTTCGTGCGAGACTGCAGTAATATCTATAAAACTGCTGCCTCTATGCGTCTCAAACGTAGGTAAATCATTAGTGTTTATCACACTAAGATCCCATTCCGTAAAAGATCAGCAACCTGCGAGCCTCTATCGTCTTCGATAGGGCTGCCCCATAGTGGCGACTTGGCATTAAAATCTCCCCCGATGACTAGATTTTTATTTCTGCCGATTTTACGAATAATATTATCTATTTCATTTATCAAGTCTTCGGTTTGGGGATTTTCCCGCCGGGAATCGACCGGCGGGAGGTACACGCTTATGACATAGAACGCATTTTCCCCTGATTTGATTTCGGCCGTCGTTACAAATTCGTTCGATAAATTATTTAATATAATTCCGGCGCACGTTCCATTATTTATTATTATCCCGCTACGCGGTCGTTCACTATTCGCGTTTAAGACGGTAACCCCCCTCCCAAAACCTGTTATTTTGTGGCCATACAGGTGCGGTTCCTGTATAAACCCGATGTCGATATTATTTTCGATGAATAACTTTACGAAGTTATTTGTTGCCCCTCTACCTTTCCCGAGATTTAGTTGCGCGAATTTAATCTTCTTGCTTCTTATGGACTTTGTTTTATCTTCACAGTCCATAATCGATGTTTCGTGTGATTGCGTGCTTCAGACGTTGCATCGTGGGGCATCTACTCGACTTGGCGTCGTGGCGCGTATCGACCTTCGCGCCACCGCCAGTTCTGTCGTTTGCCCTAGCGCAAACCACACAGCAGGGGACTGCCTTCCGGCAATTCTTGAATTCATGCCCGACCTCGGCACAGTTACCGCACCACTGTACCTTCTCCTGCACTCCATCGATCGATGGCCGTACTCGTAGCACCGGTAACACTGGGTCATCGAGAAGTGGTCCCGGGCCCATACTCTTCGCCACCTGAGGTTAATAGCATCAGCTAATATACGTCTTCGAAGTGTGGGGTCACTTCGAAGACTACGTTGGCGAAGGGATCTCTAGGGCCCTTTCCGCCAAACCTGAACTTCTCTCAGGTGGTCTTCTAGCTTCAAATCGCCGAAACGGGGATTCTGGCTCGCAATCAACCGCACGAGCTCTTCAGCCTTCATCCCCGCTTCGACCCCGGAAGAACGACCCGTGGACGTTTCTTCTCGATGGTCTTCGCCACGAGTTCCTTGCAGTTCCCGCCGACCTTCAACTGCAGTTTCTTGGCGTCGTCGCGACCTGCGCACTCCACAACGACACCGCCCCGGCGCGTCCTACGAGCTCCGACAACAACAAACCCATCTCGAGCGGGATCGACCTTCTGCTTCAGGGTCGTCATCACGTCGTCCTTCTGGCCTGGCCTGGCGTCGACCCTACAGCAAACGTAGGGGCAGATGCTGAAGCTGCAGCGGCGTAGGAGACCTTGCGCTGCACCGACGCACCCTGACTCTGGCCTCCTGAAACAACAGAATTCACCGCCGGACTTCCCCAACAACACTTGCTCTCCTGAACCATCTAAACAAAGACGCAGCGCCCTAACCATACCTATCAGTTGGTTCGTCACGTCGCGGATATCATCTACGGCGTGCCGAACCATCTTCCTATCCTCCACGACGATAGTGGCGGAGGTCGTCGGCACCTTCCCATAGACGGCAGCGTGCGCCTTCCTCACTCTAAACTTTAAGAGTTCCAGCTCATCGAGGTCGCTAGCATTAACGCTACCGTTGCTGCTAGTCGACATCGTGCGCTGGGCTCTCGAAGTAGAGGGCAATTCTGGCGCCGCAACCATCACGGGAGGCCCCGACTCCCCAGGCACGACCGCCGCAGACGCAGGCTCCTTCCCTACCTCCTGTACCTCCTCCTGAGTTTCTAACAAGAAATCCTTTAGCACTACCTTAAGCTGTTTTTCAAAAAGGACTGAATAATTACTGGATAACAATTCTAAATAATTATTGGACAACGATTTTGAATAATTACTGGATAACGTTTCTGAATAATTATTGGATCAAATGAGGAAATGCAACAAGCATTTACTACAACTATTAATTACCAAGAAGTTTAACAAAGGACGCTAGAATAAGTTAAAGCTATGCTAAGAAAAATACAGACCACATTCAAAGCAGATCTGGATTTAACATTGGGAATATTACATCACTAAGCTGAATACGGAAGCAGTTGGTACAGGGACTGATTCGAGCTGGAAACAACAGGTTAGCCAATCTGAATGTTTTATTATTTTTTTTGTGAATATTTCTTTGTACATTTCTAATCTGAATAATTTAAAAATTAACATTTCCTTGAATATTTCTAATTTAAATAATTTAAAAATTACTTTCATGATAATTTTATGTGAGGTGTCAACAAAGATCGTTTTTTTTTTAATACACGTTATAAATTACGTAAATATTTAAAGAAGTTGAATGAAGGTTCATCGGACTTCAGTTAATAATAATAATAAGGGTGATTTTTGCTGGTTTCTTAATCAACTTTGAGAATGATAATTATTAATTTTTTTATTCAATTACTAAAAGAAAGTTCTTTTTAGAGAATTCTTAAACATTTCATACGTTGTAAATATTTTTGAGAATATTATAATAATTTGTGCTCAATGGTGTTTTGGTTTAAAGATTAGAATAGGAAGTAGAGGTAGAAGGTAAATTTAAAGTTTTTGTTTGTCGTATTGTTGCTAGCTGCGTGCGTAATTAAAACTGAGCTAGCTGACACAATTAAAATTATATATTAAAATTCAAAAATTTTCAGAATAAAAATTTTTAATTTTTTAATTCACAAAAAGGACGCATACGAGTCATTGCTCCAGTATCGCAACAATATATATAAATAAATATATTGTTGTGGAATGTAGCGTTTAAAAATGAATGAAATTAACCCTTATGTTGGTTTTCGATAAAAGTGCTGTGAATTATTGTCTGAAGAAGCCCATTTAATCTTGCTAGCTCATATTAAATGAAACAACGAGAATCCCACATCAAATTTATAATAACAACAAATATTCATTAACAAACAATCTCTCAGACATAATAATAATTGCTACATCAACAAACATCTTTCTTCAACACACATTATTTAAAAAGATTACTAACATACAAGCATTTAGATCTACAAATGAAGAGTAATATCGTCAGTACATCTTAAGTCTAAAAACATTTCACAACTACTAGATACTAATATAGAGTTCATAAAATCTCTTTTCTGATTAATGCTTCACGTTATGTACAAATTTTTAGAAATTTGAATGGATAATTTTAAGAATTCGTTCTTACCTTCGTAATCAAACGTAGCTGATAAGATACATCTAAGAGAAGCCTTTATAGTGGTCATAATAAATCGGAATTCAAC
This sequence comes from Platerodrilus igneus, assembly GCA_036346225.1. Lineage (NCBI taxonomy): Eukaryota > Metazoa > Arthropoda > Insecta > Coleoptera > Lycidae > Platerodrilus > Platerodrilus igneus. Next base: position 4,991,661 of record JARFIW010000318.1, on the reverse strand, counting down.
TTAAAATATCTTAAACCATCCATTTACAAAAAAAACCGCAAGCCAAACTATTACGCAATTTAACCTATTTAAAATAAATAAAGCAAACACATTGTCTTTCAAAAGATATTAAACAAATCGTATACATTAAATTAGCTGGGATTAATAAATTTGTCCATGTCGAAATCGTTAATTAAATTTCCACCTCCATAAGCATATCGTTCCATTTTTTTTAAAAGTAATTAATCAATAAATGCATGTCGTATTCTTTTATTTATATACAAATTTATCGTACAGGAATCTAGCTTCGTTATTTACTTCCAAATCTGAGTTTTTTATATTTAAATAAAACTCACTTTTAACGTCGATCGTTATACTTCATACTTTAAAATACATTTTTTCTGACAAATATTTTAAACGTCTAGTAAATTAATGCGCCATTTAATTCAATTACCATTCACGATTGACAATTTGTAATTGACCGACAATAAGACAATTCATAATTCCCCGACAAAAAGACAATCGGTAATTGATCCCGTTTTGCTTTTTTTCCGTTTATGTAGTAAAACTCATCCACGTCATTAAAATCTAGATAGATCGAGACACAATTTCTTTAGAAATGGCATTAATTAATACATTATGTTATCTAAATTGCTTTCAGTTTTGATTTATTACGTCGTAAAATACATTACTACTCGTTCCTAATTGGTTAGTTTAAAGAATGAATGTTAGAATGTTTATCTGTGATAACTGTTATTGCTCGTTATGTTATCTGATTTATGGGTTGCTAAACGCTTTTATCGCCATTATAGTCTTCTTAATTGGAATGTCCATTCATAACATAAATAAAGCTTTTTAAAGTACAATATAGAGAGTGTTTCTACACTAAAAATAAGTGTTTAGAGTATTAGAAAAATTTTCCTAATTTTATCGGGTTCTGGGAAGTTGTATGTATAGGATATGGTATTCAATGACCCTTATATACCCACTTTATCACATCAAATATATATATATATTATAATGTCTAAGGGAGCTACAAAGAGTTATAAGGGTTGGTTAGTACCAAGTAGTATATGCCAAACAAAAATAATCCACTTATTTGATCACATAAACCTAAAATATATGTTTGCCGTATTTTATGTATACTAAAATACCATGCAAAGATAGTAGTTGAAATTAAGTGCCAAAAGGCAATTTTAAAATGACTAAGTGGCGTAGTAAGATGTGAAATGCTCAAGGGTTTATACCGAGTTGAATTTTTAAAAGCCTTTGAAAGTACATTTGCCGTCCAAAAGCCGGATGCGTCTATGAATGTTCACTATCAACATGCATCCAGGGTCAAGTATAATTTATTTTGGTTTCATTTTCTATAGCATCAACTTTTGGACAATATTTGTAAACTCAAAATTATTAGTTATAACAACGTAAAATGTGATTGGTGGAATGTAAAGATTTAGGACATACATTAGAATTTAGAGTGATTATGAAATTGTATAAAGACATGACCTTTGGTATGTGCGACACGGACTTGACTATTTGTGATGAACTTTAGGATGTAGTAGGCGAATTGAGTATCAACATGGTCGCCTTAGAGAGTAAACAAGGCAGAATATTTCGAACCGATTTTGTAAAAGACGTGTTTTTTGGAGATTATTTTTCGAACAAATTTTGTAATAGACGTGTTTTCAGAACTGTGCTAATATTTTGAAAAAGAAAATAAAGGTAATTGTTTTAAAATGAGTTTCATTGAAAAGTGGTAAAGAAATAAGCGAAAGTATAAAGTAAATAGTAGTGATTGTGCGACGGTAAAATATTGGATTTGGAGAGTGGTTAAAGTTAGAAGGTCATCGGGAGTGGTTATACAGATTTGAAGTGGATATTGGAGTGTGGTTTAAAGTTAGAAGGTTATCGAGAGTGGTTATAAAGAGATTTGAAGGGATATTTGAGAGCGGTTTAAAGACAACAGGAGCAGCGAGCAAGAATATACAGGAACGAGTGGATTGGGATTTAGATACGGAGAAGCGGACGGAATTATAGAAGAAACAAGGATTTGAAGTGGAGTTTAGTACAAGGTAAGTTATAGCACTAGTTTTTTTCAAAATTCTAAATTTGGGTTAATCATTTCAGATATTGGGGAACAGTTAAAAATTAGAAGATACCTGGAAACATCACGAAAAGTTGAGAACATCATTATAAGGACGCATACGGGGATTAGGATTTTGTGCCAGGATTCAGCGAGGCATCGACGGAGTATAGACCAGGTGAGTGTTTAACATCATTTTTATAATACGTCAAATATATATATATATATATATATATATATATATATATATATTGCTGTGAGACGGCTCGGGTTGGGGGCCACTAAAAGAGCGCTGTGGTACAGCCGCTTCGGGAGCGTTACTAAAAAAGTGCAGTGATAAAATACTGCAATTTGTAGACTTGAAATTAGTCACTTACCTTCGTTTTTTAATTTGGCCTGGCTAGCTCAACGGAATTTACGGAGTATTTAAAATGAAATAAAAAGCAGCAGTATCACAAATCATTTATACAATATAAAATATTTTCTTTCATACAAAAGCATTTACAACATCGTTTCCTTCAACATAAAATAATTTCTAAGAAGTAAAAAATATTGTTTCTTACCTTATATTATATTTACACAATTAAACTTACTCTTTTTGAGGATCGTTTTACCTGGTTGTAAATTATTTCTACGCTGGTAAGATTTGTTATGACCAGAAAAAATCCTTGACATTTAATCCTATTCCTATTACAGGTCAGAGTATTTCGAACTTTGAACACAAACTCTTGGTAAAAAAAAATCCCTCACACAAAAAAATTATTAGGCTTATCTTAAACTCTATATCTAAATACTCTAATATGGATCAAAAATAAATCTAAAATAATACTTGCAGAATCCACAAAAACACTTCGTAATTAAAATCTTATTTTAAATTAGTGTCCAATCAGCTTACAAGTTCTCCAAGTTAAAATTCCTGACTTCCAACAGTAATTATCAAAGTACCTTTTTGGTTTACCCTTCTTTTCAATTAATTAATAAAATTATTAAGGTAGCAGTGTCTTAAAGAATAACCTGTTCATGGTAATTTATAATTCTATTTTCGTATGTAATTTGCGTTTCAAAACATAGCTTTTAATTCATTGCAGCCTTTTAAATTATTACCACAATATGCTTACTACATATTTCTATTACTATTTTCGCATAGCAACAGCTCACGCTTTTTAATTAAATAACATTTTGTGCTCTAATGAATGAATGCGAAGGAATCAATTCAAGTGAATCCATCCATTACTAATTTATCAATGACCTCTTGAAACGATAAATGCTCTCTTTATATACCAATTTAACTATTCTCAAGAATTTACCCCAATAATCTCGAACATTTTGATGTAATCTTCCAGGAATGCCCAATTAACGTGTAAATTCGTCGAGTTTTATTACCCTTGTATCTCGTTCCACATACTGTGACGCGTCCTATATGCCTTGTCTTACCTATACACCATTGTTGTGCGTCGCATACTAATGCAGAAAGATAATCGATTATTCCAGGGATTTACGAGTTATTTTTAATGTTTAAGCTGCTTCTTAGAATGAAAATGTTTATTTAATGAGTTTATACGAATTTGTAAATACCAATGACTCATATTCTAGAACGTTCTTTATTTAGAATCAATTGCTGTTACTCACGGGTTAATTAATTGGTTTTTAATGCAAAAGGGTTTGCGCTTTATTGGAAATATTTGCTATCAATACACAAAATTATTTATTAATTTTGGGGTTTTTAAATACACGTTGATTTTAATTTCTCAAACGAAATGCGTAAAGCTGTACTCTTTTATGCTATTTACAGCAAATCAAATGCATTTTTATCTAAACTCTATTGATAATTAATAAGTAAAATAAACGGTTTTGTATTAAAACGATCGATTTTTACGTTCGCATTTAAATGCGCTTTACAGTAATCTTATTGTTAATTATTGTTGTATATACGACTTAAGTTCCTTGTTATTTATTTACAATACACTTATATAATACAAGGTGATTATTTATACACGCTCAATCTGCTTTTTTGCATTGTACATCAATGAATAAAGGTATGCTTGTATTATACAAGGCGTATTCATAAATTTGCGGAAAATTCCATTTTTTTCGGATTCTGTTATATTTTGGTGGAATTTATTTTTAAAATTAAGGTATCAATGACTTTCGTGACCCCTTTATCAATTTCTGCTTCTTTTCCGGTTTATATAGTAAAACTCCTCCATGTGGTTTTACTCATAATGCTGACGCAATTTCTTCAGAAATGGCAATAATTAATGCATTATATTATCTAAATTGCTTTCAGTTTTAATTTATTACGTCGTAAAATACCTTACTAATCGTTCTTAATTAGTTAGTTTAAAGAATGAATGTTAAGATGTTTATCTGTGATAGCTGTTATTGCTCGTTATGTTATCTGATTTATGGGTTACTTCTTAATTGGAATGTCCATTCATAACATAAATAAAGCTTTTTAAAGTACAATATAGAGAGTGTTTCTATACTGAAAATAAGTATTTGGAGTATTAAAAAAATTTCCTTATTTTTCTCGGGTTCTGGGGAGTTATATGTACAGGATATGCTATTTAATGACCCGTATATACCCACTTTAACACATCAATATATAAATATATACATACATTGATGTGATAAGGGGTCACAAGAGGTCATTGAAATCCAAATCCTAGAAATAAAAGCTACTAAAATATAAAAGAAACCTAAAGGAATATAAATTTCCGAAGTTTTATTGTTTTACCCTGTATAATATAAGCGGATTGTAAATACGTAGCCATTAATGTGCAATAGCTAAACACAATTTTGTGCTTGTAAATAATCACTCTACGATAAATACAAAGCCATTCGTTTGTAATAAAAATGCACTTTTCTTGCATAAAAATAAATAATTTTGGGTATTAAAAACACTTTTTGTTTGCATTTGAAAGCGATTAAAAACTTTGGTTATTTATGTAATGAATAATCACGCCGTGTGTACAAATGTAAGTCATATATATGTAAAAATAATTAATCGCTAAGCAATACTGTAAAACGAATTTCGACCTTTAAAAGATATAAACCTTCTACCTTAGGCAAATCGGTCATTTTCAAGCATTATAAGTACAAAGCCATTCGTTTGTTATAAAAATATCCATTAAAAAACACGTTTTATATGCCGTAAAAACCATCTTTTATTACAATTATAAAAATGCAAATCGTTTGCATTATAGAGCAATTAAAGCTTTAATTAATCATATAATTGACTCCCGTGTGTGCACAACATAAATTCATTTTTCTCGAAATTTCGAGGGAATACGTCAATTAATAAGAAATGTAGTATAAACTAATTAAATAAAACAAACGTTTATTCTAAGAAGCCGCAGAAACATTAAATATCCATAAAATCGATAAGAATTAATTCTATTGCTCTTGCAATTACTATAGAAGAGAATGCGACGCGACAAACTTTATATGTTGGGCATGGACAAATACTCGCGGCGAGTAGACGCTAATGAGGTAATAAAACGAGGAATTTCCAGAAATCTTGCGTCAGGAGGTAGGTGTAATCTTTCGATTGGAATCCCGTACAATCTAGAAGAATGCATTTGATTCTCTAACCGCAATTATCCCAAACGAATTATTAAACTCTATTATCCAAATTATTTCATCATTATCTAATATTCTACTACCTTTATTCATTTTATTTTTAAGAGCTGCGTTCACAGAAAGTTCCTTTATCTCCTTATTAATACCTGCAATCATTCTATTTTCATCCATTTCATCTCTTCAACATCATCTTCTGCAGTTTCCAACAATTCTGTAATTTTCTCTAAAAGCGTTATTTCTTTTCTAACTTCACCAGGGCACTTAATACTTTAACTTCTATATCCTTCGCCTTTCATCTCCTTCTCAAATTGATTCAAATTCTACAATCTCCTTGTGCCTATACTTTCATCTCCCATTACTATCACTTTATTCTCGGTATCTATTCATTTTATCTTACTTATAAAGTCCATTCTCAGTATGGCATAAACTCCTAACCCTGGCACTTTAAAAACTCTTGCTCAACTTCCATCTTTTCCAACTTCACGTTCAGAAGCATTATACTCTTAATTACTGCAAACCTGTGTTTCCTACTACCACATTAGTTTTGTAATAACTCTTACTTAATCTATTTTTAAATTCTTATATGCTTGTAACAGTTATAAGTTAGAATAGTCGGCACTTTTAATCCATAAGGAAGTACATTAGTAGAGTATATACAGGGCTACGACTTACCCACGCAAATCTTAAATTCGCACAATAGTTTTCTTCGACTAAGCATTTTATAGCCCCAGGCACGGATAATTTCAACATTTGCAACGAATTCGCACATTTAGTAACAAAAATCTGCACAATAGTTTTCTTCAACTAAGCAATTTTAGCCCCAGGCACGGCTAATTTAATTAAATTCTAATTTGTGCAATTATTCGCACATCTGGCGAGGGTTCAGCACCCCGATCTGGCACGGATCTTGTTCTCAACACCCCGATCTGGACCATCTAACCTTTAATCGGCAAATATTCGCCTAAATTTGCACAATAGTTTTCTTCAAGTAAGCATTTTTTAGCTCCAGGCATGGCTCGTGCTATCGGCACCCTGATCTGGACCGTCGGGCGCCCGTCATCCTTCTCCAGGACCACCGGATAGGCAAAATTATTCCGCTACTGTCTCTGTCTAATACATTACTCCTTATGGAGCCCTCCTTATGGGGAATTAACATACCGGATTGTCTCTGTATGATACATTACTCCTTATGGAGCCCTCCTTATGGGGCCACCGCATAGGCAAATTCTTCCGCTAATTTATTTAATCTTTTAAACTAATCTAATACATAACTAGATTAATCCATTAACCCTAATGCAATCTTTTGCAAATTAAATTCTTATTTGCCACAATCCCCCGTCGGGGCCCCGACAGGGGCACCGGATAGGCAAATTCTTCCGGATTAAGCTGATTAAGAGTCAATTTAATTACATCAATTAATTATTTATTTATTAAAGAATTACATAATAAAAATACAGTCATCTTAAATTTGACTCCCATTTGAGCATATGCATGACAATTTCTAAATTTGCCTTAATCATCTTATCACCCCCAGATCTTCACCACTACCGCAGAAATCAAACCACACCAAAGTTTGCCAAAAAAAGGTACCAATTTTGACTATGACATCACAGTAGTATCATCTACAGGAATGCATCGTTAATCTAATACAGACACCAACATTTTGCAATAAGCGCAAACAATCGGTTACCATTCTTTGCCACACAGGTTTAACACTATATCATTTTAGCACAAATTTGTATTTTATATAATCCAAGTTTACAATAAGTATTTTTGCATGCATTTCGCACAAACATTTATGAAATGCAACTTTAGGTCTTCTTCTATCACCAGTATAATTACTAGGCTTAATAACCTGCTTGTGGATAAAGTATTTTTAGTGTAAAAAAATAATTCGCACGCCAGATAACAAATTTGCACAAGAGTCTTCTTCAACGAAACATTCTTAGCCTCCGAAGGTATGAATCGAGCACTCGACACCCGAGCCGGGCCGACGGACCCCGTCATCCTTTCCCCCGGGTCCACCGAATCTGCAAATTCGCCCAGCTAGCAACATTTACATAAATCTGCAAACCAATTAGCAAGCCAATAAACTAAAAAGACATGTATCCGTTTATTTGCAAATAGGCGTTCAAACACAAGCACATTATTTTTTGATTCAACTAGCTCTTACTGGAAGAGGGAAAAAACTTACAGCTTATAAATGTATTATTATTATTATTATTAACAACCCATTGGAAAATAACAATAAGCGTTAATACAGTTTATTCAGTATACTAATCATTAATAGCACAAATTTGCGTACAGTTAAGATACATAGACCGAACAAAAAAAAATTCCGCAAAATGACAAAATGTTAATTTTAGTCTAATTCAAAGTCTATGTTCACTGTTGCACCGACTTTACCCCTGCTAATCATATAAACATTTTTCTTACCATCAATTAGCTCGCTGAAGGTTTTTATTCCATCAAGTTTTAAGTAGTTGAAAAAGCGCTCTGGTAAAAACACAAAAAAATCATCGCTTTCAACAATAGCACGATCCCCATTCTTTTGCATTTTTAAAAGTTATATTTCGATCTTACCTCATAAATGATTTAATTGTAATATTTAAATTTCCGCCCTAATTTTTAACTCTTTATTTTCTTATTTGTCAGCTCATATAATATGGATTTTGCAAAATTAAATGCGGTTATAAAGCGTAAAACTACAATAAGTGCTTCGGAGCTTGTCACCGATAGAAAGTATCGTGTCTTAGAAGTCAGGCCTGTGTCAACAAAGTATGGGGATCGTGCTATTGTTGAAAGCGAGGATTTTTTTGTGTTTTAACCAGAGCGCTTTTTCAACTACTTAAAACTTGATGGAATAAAACCCTTCAGCGAGCTAATTGATGGTAAGAAAAATGTTTATATGATTAGCAGGGGTAAAGTCGGTGCAACAGTGAACATAGACTTTGAATTAGACTAAAATTAACATTTTGTCATTTTGCGGAATTTTTTTGTACGATCTATATATCTTAACTGTACGCAAATTTGTGCTATTAATGATTAGTATACTGAATAAACTGTATTAACGCTTATTGTTATTTTCCAATGGGTTGTTAATAATAATAATAATAATAATAATAATACATTTATAAGCTGTAAGTTTTTCCCCTCTCCCACTAAGAGCTAGTTGAATCAAAAAATAATGTGCTTGTGTTTGAACGCCTATTTGCAAATAAACGGATACATGTCTTTTTAGTTTATTGGCTTGCTAATTGGTTTGCAGATTTATGTAAATGTTGCTAGCTGGGAGAATTTGCAGATTCGGTGGAACCGGGGGAAGGATGACGGGGGCCCGTCGGCCTGGCTCGGGGTGCCGAGTGCTCGATTCATACCCTCGGAGGCTAAGAATGTTTCGTTGAAGAAGACTCTTGTGCAAATTTGTTATCTGGCGTGCGAATTATTTTTTTTACACTAAAAATACTTTATCCACAAGCAGGTTATTAAGCCTAGTAATTATACTGGTGATAGAAGAAGACCTAAAGTTGCATTTCATAAATGTTTGTGCGAAAATGCCTACAAAAATACTTATTGTAAACTTGGATTATATAAAATACAAATTTGTGCTAAAATGATATAGTGTTAAACCTGTGTGGCAAAGAATGGTAACCGATTGTTTGCGCTTATTGCAAAATGTTGGTGTCTGTATTAGATTAACGATGTATTCCTGTAGATGATACTACTGTGATGTCATAGTCAAAATTGGTACCTTTTTTTGGCAAACTTTGGTCTGGTTTGATTTCTGCGGTAGTGGTGAAGATCTGGGGGTGATAAGATGATTAAGGCAAATTTAGAAATTGTCATGCATATGCTCAAATGGGAGTCAAATTTAAGATTACTGTATTTTTATTATGTAATTCTTTAATAAATAAATAATTAATTGACGTAATTAAATTGACTCTTAATCAGCTTAATCCGGAAGAATTTGCCTATCCGGTGCCCCTGTCGGGGCCCCGACGGGGGATTGTGGCAAATAAGAATTTAATTTGCAAAAGATTGCATTAGGGTTAATGGATTAATCTAGTTATGTATTAGATTAGTTTAAAAGATTAAATAAATTAACGGAAGAATTTGCCTATGCGGTGGCCCCATAAGGAGGGCTCCATAAGGAGTAATGTATCAGACAGAGACAATCCGGTATGTTAATTCCCCATAAGGAGGGCTCCATAAGGAGTAATGTATTAGACAGAGACAGTAGCGGAATAATTTTGCCTATCCGGTGGTCCTGGAGAAGGATGACGGGCGCCCGACGGTCCAGATCAGGGTGCCGATAGCACGAGCCATACCTGGAGCTAAAAAATGCTTACTTGAAGAAAACTATTGTGCAAATTTAGGCGAATATTTGCCGATTAAAGGTTAGATGGTCCAGATCGGGGTGTTGAGAACAAGATCCGTGCCAGATCGGGGTGCTGACCCTTTGCCAGATGTGCCAATAATTACACAAATTAGAATTTAATTAAATTAGCCATGCCTGGGGCTATAAAATGCTTAGTCGAAGAAAACTATTGTGCGAATTCGTACGTCATAGGGGTAAGTCGTAGCCCTGTATATACTCTACATACATTAGTTGTAGAATTGGCAATAAGAGTCAAGCATTCCAGATGAAGTCCATAAATTATGATAGGTTTTGAACAATTCAGTAGCATGAACTATGACACCCAACGAAAATAATGTATATAAAAGAATGTAGGTAAGCTACCTTTGTATCATTATGGGCAGTCCTTTAGCTTCACTTTTCAGGTTCAAGGTTCATACCTATACCACTTCCACCCTGTTTCGTCCCTAAAGCCTTATACCTTTACCTGTTTCCTTAAACAAGATGGCATTGAGTGAGCGTGGCATGGTAACTTGTTTACGCTCATTCATTCTCCACAAAACATTGAGACTTTTCGTTCGGTTGTCGCAAAGTGATCACCAGTACACTTTTTTGAAAACCCGCAAGTTTCGTTCGGGCACAGTGTACATTCGTCATAAAACAAACACGTTTTCGGTAAGTACTTAACGTGGCATGCACTATTGTTACATCCTTCGCATCACAAATCATATTGGGTGGCCCTTTTCTATAAAACATTTCTTTTGTATCTTATCAAATATCCACTTATGTCAACCCGCATTACGCCTTATAATTAATCGGCGCGCTTCATTTTCTGGTCTTTCGGGCCGGATTAGCCCTAAGTTTTAATTATAGTTTATTGATTAATTATTTAAAAAGCACAAAATTTGAGCTTTTAGACTGCAACGTGTATATCTACATAAATTCCGCATTCGTATTTAGTGAAATAACTTGTTACCGAATGTAGTTTACCTGCAGACTCTTGCACGGGTTATTTACAGCTAGGTAGCAAGAATTTTGTAAACCTTTTTGGGAAATTTGCAGTTAGTAACCGAGTTTGATGGTTTCTAACCGTTTCGTATTTTTTGTTAGATTTGTACAAATACTAAAACCTTTTGAAATTTAGGTAACTATAAGCAATAATTTTTAAAAATGCTCAGGGGTGAATTTTGTTTATGTTGCTTTAGCACACGCATTTTATTTTGATTCGTTTCTAATTTAGCTTTTGCATTAAAATACCCGCATTATAATTTGAATTAGGGCCGCTATACTTGCGGCAACGTCCCCAATGTTCCACCCGGAAGTACTACATTGGGTTTAAACGCGAAAATAATCGTGCTTCTGATTAATTCTGACTTCGTAGTTAATCCACCCTAAATAAAAAACTAAATAAAAATCTAGCAAATCTAAAAATCTAACAAACCTAACAAGCTCTAACAATCTAACAAACATAAAGATCTGACCAACTGAAACAAAACTAAAAACAAAAACTAAAAACAGGGTTGTAAATAATGGTATCCCTAGCGCCGACTTTGGAGTGTACCCGATCAACAAGACACAAGCAAAAATAAGAGGGGGAGGGATCCGTAATACCGGATAGCAGACGAAGGTTCTGCTTACCAGTGCGACCTGAAGGGTCGTCTTAAAACTATCCAAATCTAGCTAACTAATTTAAATTCATCCCTAGCTTTCCCTATCATTCCCTAACTGATTTATATTATGATTACAATCTTCACTATTCTACTCTTCCTTCCCAAATATATACTGCAACCAAAATGGCGACAGAACGTCAAACAAAATAAATATGCCACAAAATGCTACAATGCATGCTAATAAATAAATAAATACCCGCAGCCCGCAGTATTGTTTCAACTATTTAACTTTGTTATTGAAATGTAGTAATGAACAACACATTAGATAAATCAGTGATTGTCGATAGACAAACTGTCGCGAGTCTAAAAACTTTAGAAGCATTATCAAACAATATTGAACATATACAAAATCGTATCAATGTTACAGCTGCCTTTGAAATCGCAAAGCAATTGCACGATTACTTTCAGTCTATTAATCGTAGTACGCTAATCGATGAATCATCTGATGTTTAGACTGATTTCTGTAATTATATATCAGAAATTGATCTGCTCTTTTGTGAGTTAAAAGCAGTGTATATGACTATAAATTGTAACGTGAATTTTTAATAGCTTAACATTTTACGCTTTTTCCCAATTCGTAAAAACATTTCTGCAATTACTATTTCTATATGTTATATTTACTAAACTCGTTGGCGATTGCGTCGTATTATAATTGAGTGGACTGCATCGTTCTTGTCTTGCCGTAAATATAAATTTTGTTCCTTATGTGGATATACAAGTCTAGATAAAAGACGATAAGCGGTTGTAACAACGAGTTGATATAAACAGAGGAGCAGTCGTAGTTCGTTCTTGGTTCCTATATATTAATTACGTGGAAAAGACTGTTTCTTTTTGCTTTGACAAGAGGGAGAATTAATGCGGGATCAATTTCGAATTGTTCCTGAACAAGCGCGGCACGATTTTAGTTGTCTTTCTTGTGAAATAAAAGTCGTATATTAACTGTAGCAGTGTGTAGTTCTAATTCCTTTTTGAAGGAAGTATGCTATATATGTAACGTGTTTTGTTGACCACAAGTGTTGTGGTAAGGTCATTGACGGACGGTGTTAGTGATGCGCGTTGCTCTACTAATTGGTTTTTTTGGTTGCTTTCCTGTTGTAAATAAAAGTGATAGAACTTGTCGTGCGTTTTACGGAACATTGACTTAGTGATACGCGTTGCTTTACTAATTGTGTTTTTTTAGTTGATTTGTCTTTTTATATTTGAACTGTGTGTGCGATCTACTTTTCGTGGTCCTTTTGTTATCAGAGTAGTGCATACTTTGGATTATCCAAATACAGTATTAAGCTTTAGTGCTTCACAAACAAGTGATGATACAGTTGTAGCAGGTTTAGTAGAAAAAAGTTGCTTCTTATAAACAGGTATCTCATTCACTTGTAAAGACAGTTGATACTGTAGTTTCTGAATTTTCTAACCCCAACGAATCTAAATTTTCGTTATTCAAAAGCATTAGATTTTTCTTTGTTACCATAGGTAGCAAATAAAACACCTCGCGTTACTGTTAGTTTAATGCATTACATCGTGCCTTGAAAGCGTGATTCTAAATTTTTATTACCATTTTTTTTACGATTTGTGTTACAAAAGATTTCGAAATTATTGTCTCAGGAAATAGAGTTAACAAGAATTTATCAATGCTACATAGTTCCATCAGCATGACAATGTCTGCTGCTAACGCCAGTGAAATACATAGGTGTGATTAGTGTAAAGTGTAAGAAATTCCATCAACACCCTCACAGTCAAGGGTGAAGTGCTTCGTTAGTGCAGGACATCGTGAATCTCACACTTCCGTTGCAAGGAAGCGTTGCTGAAGGACTTTTGTAAGTTGAACTATTTCCTACTTGTTATTACTTTAAATATCTATCCGCTGCTTTACCATATCTTTGTCGTTCTGATACCTTTTACAATAGACTTGCCTGCTATTAAAAAAAAAAGAAAGAAAAAAAAGATATCAATCCTACTGAATTACTCATATCTATTGTGTCTTACCTATTTATCTTTTGTTAACATTTTGTCTGATTTATGTTTAATTGGTGTGTGAGGAAACGTTTCTGCTACTCCCCAATATTACCTCACTTTGTACTAAAAATTTTTGTACTGCTTTTACCGTTGTTATATTATATAGATTATCCAAACAGTTTTTTTTTACATTCTACCAAGTACTGAATAATTTAGACTTATCATTGCTGCTATGCTTTTTCCTTTTTCTTTCAGGTTTGCTTGACTATTTTTCTTGCAGGTATTATCACTAACTCCTTACAGCCGCGTACATTGTATGTTGGTCTGCTTTCTACAACCCCCCCTAATCTCCGATTGAGCCCGGTCATTTCTTTGATTTTCTTTGTGTTACGCACGGCTACGAGCCAACGTGGCATAACTTTGGCGCCCGAACAGGGACTGTCACGAATTAAATAACGTAACAAAATGTTAGTCCTCAGAAACAAAATTTACAGAATCCAGTTCAAACTCAAATGACGGAGACACAGGTGACAGTTTCACGTTTTAATTCCGTACAATCAGTGGTTTGGAAGCGCCAACTCCCAACAATAATGTAAGACTGTCTAAAATTGAAATGGTTCGATTTTCAGGTGTTTATATAGCGAGTAGCCTCCCTATTTAGATTTATTCAATGCACTTATACACCGCCTGTGGCTAAATTCCAATATTTAATCAGTTCCTTGTTTAAGGAGCCTTTGTCTATTGTCAACATTTGCCTTTGACTTCCGATAACTATTTTATCGCATAAAAGATAAAAATGAACGTGTTTTATCAACCATGTCATCATCATTAGGTCTTCAGTTCTGGAACTAGTTAGACACGTACCTTCATTGTTTTCTATTCTGAACTAACCTACACATTTCCCTGAAATTTGCACAGTCTGCATCTATCACTATCTGATCTAGGTCTACATCTACTTCCTTTTTCCTATCTCTGCTTGTAATATATCTCTTACTATTCCCGACTGTTATTTTTAACTTGCCGATAGCATCCTCCAAAGTAGTCCCCTCCCGGAGGTCCAAATGGGGAACTATTTTAACTCTGGAATCTTTTACTTCAGAAAATGCCATCATTTTATTATAATTTACGTACGCTGTGTACTTGGGAGGTAATGTGGTGGTTTCCGTTGCCTTCCACATCGCGGCAATGTGTCTTAGACTGCCATACCGACCCCTATGGACTCTGCCAATCTAAGTACCGAATGAGCCACTGCCCTCTTTCAAGGACCTGTCTTGGTCTGGTTCCTCGCTAACGACCCTACTACTTTGGTTGGACCTGTAGTTTGGCTCTTTAGCCCATTAGAACACGCAAGCCATTTCACCTGTTCTAGTAACCTAGAACTTCGGCAAGGTGCAAGTCCATTCAAAATGGAGCAACCATGTATTGGCAATCAATTTTTAACGCACCAAAATGCAACAATGATTCAGTTCAATCATTGCGAAATTTACTAAACACTTTCAATGAAAACCTAACCGCACTTTCGCAGTACAAAGACATAGATCTTTAGGAATTCACACTTTGTAATTGCTTAATACAAAGGATGGACAATTCTACTCGCAAAGCTTTTGAAATTAAATTCGCAGATGTCGAATTTCCTACTTTTGAAGACTTGAGGCATTTCTTATCAGACAGATGTCGCGCATTAAAAAATAATTATTTGGCTAGTGCTTCCAACTCTAGTGACCGCTAGTAAATCTTTAATTGGGCCAAACATTAAGGATCGTCCGCAAGTATTTTTAGCTTCTACTGACAGTGAAGCTCCAAAATTAAAATGTGCCCATTGCAAGGTCATAACGCATTGAATTTATCAATGTGAGTCTTTTTACAATTGCCTATAACCGCACGCTTTAATATTGTAAAATCAGCACGTTTGTGCATCAATTGTCTTAGTTTGTCGCATTTGTTAAACGCATGCAATTCGACGTTTACACGTAGGCGCTGTTCGGCTAAACATAATTCACTGTTACATTTTTCGAACGTAGCTCCCAGCGCACTTCTTGCAGAGAATGCTACAGGAAAAAATTCTTCGCACCCGCACAAATTTCAATGTCTTCGACTGGAGGCTTAAACAATTTATATTCCAATCAAACAGTTTTGATAGCTACCGTTGTTTCTGAGGTCAAAGGTAAATGGAATAATTTTCAACATGTAAGAGCAATTTGTGACTCCGCAAGTCAATCAAGTTTTATTACTAATCGTTGCCACAAACGTTTAGGACTGCCTCTGTTATACTTTCGGGCATTTGATATACTATGCAATCGTTATACTCGCGATAACTCCACGTCATTGTCATAATTTAACGCATAATTACGCGGCAAATTTACCCGCCTTATTGTAACTTATACCAACCACGCCTTAACAGTGATCCAACCACTTTTTAAATCAATTTGCAAGCACAATTTCAATAAAATCAAACGTGGTGGTATCTCGGAAATTCATCTCAGGGTCTCACGATGGTTTGCAGGTGGGGTTCAATTACGCCATGTTGAATCAAATTACCATCCGTTCTTCCTTATACTGCTGTACTCGTAGGGGAGTGACAGGAATTAAGGTACCAGGTATAATAAAAGATAAAGGTAGAAGGAACCTACATACCTAAAAAGAAAAGACACACACCACTGAAGATAGTTGTTGCTTCGTCGAGGGCTCGTAACTTAATGGCGTCTTTTTACACCACGCGCGCACTTCGCATCACTTTTGCGCAGGCGAGATTATCAGGGACGACGGAAGTTGGCGTATTCATTTAAAAATACGCGGCAATTTATTTACAAATTAAATCTAACGTGATACATGCCAGTTGGCATGTAACACCTCTTCAACAGGCTTTTGCATCTATTAAAAGATTAGGTCAAGTTGTTGTAGGTTCTTCACATAAAACCATGCAATGTCAAATTCGTCTAGGGGAATCGTCAGATTTTTACTTACATTGTCCGCAATGGTTCTACTCAACATTTGTTCAGATTTGCCAAGTATTTCGCTTCCTGTCCAGCAATCTTTTTCTAATTTGAAACTCGCGGACCCGCGTAAGTCATGCCGGGTCCATTTGATGTATTGTTAGGGGCAGACGTTTTCGCAGATGTTATCAAAGATGGTTTTATTCCTGGCGATAGTGTTCATCCAGCAGGTATGAATATAGTATTTGGTTATGCTTTATTAGGGACCGTGTCCACACCTGCACAAGTTCACTCATTTTTTATATCTACAGAACCTTATCTCGATGACACATTAAAGAAATTCTGGAATTTGAAAGAAATTCCTTCGAAAGCAAATATTTCTCCTGACGGTCAACAAGCAGAGGATTTATTTGTTGAAACGCATTTTTGTTAAACATCAGATCGCTTTGGTATTAGATTACCGTCAAGGACCCGACAAATATTCTCAAATTTGAGGGTTCGATAGATATAGCCGACCGCAGATTGTTATCGCTCGAACGCAGACTGGCCAGTCAACCTGTAGTCCCCAACATGTATGTTAATTTTATAAATGATTATCTGTAATCAGGACACATGTCAAAGGTGTCGAACACATCAGATCCGAATTCATATTTTATTCCGCATCATTGTGTCTACAAAACAAATGGCGGCACAAAAGGTATTCAGGTGGTTTTTGATGCATCAGCAAAGGCACAAAACAATGTTTCACTGAATGAATGACTGCATACTTAGCTGAACAAAATTTTAAGCAGACATTACTGCAATTTTACTTTTTCGTACTTGCATTTTTGTTTTCACATGTGACATCGCCAGATGTTCAGACTGATTTTAGTTTGGAAACCGCATAGTAATTATCAATTAATTCGTTGGAGATTTACTCCTGAGGAACAGGTAGGTACATATCGCCTCAATACGGTGACTTATGGGGTTTCTTCTAGTCCTTTTATCGCAATTCGTTGCCTTTTTCAATTGGCCAATAAAAGTAAACCATACATTGTTATACTTCACGCGCGGCTGTTCTAATGCACGCGGCTATTAAAGTCTAAGATATAACCGTTAAAGTCCCGGCGTAATTGATAAGAGCCACTACGACAGTTGGCAACACAAAATAAACACGTACATAATATTGCACAAGATATTGCGTCATTATTGCGTCTCAAGTTTGTATCACATACAAAAGAAAAAGATAAAATGTACTCACGTAAAATGCGGAGCTCTTCACGACATTGCTGCTATTCTTGCGGCAGGATCTCGGCATATCCCGACACGGCCGACTGCTTGAAAAGTGGCAGGTGAGCATTTTTCACAAATATTACGCCCTCGTTCGGATGAGAGGTTAAATGGAGGTCCCGTGTGTGAGTGTTGTCACGCACGTTAAAGATCCCTACCTTGCCTGGAACGGCTAGGGTTCGGCAAAATTCTAAATTTCCAGGCAACAAAAACTCGCCTCCTGGACAATGTAGTACCTTCGGGTGGAGCATTGGAAATGTAAATGAACGGCAGGATCTCGGCGTTAGTTGGGCTTGGTTCGGCCTTCGCCCTCGTTAAAGTCAGATTTTCTGTTTTCTCTCTTCTTGTTTGTAGCGGTACGATAGGAATAAGGTCAGGGCAACGATATCGGGTAGAGATAAAAGGAAACCTACATTACCTAAAAGAGAAGACAAAAAAGACACAGATAACCTCACTGTTAGACGTCTAGTTCACTAGTGCCGTCGTGTCGGAAAAACACGCACTTCCTTCCACACTTCGCATCTGCGCATTCTCTGGCGCCGACGCAATTGTCTAAAATGACGAAAATGCACGCACAAGTCTATTTTTTAAATTATTAGCGCGATTTCAGTCACATATTTAAAACTAAAATCTATAATGTTTATATAGCCTATTTTCGGCATGTAACAATCGCGACAAAGCCATAAAAGAAAAAATTTAAAAAAAAAAATGACTGTTAGCACGGTAAAAGCTTAAAATCTAATTCCTAACTAACCCACATAAACCCTAACTTAAATTCTAGAAAATGTTTATTTTAGGCGCCACCTGGTTTTTCAAACGATAACACGTCTTACGATTTACCAGGAAACGGAATGTGTAGCCTTACATGTAATTTTCCAATGCTCCATCCGAAGGTACTACATTGGCCAGGAAGCGAGTTTTTTTTTACCTGGAAAATTTAGAATTTTTGCCGGACCCTTGCTGTTCCAAGCAAGGTAGGGATCTTTAACGTGCGTGACAACACTCGCACACGGGACCTCCATTTTACCTCTCATCCGAACGAGGGTGTATTTTTGTGAAAAATGCTCGCCTAACATTTTTCAAGTGGACCGTGTCGGGATTCGAACCCGGGACCTTGGGCGTAGTAGTCACACACATACCACTACGCCACGGAGGAGAAAAGTGTTTTAAGACAAATTGGCAATTTGAAATTCAGCAATGGCGTAATCTACCCACGAACCAAGATGGACCCTGAGATTTAGCTACAAAATACCACCAAAGTGAGTAATCTGTTTTACTTATATTTTGTAGGTAATCTGTTTTTAAATGTGCATAAAACTTTGACTATTGCGCAATACTTAAAACGTGGTGATACGTGTTAAAGGAATTACGCGGATTTAACAATTGCGCAATAGTATAACAAATGTCCGCAATAGTATAGCTAGTGACCGAGTTCACAACAATGGCGCCCATTACACGAGGTTATTCAAAATTAAATCCGTTTTAACTTTATTTTAAATTCTAAGATATTAGCTTGGAAAATGGGTATGTCTTTTTAGGAAAACTAGTTGGTTCACTCAAAATCGATAATTAAATGTTTTATTTTTAGTAACTTTTAAAAAAAAAAGTAATTTGGTAATACTAAATCTAGTTACTTTTTATCTGATGTCGTGGTGACATTTGAGGGGGCTTGAAATGTCAATCTAACTTATTAAGACTATCATTTTGAATAGTGTTTGTTTACTTTTTATGTATGTTATTTTCAAACCTAGTTAATTTGGATTTTTCCTTTACAAAAACAGTGTATATACATTTCAATTCTGTTGAATAATTGGCTAACCTAGTTGGATTAAATTAAAATATGTACCTTTGGAATGTTTGATAATTATCTTAACCTCACTTATGAGTGAACTGAAATGTTATTTTGGACTTAGTTTATCCCTTTTGTAAGTATCTTTTCTTATAGTTACCTTAACCGTTTTATTTGCTATCCCTTATAAAAGAATTTTTTGATATCATATTAAGTTTGATTATATACTTGTTTTAATGAATTTTTTTTAGATTATTAAAAGCTGGTTTCTGGTTTTGAATTTTCGATAACTACCATATTATCTTTGGTTGCCACAAATTAAACCTTTGCTTATAATTTAAATAATTAACTACTTTTGTGGATTTCTCTTAGAAAAAATTTATTTTCTTAAAAAAGCTATTATCGTTATTTGCCTTATTCGTATCTTAGTATATCTACTTTCTAAAACATAGCAGCACAATGAATTTGGCACGTCTTAAGTGGATTGAAACGATCTTTGAACTCGAATCGTGTAATATCCAACCTGCGACAAACCAAAACGACAGACGATTGCAACTAAAAGCCATTTTAGCTCAAGAAGCTAACGGTCAACTAATTCCTCGTACATTAACGTCCAATTGATTATAAAATTCCTTTGAGATTAAACAATCCCTAAACGATATTAATAATATAGTCCAGAAAACAAGTCCAGAAACTTCACATTTAGAGCTAAAACGCATTAGATCTCGTATAATACATTTAAAACAACGTATAGATTTATTATCGTTACTTAAAAATGAACAAGCTAACGAAACTAAGCAAACTTTCTTATCTGACGTTCTCTTACTTGAAGGAAAAATGTACTGTCTGCCTTCCCTAACCTTATAGTATCGCAACCGAGTACCTCGTCTCTGAAATCTATACCTGTGTTGTTTATCTTTTCAGGGCTTTGACTCCCAAATTTCTTTAATGTCATTCCAAGACAGAGTAAATGATTTTTAAATTGCTCGTAAGTGTACAGACCAAGATTTATTTCTCTCAGCGGGCGAATTATTTTTTGGCTCGCCTTTAATTTGGTATAGAAATATACAAAATCAGATTTTTAACTGGACAGAACTAGTTACTTGTTTAAAACGCGACTTTTACCTCATGGCTATTATAACTGATCTCTAGAATGAAATAAAAAATCGTACCCAGGGACCTAACAAAAACGTAATCTCTTTTATTGCCTCAATGGAAGCTTTATATAGCAGATTAGATAAAAAACCACCGAAACACGAAATTATAGATCAACTTTTAAGAAATTTAAATCCATATTTTTCCGTACGTTTAGCTTTACAGCATATCTCCTCTTTACCTCAGTTTAAAGATTTATGCCGCTTGCTTCAAGAAGTGAAGTTACATGTAGTTAAAAACCGCCCTCCACCAACAAAACAATTTGCCTTATTAGAACCTGACTTAGCGTATCAGTCAGAACCTTGAAATTTGGGCATCTTCTTGCCAAAGTAAAAACAGTTAAATGCAATGCTTATGTGCGTGTGCATTTAAAAAACTGTAATGTTAGCTTTAAGTTTTTGTATATATATGTTAGGCGGCTTGTCGCATTTGTTTTAGTTATAGTAATGTTTTGTGCTCTCCGACAAATTTGTGCTGTCGACTATAACTGCGCCACATCAAAGACTCGTGTGTGCACTTATAGATGTAATTCGATAAACTTGGGACTACACATTCCGTTTCTTGGTTACTCGCAAGACGCGTTATCGGTTGAAAAAACCAGGTGGCGCCTAAAATAAACGTTTACTAGAATGTAAGTTAGATATGTAAGTAACTAAGGCTTTGGATTTTAAGTTTCTACCGTGCTAAAAGGTTTTTTTCTTTTTTAAGATTTTTTTCTTCTATGGCTTTGTCGCGATTGTTACATGCCAAAATTTGGCAATGTACATGTCTTGGGTTAGTTATAATTTATAAGGAAATTTCCGCGAATATTTTTAAATAAACTTGTCAATTTCCGTCATTCCGGACAGTTGCGTTTGCGCAAAAGAATGCGCAAGTGCGGGAAGTTTCGGAAAACGCCATTAAGCGACGAGACCTAAAGCCAATATATGTGTGGTGTGTGTGTGTGTGTGTCTTTTCTCTTTTTAGGGATGGTATTTCTTCATTCCTCTACGAGAATAAAGTTTTAGGATGGACGGATTGGCAATTTGAAATTCAGCAATGGCGTAATTTACCCACAAAACAGGATGGACCCTGAGATTTAGCTACAAAATACCACCCAAGTGAGTAATCTGTTTCACTTATATTGTGTAGGTAGTTTGTCTTTAAATGTGCATGAAATTTTGACTATTGCGCAATACTTAAAACGTGGTAATACGTTTTATAGGAATTACGCGGCTTTAACAATTGCGCAATAGTATAACAAATGTCCGCAATAGTATAGCTAGTGACCGAGTCCACAGCAAACTATTGTAGGACTTACGGTTGTTTAATAGCAAAAGAACAAGAGTTTCAAGTATAGACTTTGGATACTTAACAAAATGCTGGAAGTTGCGGAGGAAGTAGGTTTCTGTCATCTGCTCAGACGTATTTGCAACACCGAGTCTACCTGCTGGAGTTTACTCTAGGGAAAACGAATGTAAGTAGTAGTTTATTACCATTAGCATATACAAGGCACAACATTGTTATTTTATTTTATTATTATTTTAATCCCTTGCCAGTAAACACTAATCAGACCAGTTTCATCACAATTGTTTATATTATTTTCTGTAAAACTATATTTGGACATCACTCATGTCAAATTTGTTTACTGTGGTAAGATTAAAAGTAGTCGTTCTGCTTAAGCTACTCTTTTCTGAATTTTTCTAAGCAATAATAAATGTTGATGCCGTTGTTTGAAATGCTACATCTGATCGAAACCGTGTTTTCTCTGCATTTCATTTTTCAGGATAACTTAGTTTTAGTTTTTTTGCATTAATTTTATGGAGTTCTGATTGTCTGAGATCAGCTTATTAATGCTTCGTAGTAACAGAGGCAACATTTATTTACAAGTTAAAATATCAATATGAACTTATTATATATTGACATTATAAGGAAGACGCGCGCGCACGCACGCACGCACACACAGGTAATATTTACAAATATTTTTGTGTGCGTAATTAAATTGCAAATGTCGATCGCTAGAACTGAAAGTACTTTTGCTTGTAAAGTTTTGGAACGAGTTTCTGTGTCGCAGCTTCACGACGGTGGTTTAGGTAAATAGGTTCATGGTTGTAAAAGCAATGCGACACGTTGTGACGATGATTGTACTCGAATATCTATAGTTTCTACTTTGCGACTGGTGGGCGGTCGCTGGAGTTCGGGTGGCTTTATCGATGAGTATAAATTGAAGCAGGCTGATTGCGAAATGTTCCCAATCATAGCTCGCTTCTTGGCGTCACGTGCTGTAGGAGGTGGTCCTGATGGTAGTGGCTGTGGGTATGGATCGGTTCAAGTTATGGCGGGATCCTGTCTATAGCATCGTAAAAATTATCTTGTTAGATTTGGTGGTCACAATGAGATAATCTGAAAGAAAACCTTAGTGCACGACGAGCTTCGTAAATTCGGACTTGCACTATTCTTAAGTTCCCTTAAAGAAGTTCGGTGGCTTTCTTAAAGAGAAAACAATAAGAAGTAATTTGCTCTAACTTTTAGAGCTGCTTTTGTACAGAGGTATGTTCGTAATGTACATTCGGATAGTTCTACTTAGAATTCGAGGAGTACCGGACGAGTTCATTATTGATTGAGGGTATTTTAAACGTGCATGCTATTTATTCGCATGCTGCGTGCTTATTGGTCAGTTGTTAGAAGCATGGTTGGTTGAATGCCCATACAGTTATATGCAAGCTGTCGCAAACTTGTTATACCCAAGCCATATCACATGTTTGATTGCGTTGCTAAATATTGGACTAGAGCATGTTCTTGTTTAAGGGTGACAATTATTCTATTGTTATTGTTACGAGGTATGTTGAAACTCATTTTGGTCATAAAGCGACTGAAACGTTTTAATTGCCTTGTATATAGCGACTATTCTTTTCTAGCGCATTTAATAGCTACTTTGTTATCAATGATGTTTTATACAGTTTCTTCTATACAATTTGAAGAAACTCTAACCTTTTCTTGGTCCATCTAAAGCCAAAGTAACAACAATAAAGCTAATTTTAATTTAGATGTAATGAATAGTACACTGTACTGTTCATTACTTAAAATTATATCCCATTTATAGCCAATATCCAATTTAATTAATTATAATTAAGTTAGGTTGAAATAATTTATCTGTAAAGCTACTATGTTACCAACGTTTACACGCATCTAGATTGTAAAATACAGAATTTTGAACACTACTGCATAAAGAATATGAAATGATTTATTATTTACTACGCATTACTGGAAACGTTAAATGCGGAAGACTTCAACAACAGGCACCAAATGTTGGTCAAATTTTATAACAAGTAAATACGCGTGTGTCCGTCTATTAACACAAATAGCTATCACAGCTGCACAGGTTTAGCCAAATTTACACAGTGTCCCATTCAAAACCTGTCGCATTCAGAGCATCTTTCCCCTACATTAAAGTGTCAAAAGGCAAACACCAAATAAACAAAATTTTGAAACTTACCATTAAAAATTAAAACCACATCAAAAAAAAAAGATAACGATTATGCAAAACCATCAACGTTGATATGGAGAAGAAGAATTCAATTTTGACAAAATACTTTATTACGGTTAGTGTCTTATATGCTGTTTATTGACATTATACAATCCCATTATATTTGCAATATTTTTACTATCAGATTTAAGACTATCACAATAGTTCAGTTTCAATTTGTTACATTCCAATTTTACTTTTAAAATTTACTTGTTAATTCATAAGCACGTTTTACCATAATTTTGTTAAATCGATTGCGTTTCGGTTCTTAAATTTTTCAACAACATCCTGTTTACAATAAGTACACTTTCTACACTTATTTATTTCGAAACGACAAGTTTATGTAACAATTAAATAGTTTATATCTTGTTTTAGGTATCCGTTATCTATCTTGGTATACATTACGACCGCGTATAATGGGTTTCTCTATTGTTCCAATGTAAAAACTTGTTGAAATAAGGTCGTGCACTATTGGATAAAACCCAGGTTTTCCAGTTTCAATCGCGTTTCGATAAGCGAGGATTTGTAGTTCGAATTCATGTTATTTGAACCATTGTTGTATTTGATTCTGCAGCCTGTGCGTCGAAATATTTTCTACATTATTCGTCCTCCTTCCTCCTTGGCCATCATTACTTCCGCTCCTACCCACATTATTTCCGACCTTGGTCCCGAAAAACAACTTCGACTCGACTCCTTAATCACTTCCTCCTTTTCCAAACAACCTCCTGATCTCGGCTGTACTTCCTTAGTACAACACCAAATCCGCAAGTCAGCCAAGCCCATAACCAATTACTGCTGACCTTAGCTAATCTCCGCGGCCCCTTTAACACAAAAATAAAAAAAATTCGTCATACTGTTGCGTTATCCGAAACTCCGATAGCTACTTCTAGCCCGGCACACACTACTAGTGTAGATTCCGATAAACCTCCTTTGATCACTTCCGACTCGAAATCGGAACCTGAACCGGAATCCACTTCCGCTACTCCTTTGTCAGCTTACTACCAATACATTCCGGTGTCGAAGTGGGATATAAATTTTCTGGCAACCCGAACACTGACTGTACATAATTTCTTAGAACGAGTGGAAGACACCGATGAACTCGACATGTGTCGGAACTGCATTTATTTGAGTCTGCAGCGGATTTGTTCGAAGCTAAAGCGTTATTTTGATATCGTGGTTATCGGCATAGATTTTTTGATTGGACGTCGTCGTCCAATTTACCGATTCAACATTTTGAATCCCCGAATTTTGCTTATACGTTTGCTACTACTGAGGAAAATACTTTTGCTTCACATGACTGAGTTGTTAAAATTTCTCCTACGCTTACGGATAGATCCGATACTTCTTCCGTACGTTCTACTGTTCTTCTTCCTAGTTCTGCCTCTACTCGTCAGGTTATCTGCTTTAATTGCGACAAATCTGGTCATGTTTCGACACGTTGTACTCGTCCTCAAGTACTCCATTGCTATGGTTGCAGATATAAGGGAGTTTCTCGCCGCAACTGCTCAAACTGTCATCCTACTACTAATAGGTCTTCGAATCATACTTCAAATACTGTCCTCACCTCTAACTGCTTAATTTCTTCTGCTTCTCACTCTACGCTCTCTTCGGTTCCCTATTCAGGTCATGCCACTGCTATCAAAACCTACCCTTCTTCGGCGAATACAGCTCCGAACAAAATTTCCTCTGTCTCTAGTTCTACATCCTATTCTACTCCTCTTTCTGCACACCCTACTTATTCTTCTTACTCCAGACTGTGCCTCCAACACCAGTGCAACCCATACTTCGAATTAGTGACTTGCAGTTAGCTTCTCGAGAGTATAGGGATAGAGAAGTCAGGGAACCCGTCGCTATGATGCCTGTTGCTGTTGTCGTCAAAGTTGTACCTGATCCTGTTTCGTTAGCTACTATTGTTAAAGAATCAGATCCTATTGTGGCTGAAGTTTTGTCTGTTCCTACTCCGTTGTCTAACAGTGATGAAGTCTTGATTCTACTCTTGTATCGGATGTTAATGTAACGTTACCCACTCTTGCTTATTTTTCCCAAGCTGACAAAATGCTACTTGCTTCTGTTCTTTTAGCTAAGGTTGGTGAAATCCTAGCTGATGTCCTATTGTCTAATGTTGATGAAATTCAACCTGATTCTGCTTCCTTATCTATTGTGAATGAAGTTCATCCTGATGCTGTTTGTTCTTGTAAAGTTGATGCAATTCTGTCTGGTGCTGCTCCTTTATTTTATGTTGATAAACTTCATTCGACTCCTTTATCTAACATTGGCGAAGTTCTATTTGATACTGTTTGTTCTTGTAGCGTTGAGGAACTTCGACCTGATTCTGTTGCTTTACGTAATGTAGTGGAAGTGTTATCGGATTCTGCTCCTTTTTCTAAGGTTGATATTCCTACAGCCAATGCTATTCCCTTTTCTAATTGTGATACTTCTAGTCCTTTATCTAACGTCGTTGAAATTTGATCTACTTATGTCCCTCTATCTAACGTAACTGAAATGTGCTCTGCTTGTGTTTCTTTTCGTAAGGTTGATTCTTTTACAGCCAATACTTTTTATTTTTCTACCGTTGACTTTCTTACCTCCAATCCTAAAAATAATTTTTTTTCTTAACTCGTTTTGAGTTTTCTAAACTACCCTCGCCACCTCCTAGACCTCGTGTTACGACTACTACACCCCCTACTGTTCCTGTTTGGCAGAAAACTGCCCAAAAAAGGCAAACGTTAGTTTATACTTCTTCCGAACGGGAAGATGTATGTCGGCGAAGTCCTACTGTCCTTGATCTTGTTTCGTTTTCCTTCTGGGGGCGCAAACGTCTTAAGCGCAATACCTTGTCCTCGTGCCCCAGATTCTTATGCCGACTTTGCTTTCTTTAAGTTTTGATTTCTGTACTTTAAGTTTTCTTTTTATTTGCTTCTCTGTTTTGCTAGGTTTTCGTTCTTTTTCTTTCGCCCCGTGTGGGTCCGGGAATAGAATAGTCCCAGGGTACAACCTGGCTGTCGTAAGAGACAACTACAGTGGTCTAACACATACACACACGCACCCTTTATACACGTCCAATCCATACCCACCTACTTCATACACACACACGCACGCACGCATGCACGCACGCACACACACACGCACACACACACGCACACACTCACACATGCACAAACACACACACTTCATAAATACACAGTTCTACTTGGTTTTCTTTTCTTCTGTTTTCTCTTTGTACTCCTTGAACTCGTGTGGGTCCCGGAATAGAAAAGCCCCATGGTACGACCTGCCTGTCGTAAGAGGCGACTACAGCGGTCCAACACAACATATACACACACGCACACTTTATACACGTACAACACATACAGACACACTTCTCTCACACACACACACTCATACATTAACAGACACACACACATACACACACACACATACGCACACATACTCATACATAACTACACTGGGATTTTGTTTTATTTTCTTTTGTATGATTCTTAATTTCTATTTTGGTTTTGTACTTGGTGTTGGTGTTATTCTTTTTTGGTTTTTTTCCTTTTTTTCTCGTTCCTTTCGTTCCACTTTCCTTTCCCTATCCTTTTGCTGGTCTTCTTTGCTCTCGGTCAATATACTGATTGTGTTGTGTCCATTCGCTCCTGTGGTATGTGCTTTCTAGTCCGTTTTTTTTTCTTTGGACTTGACGACTTAGGCGACTTTAGGACTAGTCAGCATTTCTTTTCTTTGGTTCTTCGGTTACGATTTTTGGCTACCACAGTTTGTAGTACACCGTTTCCTTTTACCAGCGTTCCTTCTCTTTTCCTCTCGTTCTCCCTTGTTGTCTTTTTGTTTACTTGAGACTTGACCTCTGGGCCCCTTTTTGGTTGGCCTTGTTGGTCTTCTTGTAACATTATTTTGTAATGTTAACGAATAAACAGATCAATTAATTAAAATTCAGTAACTTGCATAAAGTATAGACAAAAATTCCACAATAAATTACTTCATATTTTAGTTAGGCTCCCTTATAATAAAAGACCAGCTTTACAGATAGCTTTAGGCTACTAAACTATTA
This sequence comes from Platerodrilus igneus, assembly GCA_036346225.1. Taxonomy (NCBI): domain Eukaryota; kingdom Metazoa; phylum Arthropoda; class Insecta; order Coleoptera; family Lycidae; genus Platerodrilus; species Platerodrilus igneus. Next base: position 4,963,335 of record JARFIW010000318.1, on the reverse strand, counting down.
GAAATTCCAGCGGCAGGTCATCATTTAAAGCTCTACCCTTGTAAATTAAATACAATAAACCTCTTAAAGTTTAGGTCGGTTACAGATTGACGAATCTGATAAAATTAAAATGGAATAGTCCTTTTTAGCGTAAATAAAGGAAAGCAAATTTTCTGTTTGAAAAACTTAATCTTCTTAATTTTTTTTTTGATTGACAGCGGGTTATAGAAAACTAAACATTATAAATAGCGAAAACTATTTCCAATTTGATTTGTTCAAAGATTGCAAGTAATTTTAAGTAGTCTGGAGACATACATTGTATTTAAAATCCATTTCGGCTCAAGTGGGTTAACCGGTCTTTTGTTAATGACAGACAACTGTCGCCATAGATATGGTACACATTTCAATAATTAAGAAATCCTTAGAAGATACAATATATTTAAACCCTTAGAAAAATAATTGCTTCCGTGACCCTCATCTAAAAAGGGGTTGGATTTGGTTTCTAAAATCTTGTTTTGTGGGAGGTTCTGTTCAGTCATTGGATAACAGAAAATGACGTAAATAATGGTTAGAGTAGGAATTATTCTATATAACTTAAGGCTTTAGTCAAAAGACAGAGAGTTATTCCAATGGGGCTGTCCGTGGTCAAGAAGTAAAAAGAAACGTAGTTCGCGGGTAGCGTTCTCCGGCATCACAGATAGAATATTCTACTTCGTATCACGATAGTAAAAATTAGAAAGGAGTGATAACTCTTCCAATTTGAAAGGGTTATGCCCATATGTTCCCGGATTTATAGTGATACAAGGTAACTATTAAAAAGCTTGTAGGCGTGTGACGCACAAGTTAAGTGATTTTGTCAATAAGATCCTGCCGGGTTCGGGTGCCATTCAAATATTTAAAAAAATTACAAACAAGAGCAACAAGCGAGATTCTCTCCCCCAATTTTAAAAGCTGTTCTACGTTGGAAGACAAACCCTCAAACAATGGACAATTTTTAGTAAGTTTTTTTTATAGTTAAGTAGTATGACCAATTTTTAGTTAGTTTATTTGTTAGGACGTTTTGGCCATAAACTGTAGGATTAATTTAGTGTAAAATTTATAATATAAGTTTTCGTTCATGTACAAGTGTTTGGGAACTACTTATGTACTCAAAATTTTAATAAATTCCATAGTCACCTATTCACTTAAATTTCTAAATTAAAATCAATGAATGTAAGAGGTTTACGTTTATTGCTCTGTGAAATAAATAGTTTTGTTTGCCGTTGATTAAGTCAACAGTTTTTTTATTTTTTTTATCGTGGAAGTTGCATAAGTAGGAAAAAAGTGAGGAATTGATTAAAAGGAACAATTGTCCTCCTTGAGATGACAAGTCTCTCAAGGTTTTGTACGAACATTTGGACATTCTCGACTTGTCTGGCGCCCTTGGTAATTGTCATTACGTCACAATATTTTATGAAAAGTAAGTGCCAAATCTTTTTGTAGTATACTATAAATTAATTTAACCCTTTTTGCAAAATTTTAACCCTTTATATGATCCACGACCTTCCGCTAGCTAGTGCCGGTGACCCCCCCTTTAATTTTTGTTTTACAGGCCGCCCCCATTTTATAATTTTACTAGAAGATACATACGTAGTAGCTTTTCCGCCTGTAACATTCTTCCTCGTTCCTTTTCTTTTTTCGAGGTTGATAACCGTACTGTTTCTTTTGAGAAACATCCGTCCGTTGACGATTCCGCAGTGCTGAGGCAGTTCCACCTTAGTCCTCCTTGATTGCGTATTACCCGTCTTTCCTCGAGTCGGACGAGAGTTCTTTCTTTTATTTTGGGGTGTTTTTTTTGTTTGGTTTTCGTAACGAATTTCCTTTTAGTTTTTAAGCAAATTTTTTTTTGTTTTGTTAGGGTTTTTTCTCTTTGTTTTATTGGTCCTGCCCGCTCCCATTACTTTTGTTTTCCTACCCCGATCTGTTAATTTTGCTGGGGGGGATTTGTTACGTTCTAATTTTGTTGTTAAAATTTACTTGTTAATTCATAAGTCCGTTTTACCATAATTTTGTTAAATCGATTGCGTTTCAATTCTTAAATTCTTCAACAACATCCTGTTTACAATAAGTACGCTTTCTACAAATTTTTATTTTGAACTTATTTATTTCAAAACGACAAGTTTATGTTACAATTAAATAGTTTATATCCTGTTTTAGGTACACATTATCTTGGTATACATTACTATCGCGTATAATGGATCTCTTTATTGCTTCAATGTAAAGACTTGTTGAAACAAGGTCGCGCACTATCCGATAAAACTCGGGTTTTCCAGTTTTAATTGGGCTTCAATAAGCGAGGATTTGCAGTTCGAATTCGTGTTATTTGAACCATTGTTGAGTTTGATTCTGCAGCTTGTACATTATTCGTCACCGTATTTCAAAAGCAATGCGCGTTTGTTTTTTCTGTTCAACAACTAGCAGATGTCTTGCGTGGATTGGTGAGTTTCCCCGCGCGTACCCATTCTAATCAGACTATCTTTTTAGCTGGAGGCCAAATGGGTTCTTTCTTTCTGTAGACCAACTGCTTTTGTCTGTAGACCGCTGCTGCAGTTATGGTTGCAGGGTGAATACATCCTGATGACCATGGTGTTCTGTGCTGACTCACCCCGACGGCTTGCGAGCTTAGTATCCGGACACCTACAGGTACGCAACTCGTCTTCTTTTGTGTGTGTCAATGGCATACTCCATATCAGCGTTTAGTGTAGTTACATGACAAGAAACGTGACATTGTAGAACTATTGTTTGTTGCTGCTAATCGATGTTATTGCTCTACAGGAGGTACCTATGTTAAAAATGTGGGGCAGACATACGCTTATTCTTTTATGCTGAGTGGTTTATTTTACAAACGGTACTATGTACGATTTAAAAGATGTCTGACAAAAGTTCCCACACGTTAATTCTTTCCTACTAATTAGTTATTTTACAAAAAGTATTAGGTAAAATTTTAAAAAACGCTTGACAAAAGCTCTCACAAGTTTATTTACTACTAATTAATTTTATTTTGTGTGAAATAATAGATGCGCACTTCCTATCTAAATTTCTAAATTGTTCGTACAATATAATTGTTTGCTGTGAAATAATAACGCTTAATTTATTTTCTTTTTGCTTATTTGTATAGAAACCGTTATTTATTTTGTTGTGTTAGTAGATAATCGTGGGCGTTGTGTTTTCCTTTTTTGTTTTTTTTTGGTATTTAGGTGAATCCTCCCACTCTCCGCGTTTGATAGTTAGCCTGGTATTTACTTTTCTTCCGGCTACGTCTAGGTACGTAGCAAATTTTTAAACAATAAGTGATGTAGTCTTAAAGTAATACTGATTAGGCGTAATATATACGTTGTAAGAAAATCTTCCAGTTGCGCGTACGTTTTCAAACGCGACGAGTTTGCGTAGAATTGAATTTTAAACATTAATTTATTTCACCACCAATGCTATGCTATATACATACAGCTACATCATTCAATAAAAATATAACCTATTAACTGTTGGGGTCCTGACAGAAACAAACAATGGTTAGTTTAAATAAATCTTTCCTGTATGGCATATGCTGTGCTTCTGTTACATGGGCCATATCCTTATATCTATATTGGCAACTAAATCATAACTTTAACAACCAATCTACTCCAACAAATACACTTCGTTACCGAAACAGTATTTCTTTAATTCAACAATTACAACCTATCTCTCTAGCTAAAAATAAAACAGATAAATGTAGGTAGTCGTTTTTCTCGCTACAAATTTGTACATGAATTTATTTTAGCACTACATGAATTGGGTATGGTAAGAACGTTTGCAGAACAAGAAGTAAAGGATGAAGGTTATAAACTGTATGCTTTCAATGTTCTTGTGAGCAATAGATTACGTTTACATCGAAGTCTTCCTGATACACGCAATAAATTGTTAGTAAGCAAAGTTTTCATTTTATACAATTGTATATTTAAGGTATGCCCATAAAATTAACATAATTAGTAATGAAAAAAGTGATACTTAGTCATCATTGTACTAGTAAAACATGTTCAAGAACTAGATATATTCATGGTTCTGATGAGATTATAAAATAAATCGAAAGATGCTCGGGTATTTAGGAGGAATGCTAAATACGTTAATATGTTACAGTATTGTTCATTTTAATCAAAACATTCATATGATCGCATGCCCAGTTTTCAAGGGTTTTTGAGATACACCTATTTTAATGTGTATCCCTTTATAATTAGGAGTAAGCTGGGTATCTCTTTACAATTATCTAGTAAGCTTAATACAGAAATGAGTAGGCTAAAATTGTAAACCAAATGTCTTGTAGATGCTACTTATCTACCTTCTAGCATTTTTGTACCCTGTTGTGTATTTTAGGTTTTTCCATAATTAATTTTATTAGTGGGCACTGATATTTAATTGAGAGTGTAGCCGTTAACTAGAATAAATTGTTTATTAATATGTGAGGATCTGGGTGATATTTTACTTCTTGGTAATGTTCTTTATATGGATAAAGTTTGATACATATCAATTTGTCGAAGGCCCACGACAAGTAAGGTTCGGCCAAAGGCTTGCAATTCAGCTTGACAACAATATGAAAGAAATCATGGGCATTGGAAATGCTTTAGATGTAAACGCATGGCACATGCAAGTTGGATGTAACGAACGTCCATTGTGAGTACGCTTGAAGACTCCCGAGAACTAGAAGCATCATCCAAAAATGAAAACCTTGAGTTGGGAAATATCCTTAAAATGTCAGGTTACAATCAATAATCGTTGTAAGTATGTATTAATCTAGAATTTACTAGCGTAAAGCTCAATTCTGGTGTGTTAATGTTAGTTGTATATCATTCTGATTTTAAAAATTTTTGGCCGTGTTTAAGAATTTATATTGTCAGTTGCAAACTTAAGTTGTAACAGGTAATACAGTTAACATTGCAGGAGAAAGTTTTGTTAGGGTTTCGTGTAATAATGTAATTCACACCGATAGTAAATTTAAATAGTATATTTTACTTTTCTCCTTTGTTGGGCAGAAATTGGCACAGTATTCTTTGCCCAAATTGATGAAGTATGTTAAATTTAGAAAATAGCAATATGAATAACTGTAAACTCGGCCCATTAAAGTTGGTAAGTAAAAACAAGAGTTCAAAGGAATCTAGCCCAGTCACTGATACAATAGTGACCGTTGTTCCAAAAATTAAACATAAATTTCAAGAAACTTTTGTAGAAAAAGAGAATTTTTCGGGTTCGGTTTACCGTTACAGGCCACTCCAAATAAAACTAAAAAATTGAAAAATATGCTCTAAAACTGATGTTTTTAATAAAGACTTAGAAACTTTTGCGGGTTTTTGCTAAATTTTTGAGTAATTCCAAAAAAACAACCAAAAAATCGGGTCTACTTACCATGCCCATAAAATCTCATTAAAACGTTTTTACTACTATTTTGTGGAGGAATACAATATAGAACGTGCACATTGGATGATCCGCCATCAATGGTGCAATTTAACATCCAGCTAGCAGCCATATTGTTGTTATCGTTTGCCCCTTCTACACTGGTTTTACCTTATCTTAGAGTTTTGTATGTTTATATTTTGTCAAGATACATATTACTTTAAATAAATAACCTGCTAGTAACAACTAACCTAACCTGGGGATCTACGCTGATGAAAATCTGTAGTGGATGCTTTTTAATAAACATGATTTTAAATAGTAAAGCTGTTATTAACAGTAACCTAACCTGGTGAAACCACCGAAAATCCAAATAAAGATTTTGTTATTGTAAGTGTCTTACATTTAAACGTCCTCTTTATATTACCGTCGACGCGGTATACGCGACACAACGTCAGTTGGTAACGCTAATCTATAATATGGAAATTAGCGCGCCCATCTGTCAATGACGTCACACAATATGCAAATTATTACACGTAAATGACGAAATATGCAAAATTCATAAAATAGTTTATAAAAAACGGAGTACTCACATGAATAGGTAAAGCTTCCTACAAAATCACTTCCTTCAGGGTTGCTCGTAGCTCCCTTCCGGATTATTTAAAGATGGTGCGCATAGCGTCCTTCGGGATTGTTCCGGCTAGCGACTGCAGGGCGTGGGCTGCTTCCAGGTTGTTTCCAGATTCCGTATCTTCTTCCTACATGTAGAGGTAACGACGGGAAACGGGTTATAGGGAACGATAAACAAAGATAAGTGAGAAAAGGGAATCTACATAATAAAAATAAAGATACGATACCAGACCCAACACCACTCTTGTCAACGTTCAAAGGAAAAAGTCCACGTCCCAGCGTCTCCCGGAAACTACCCCACTTTTCTTGTCCCACACGCCGGCGCGAAGTCTCGCGCAAACGCACTCTGTAGTGCCGGAAATACACGCGCCCAGTCTTTCAAATTTAAGGCGCGAAATTCCCGCACATCAAAACTAAACTAAAAAATGTCTAGTGCCAAATTTTGGCACGTAACAAGTGCACAGTATGCTTATTTTTAGAGTATATTTTTCTTTTTCCAAAAAACCCTCAATATTTGGCTTTTTTTGCACTAAACTTAAATATCCAGAAAATCATCAGCTGTGGTTATTTCTTACGAAACTGAACATTTCAAATCATTGTATGAGGTTATGAAGTACTGTCAAATTTGTTATTATTAAAAGTGTTGGTTCCTAATTATTCCACATTAGTGCTCCTGATAAATGGATTTCAACATGGTTTTGCATAGGTACCTATTATTATACCTTATTCACGTTAAATATGGGATGACGTCATAAACAGTAATAAAGTGCTAGCGATTGTAAAATGTGAACGTAACTAAGAACGTAGGTTTAATGATGTTAGAATTTAGTGTGTAGCAGTTTGAAGTTCTGTTCGGTGTTTCAACATTTTTTACTTCTATTACCTTGACATTTATCATTTTATTGTCATTGTTTAGTTTTGTAGTAAATCGTTTGTGCTTCATATTTGCTAAATAAAACAGTTTTTTCAGTACTAAAACACTTTATACATTGCAAGTTTCGAGTATTTGACATTTAGAATGCCTAAATATTTGGATTTGTGCGCACAAGAAATGGTTCCTCTGATCAGGAAATACACATAAAATAACTTAACCAGGACAATGCAGCATTTATTTGAATTATGACGTCATCCCATATTTAACGTGAATATGGTATACCAACCATATTTGATTTTACAACTATATATTGATATTTAGGCATGTATAAAATTGCATTTTTCTACTAAAATCATTGAAAACCCACAAAAATTTATTTTGATTGATGATTTATACACAACACTCCTCTGTTTAAAGTAATGTACAAATTTCTGCTTGTGGTCTATAACGGTAAACCGGAGCCAATTTTTCAATACAAAATTTAAAAATTTGAAAGTAAAGAAAGGAACAAAACCCATTTTTCATAGAACCCATGCTTTGCCATATGCATTAAAAGATAAAGTTGAAAAGGAATTAGAATTATTAGTTAAGTTTGGAGTTTTATCCAAAGTGAGTTATAGCAATTGGGAAAGCCCAATTGAAGTAGTTCCAAAAAAGGATACTGAAGATATCAGAATTTGTTGTTTCGAACAACGTTGGTACACCTTGTCTCAGTAAATTTCAGTAGCTGTAGTATTTACTATTTATTAAACTGAATGCAATAGCAACTTGAAAGTACAGTAAAGTACTACTAATTTCCTACAAGGAAATACATATAATAAACTACCTAACTATAACACAAACACTTACTTTTAGTCCTTTTAACAAGCTGTGGTGCTTAACAAACAAATAATTATAATAGAAGGGTAAGAATACAATTTTGGATGTTTTCCTCGTCCAAATTATAAATATGTCACTAAATGACAACTATCTAACATGTTACCCCAGCAACCCCTAGCATCTCTGATAATTGAATGTTAATGTTTCAAAGGGCGCGTGACCGACAACAGAATGTGTTGATTGTAAGAAAACACTAAACACAGTTTTGGATTCTGATCATTGTGTTCTTCCAATTCCTGAGGATGTGTATGCATTATTAAGTGGAAATGCGTATTTAATAGTCATTGATTTAAAAGGGGCGTATCAGCAGTTGTCTTGATTCTAAGTCTAAAGAGCTGTTAAATTTCAATACTCATGTGGAGCTCTTTACTTTCAACCATTTAACTTTTGGCATTAGTGCAAGACCCAACATCTTTGTCGGTAATGGATACCATTTTTTAAGGTGCTAAAACAAACATAATGTTAATACTCACTGTATGTTTGCGGTGGTTTGTTTTGTATTTTTCTTAATCTTCTTTAGAAATTAAGCCACTCATAGTTGTTAAAATCGTCTTTATTTATGTTTGGATCCATGACCTATGATCGCTGACAAAATAATAAAAATTTCAAATTTGACATTTATTACACAAATTGAAGGTAACTTTGATTTATTAATGTTTGATATATTTGGTTTGAATAAGTGAAAATTTTAAACTTTTGAAAAATGAGCGCCTTCAATTTGTGGTGCGCCCTGGGAGCAACTTTGAGGTAGCCAATACGCTTAACGTGAAATCGGCGGATTAATTTTTATATAGTTAAATTTCATATAAATTCAATAACTTGAGGATTGGAAAACATTTTTAACATGTTTTTATTTATACGATTGAGAGGATGGTTATTAAAGAAGTATGCGAATATGTTACTGTAAGGCGTAAGCAGTTGTTTTTATATTTATCTTGAGGAAGAAAGCTCATTATAATTTAGGCTACCTCTTTGGTAGATTTTAACATGGTTCTCAGGTGACCCTATGGTGGGTTTACGCTTGTCAGATACCAATGTTGTTCTACGAATATCTTATATGGTGCTGAGGCGACCTTAAGGCAGGTTTACACTTGTCAGATAATGCTGTTCAACTATGATCGTAATTGGATCTGATATGTAGATGATGTTTATGCTATTTGGCCTTAATGCAGAACTAATAAAAAACTTTGTAGATTCAATTAACAAAATAGAACTAACTATTAAATTCACATATGAATTAGAGCAACATGGAAAACTTCAATTTTTAGATATTCAAAATGAGAGAAAATGTTCAAAATATTAAAAAAGATTGGAATGAGTGTGAAAAATGCTCGCCTTACATTTTTCAAGCAGACTGTGTCGGGATTTGATCCCGGGATACGAATCAGCCACGGAGTTGGCTTTATCTGAAATACAGCGTGGTTACTTTTAAATATGAAGTTAGTTATAGTTTTTTGTTGATCAAAGTAGAGAAAAAATAGTTAATCAAGCTTTGATAAAGGTAGAAAATAAGTTTGTACCACTTCAAGATGCCATAAGAAACATAGGTCTAATGTTGACTAGAAATTACATTTTAAAGAACATTTATATAAATACCTCAGAAAAACAAATGCACTACTAAAAATAATTTTTAATAACCTCCAAATTTTTCACACAAATGTTTTATCGTGTAACTCATCGATGTTGTGTAAGATGAACCAGTGTGATACTGCATATTGTACTAATTCAGATTTTAGATACAGAGAGAGAGTACGTTTTCACAACTCGTGTATTTTTTACTATATAGAATTTGAGAGACCAAAGCGTAGGCCACAAGCTTAAGGACCTTATCTTACTAAATATTATTAACAAATGGTTTTTACCTTTAATATGCTGTGATAGTTAATAAAACTTCATTGTATTTTTATAGTAAAATTAATTTTGGATTGTATGTACATAATTTGAATCTGTGCTTTGAAGTACTACTCACGCCATCTGTTTACTGACATTTTTATTTGAACAACCTTATGCATATTCTGTTATGAAAATATATAACAATATATCTTCTCACTTGAAACTTTTACCCGTTCAGAAATTTAAGACTGCATTCCGACATTGCTGTTATACGGTCTATCATTCTAATTGATCATGTATTATACGTTTGTTATAAGTATCACATAATCGAGTTTTGAGTACAACATTACAGTACTCCCTCTGTAATCTGCAATCTCAGCTCTCCGGCACTCCCAGTAATTCGGTGTTTTATATTAGAGTGTGAGCAACAGAACAGGTCTGGTTAAACAATGCACTGGCACCAAAAGCGATGACTCATGCCCCACGCACACACTCCATCAGTCTGTCATGGTCACGTTGTGTTTAGTGCTCAATCTGTTCCACTTCTGTCTGTAACTGTCGCTTCGATTTTAGAGAAGTGCCTAGTGTAGGATAGTGGTAGTAGTGTTGTGTTGAAGATGGCATCCATGCAGAAAAAACGTAAACATAAAACTCTATCTTTGTTAGATAAAAATGAAATCCTAAAGCGGCTTGAAAAGGGTGAAACGTTAACTAGTGTTGCTAACGAATACGGTGTTGGTCGAGCTACAGTTCATGACATTAGAAAAAACAGTGATAAAATAAAATCGTTTTTTAAAACGAATGAAAATTTAAAAAGTAAACGACAGACATTGAAAACTGGTAAAAATCCTAAAGTTGACAATAGCCTCTATGCTTGGTTTTTACAAGAACGTTGTAGGCATACACCAATTTCTGGTGAAATCCTTAAAGAAAAGGCTAGAGATCTTTACCAGAAAATTACAAAAAATGATGATTTCCAAGCCAACAAGGGATGGCTGCAGAAATTCAAACAACCTTATGGAATTAGACTGTTAAGTACAACGGGTGAGAAACTTTCATGTGACGAAAGCACTGTTAAGCCATATAAGGAAAAAGTGCAAACAGGCTATCAATGAAATGGATTTAACTCCTGACCAGTTTATAACGAGGACAAAAGTGGCTTATATTGGCGGTTGTTACCAAAAAAAAATTTGCACATCGTGGAGAAGCTAGTGCTTCTGGACGAAAGTTGGCTGAGGATATGGTCACTTTCATGCCTTGTTTAAATGCAAGCGGTGCACATAAGATGACAATGCTAGTCGTAGGTAAGGCAAAGAGTTCTAGGACATTTAAAAACATCAAACTTCCTGTTGATTACATGAGTCAGAGCAAAGGTTGGATGAATAAGCCCGTATTCACTGAATGGTTTAATAAACTGTTTAAACTCTCAGTGAAAAGATTTCTGAAGGAACGGAAACTACCACAAAAAGCCTTGCTTATCTTGGACAACTGCCCTGACGACCCCGGTGAAGATGAGTTGAATTCAACCGACAGTTTTATTCGAGTGATGTTCGTACCACCAAATGTGACCGGCCTATTACAACCAATGAACCGGAACGTTATTCAGGCGATTAAAATGCAATGCAAAAAGAGCTTACTGTACAATGTGTTATCTAAGAACGAGAGTGTGATTAAATCCTTGAAAGAAATAAACCTGAAGGACGTGGTTTACTCGCTGGCTAATGCTTGAAAAATAGAAAAACCTTAACCAAAAAGTCATCATTTACTCTTGGAGAAACCTATGGCCGGATATAACACTACTGGATCGGTACAAAAAATATGAACCGAACAAGAAAGTCAGTGAAGAGAGGGAGATTAACCTACTGCGAGACGTGGTTAACGAATAACTCGTGAATTCGCCGGATAATGCATTGACAACTGATGATATAGGCGTGTGGCTTACTGGTGAAGATGACGAAAACAACTAATTTATGACAGAAGATGAGATCATAGAGGAAGTGGCAAGAGAGGAAGAGGACGAGGAATAGGTTGAAGGAGAAATGACGGCGACTGTAAAATCAATCTCTCATGATTATGGTGATAGCCTCGTTCACCGTGTCATTTGCCTGGGCAGAGCAAAATGGCGTCTCTGCTAACGATGTCTTAGTTTTAAGAAGGTTACAGGAACAAGTATCCAAAATGTCTCTCAACAACAAAAAAGCAAAAGAAAATTGATGTGTATTTTCAGCCGTCAATTTGCAATTTTATTGCCAATTAGCGAAATATTTGAACAGGATTTTAATTAAACGGAATTTATCTAGATGAACAACTAAATTTGGAACGAAATCATTTTTTGTATCATTTTTAAATAGGTGAAAATTTTTAGAACGCGGTTTTGATTAAAACGGACTTTATATACTGGGTGCTTCAAAAAAATGTATACACACTTTGAACTTCCATAGAAAATTTATTTACCGTTCTACAAAGTTAAATTTCAGGAAAATAGAAAGCTGAAAGTCCAATGTAAATGAAACATAAATAACAAATGTTAATACTGTTCAAATTGGTGACCTGCAGCATCAATACAATTCTGAGTACGAGTCACCACAGATTCTGTACATCGTATCAAAACGTCCAATGAGATTTCTCTACACACTGCTTGAATCTCATTCCAAAGAATGTCTAGGTTACGTGGTTTACGTTTGTACACCTCATCTTTTACTGTGTCCCACAAGAAGAAATCCAGTGGTGTAAGGTCTGGAGAGCGTGCTGGAAACTCGATTGGCCCCTGCGTCCTATCCACTGGCCCGACAAATTTTGATCCAGGTAAGCTCGTACGTCCCTGTGATAGTGCGGCGGAGCACCATCTTGTTGAAAATAAAATCATCATTACCGTATAATGCACGAATGGCAGGAAATATGGAATCAGCAAGCATTGTTAGGTAATTAATACCAGTTACAGTGCCTTCAAATCGAAAAGGTCCAATGAGTCCCCTTGAAGACAAACCGCACCACACATTTACACCAGGCAAATTTACAGCTTTTTCAATTGTAATGTGAGGATTTTCTTCACACCAGTAAACACAATTGTGCCTATTGACAGTTCCATTAAGTTTGAATTGGGCTTCATCCGACCAAATGATGCTACCCATAAATCCCGGTTCACGTATCACCATCTCCTGAATCCATTCACAAAATTGCAAACTTCGATCTGGATCGTCGTCATTTAGCTGTTGCACCAGCCTTGGAATGTAAACACGATACTTGCCTCTCTTCAGAATGCGTAGCACGCTGCTAGCACTTACATCACTTTCACGTGCCCCTTGCCTTGAAGACCTTTATGCACATCACACACTGTTCCATGAACTTCGAATTTGTCTCGTATGCGTGTAATTGTTAATCTTGAAAGTGGTTCTGTATCATACTCCCTTCTCCACTGTCTTTGAACTTCATTTACATTCTCAAACTTCCAGTACCACTTAATAACCTGCTTACGTTCTTCAAAACTCAAACGTACGTCCCCCATGTTGATATTACAAATTCCAACTGATAATATAACATAGAGGGACGATTATGCTGGCACCTGGCGAAGAAATATAACATTAGCCTTGTAAAGCGGGAAAACTACAATAGTTTAAAGTGTGTATACATTTTTTTGAAGCACCCTGTATTAGGAACGAATATAGTTTGGCTGATTTTTATTAGAATTCAACGTCACAAGGTGAGTTCCTAAAATGTCTATATTTGATTGATTCTCTAATTTCTAAGTAAATAATCGTGTTGTTTTTATAAAACCTCTATTGTAAATGTTGGTTTGTACAACAAAAATTTGCCAGGCTACATGACCGGTAAAATGTAGAATGCATGTAATAGGACTGGTGAGTTTCCAGTTTAACATTTGCGCAAGTTTTTCTATATTATTTGTATTTCCTTGAAATTTTTCAGTTTAAATTAATACGTTCATTCCATTAATAATCTCCTATGCTGATGAATGAAGTAACACATGAAATGCTATTTAGTTTCTGAAAAATAAAGCGTGCCTTTAATAAAGGTTTCGCTGCTACATACTTGTTAATAATTTCAATAAAATGAGGCATTGATATTCCTCAAGTTTTTTTTATATAAAGTACATTTTTAATAAAGATTTCGCTCCGTCACTTCTGTAATTAGCTTTCAGTGCTGAGTGGTTGAGGATGCACAAAATAGTGCTTAACTTTGCTTATATAAAGCGCGTTTTCCAAAACCAAACATTTCTAATAAAAGTAAGCTCTTTTATAGTAAATCACTCAACGTTGGTATTTAACCCTTCTGGACCAAGTTGCCGTCCTTTTCTCGGCACGTCAATTTTCCAGGTATTATTCCGCATAGCTGACTAGAACTGAAGTTAACCGCTGTCAATTTGGCGACGCTTCGGCAAAATAACATCTGCTATATTCAGGCTCTGTAGTTTGAGCATGGATAGAAATAAATTTGATGAGTAAGAACAAATTTATTCAGTGTAGCTGTTTATCTTCCTCTTTTAAAGTGTAAGGCTCTACGTCCTTCTTTATAAGACAACGATTTTTAATTACTCTTTTCGAATATATATAGCACGTAATTGTGTTGTATCAGTTTACGGTTTAAATTAAAGAATGATTCAATTAATTTCTCGATTTTCATTACAAGCTAAAAGCTAACAGTCCTTCAAAATTTGAGCTTTAACACACCAAGTTAAAAAAATAGAATTCGCTACGTTCCATGGGATAAGTTGCAATATGGCTGAAAACCTAATACTATTTGGAAGTGACGATAATAAATTAGAAATGGGTATGGAAAAATTGGAAACTAATATAAGCAGATCTGTACTGGAATTAACTATAAATGTTTGAAATCCAAATTCCTAAAACCATTCCAATGAATAACGTGAGTTATATGATGTATTTTTCTATTTTTTTTACATTGTACAGTATGTACATATGTAATTAAAGCTGATTTTTCAATAACTGTGTTTTTCTCGATATTTTCCAGTAATCTAGCTTTTTCGGTAATCCGGCAGTGTTCTGGTTCGATATCTGCCGGATTACTAAGAGAGTACTGTATAATATTCCACGAACAACTGCTGCAGTATTATTTACTTGGTTCTGTAAAAAAATTATGGTTAAGTAAAAACAGTTACCGGTTTAAAACTATTAATCTGGACTTTGGCCAATTTAATCATGTTTTACTTGTATCAATTTGAATTTTCATTGCTTAATAAAATCATTATTATTATTATTACTATTAATTATGTTCTTTGTTTTAGGTGTACCAGTGTGAAATACCCTGAAAATCTTCCAAAAGCATCTATAATAATTTGCTTTTACAATGAACATTATCAAACATTATTACGCACACTTCATTCCATTCTTGATCGTACTCCACTCAATTTACTTAAAGAGATCGTCCTTATTGATGATTATAGTGATATACCAGAGTTGAACTATCTGGTCACCCAATATATTCTTCGCAATCATTTAGCTGACAAAGTTAAATTATATAAAACCGATAGGCGTGAGGGTCTTATAAGAGCAAGAATCTTTGGAGTAAGGAAATCAACTGGAGAAGCTTTAATATTTCTTGATAGCCACATTGAGGTTAATACGGATTGGATACAACCCCTTCTATCAAGAATTAATGAAAATTCAACATATGTTGCAATTCCGATAATTGATATAATTAACGCAGATACTTTTGCATATACTGCAAGTCCATTGGTTCGAGGTGGTTTTAACTGGGGATTACATTATAAATGGGAAAACTTACCTGTAGGTATGTAAATATGACAATAATTTTTTCAAGATCCTATCTTTGAATGCTGTTTTATGATGTCCAGTACATTTGATCTAAATATTTGAAGACAATTTGAATTAAAATAGATATAGTCCACAGTTCAAATTATATTCTAGGGATTATTTGTCATTGTTTGTGTGAAGATCACTAAAACCATAGAAACTATGTATCGCTTAAATGGAGAAAGATTTCCATTTGCTTTTTTGAAGACTAATCTAGATATGATTTATCCACTTAAGGAGCTGCTTAGCTCATTAGGTATTTATAAAAATTTTAAATTTACCAATTTCTTTTCAACATTTTTACTCCTTGATTTTCAATAAAAATAAAATTTGTTTTACATAAGTATTTTAGAGGCAGAATTCAAGTTGCTGCTTGTTAATGGAAATCACGGTTAACTTGAACATTATGTGGTTGCTCGTATTTTTTCTGGTTGTAAAGGAACTACCAGTACTTTAATGTATCAGCAGCTACAATAAAAAATTTTAAACAAGGTGAACTCGGTATATTACAGCTCAGAAAATGCATTTTTGAATATTATAATTTGTAGTAATTAATAATAATACAATAATCACATCATAAAAAATCTCAACACAGCAAACAAATAATACATCACATTGCCAGTACATGCCCAATACTAACAAATATAAAATACATCAGCCTAGACAATAACATCGTAAAAATATTCCTTCAACAACTAGCCCTACGATCCAAGCTAACACAAGAACATGCAGCAATATACAAATATATTGTATAGAGTAAAGCATTTGCTGGGCTTGCTTTCTAAACCCAGCCCAGCCCGTGACCAATGAAAACAAGAATGACTGGGCCTTCGTTTGACATGAGAAGCCTGACCCAGCTTGACCATTATTTGCTGATGCGATATCCAGCCTAGCCCACTCATCATTTGTGAAATTCAATCCCAGCACGGTTCGTTTATTGTTTGCGCTAACGAGGTTCGGTCCGTTAATATGGTTTGCTCTATTAAAAACCCACTCATAAAATAATAAACGTGAATATGTGTTTGCTATTTATAAGGGAGTGGGGGTGTATAGTGATGCTGTAGTAGTAGTTTATTATAGATCTATACAGTGCAGTATACTGAACTACAAATTGCAGATTCATCACTAATATAAAATCTAAAAAATGTTAATTGGAAGTTCCTGACATTTGTGTCATTCTTACAATACGTATGAATTTATTAAACATAAAGATCATCATCATTGGATCTTCAGTCTTGAAACTGGTTAGACGCGTACCATCATTGTTTCCTATTCTGAACTAACCTACAGATTTCCCCGAAATTTGCACAGTATGCATCTATCACTATCTGATCTAGGTCTACATCCACCTCTTTTTTCCTATCTCTGCTTGTCATATATCCCATACTATTCCCCAAAAATGCCTTAGAACGAGATTCTGCCCTTCTATTTCTCGTATCTTTTTCCCCAGATATCCTTGTTCCCCTACTATTTCTATAACTTATTTGTTATTACCTTTGTCTGTCCATCCTCAAACATCTGAAGCACGGCATTTCAAAGGCCGCTACTGTTCTTCTGTCTACTTTTCAGACTGCTCGTATTTCGTAGGCATATTGTCTGTGCTGTGCTCCACACATACGCTTTCAACAACTTTTTGTTCTATGTTTGTTGTCTTTCATCATAGGCGCCGTTCTTTCTTGTTAGATGCAGTTCGGTCACCTTCTATTGTTTTACAATTATATACCCTATTTCTCCGACATTCCGTGGTTGCGAAGGGGGGTAAGCAGCCTTGGCTGCCAAGTTCCCCCAGCACTTGAACATTTACTGATTTAATATTTTTTCAAATATGTCTTTTCGCACAGTCAACATTAGTTGCAGATATTTCACAACAAACAACTAGTTGTTTATAATAATCATCAGATTTGTCTGCGCTTATTTTCCGTCATTGGGTTTCCCGTCTCAAGACTGGTTGGACATGTACCTGCACTTATTTCTTTTCTAAACTAACCTACATAGTTCCCTGAAATTCTCACACAGCAATACAGCTCGGTTCCCCTTATATTGTTTTCTAATATTATGCCCTATTTCACAGAGATTTATTGAAGGGGGTTAAGCAACCTGTGGCTGCCAAGATCCCCCAACACTTACACATTTGCCGAAATAATAGTTTTCCAGTAAATGCTTTCACGCAATTACCATAATTCGAGAATATTGCCCATCCAATGCTTGTAGTTGCTTATAATAAATATCAGGTTTCTTCTATTGTTTTCTAATATTATGCCCTTTTTCGCTGAGATTTATTGAAGGGGGTTAAGCAACCTGTGGCTGCCAAGATCGCCCAACACTTACACATTTGCCGAAATAATAGTTTTCCAGTAAATGCTTTCACGCAATTACCATTATTCGAGAATATTGCCCCTCCAATGCTTGTAGTTGCTTATAATAAATATCATGTTTAAGTGCAGCTACTTTCTTCGTCATTAATTTATCCATCTTGAGACTGGTTGGATGCGTACCTCCATTGATTTCTTTTCTGGGCTAGCCTACACATTTCCCTGAAACTCCTACAGCCTACATCTTTCACTATCTGTGTGCAGTAGTCTAACCTAGGTCTACCTCTTCTTCTCTTTTTTCCTATCTCTGCTTCTAGTATATTCCGCACTATTCCTTCATGCCGTAGTATGTGGCCTATCATCCTATCTCTCCTATTTTTACCGTTTTCCACATATTTCTTTCTTCCCTACCATTTTTAGTACCTCTTTGTTCTTAACTTTATCTGTCCGTGATATCTTCATCATACGTCTGTAGCACCACATTTCAAAGGCTTCTACCTTTTTCTTGTCCGCTTCTCCCACTGTCCAGGCTTCACAGCCATACAGTGCTGTGCTCCACACATATGTTTTGAGCAATCTTTTCCTTGTTTCTATGTTTGTGGTCTTTGAGCACAGTAGTTGCTTTTTCTTGTTAAATGTAGCACGACCTTGTGCTAATCTTTGTTTTATATCTTTTGTGCTTTTCCCATCTTGCGTTATTTGGCTTCCTAGGTAGCAGAAATCCTTAACCTCTTGTAAGTTCGTGTTACATATTTGTATTCTTGTTTTTGATTTATTTTTCCCTCCTTTGCATACTAGTACTTTAGTTTTACTTTTGTTAATTTTCACACCGCAACGGCTGTAAATTTGATATTATAATACTTTTGCCAAGCTAAATTTCAACTAATCTTACCCAAGTACTTTTTTGCCAAATTAGCTAGCTTAGAAAATTTCTTATTTGTACTTTCCATTAATGCAAAATATCACTATATCGCTCTGTTTCATAATTACATTTTAAAAAAGAATCTAAGCCGCATGTACGGCTCACAACCAAACTTAGACATTAAGTTCAACAAATATTACTTACCTTTGTGTTAAATATTTGAAATTTAATTGTACGAAAATAATAAATAGTAATGTGTAAAATTCGTATTTAAAGTCGAATATCTTGATTAATAATTGAAATATCGAAAAGTGAATAGCGTATTCGTATTCAGCGTAAAAAACTGGATAAGAATCATATATTATATGTCTTGTAACATCACGGGGACCGTGCAACGGACAGACAGACAGACCGACCGACAGACTAGACCATCTCATTAACCAAACGAAGTTTGGTTGATATTTGTCGACTTTGGTTTCATTGTGTTACGGGTGTTTGAAGCAATAAATTTTTTAATTTGGAATTGCCCAAAAGAGGGGGAATCCTGTACCAAAATAATGATGCACTGGCCAACTACAGCAGTGTGGGAGTGGCTTCTTATAGCAATAAATAGCAGAACATTGAACGAAGTTAAGTAATGATGCAAATTTTACCTAGGTGCAATTTCAAGCTACATTATTACTATCACTTACTCTGTTAGGGTTTTAATCTGTCAAGTTTAAAGGTCGCCAATGATGTTCTGGTGTTATATGAACTTCTCTGGCTGATATGTAAACCAGAGGATTGTTAATTCTCTTGGTGAAATGGATTTCCTTACACAGAGTCACTTGTCTGTTTTAACAAATAAAACCACTCAACTCTCCTTGCTTAAATCTATTTCAAAATAACATTATTTTGAGTATTTGTGTAAACAAATAGGCATAAAACAATTTTTAAATGTACTTACATTAATATTCAGGTTAGTAACCTAGCGATATTCTTATAACAAAATACATACAATAAACAAAAATCAGTTCATTCTTAATGTATCTAACCGTTTGGGTTAAATTTCTTAACTAATTATTATTAAATTCACAATGTCCATAACTTAGATTGTACCTATCAGGCATACAAGGTCAAATGAATCTTTTCATCAAAATTTCCATACGACCTACTACATAGGTAGAGGTCTTTCAAAATCTTATGGGCTGTTGCGCAGAACACCAATTTAAGTTATTTACGTTAAAGTGCATCCTGAAAACATTTAAAACTCAGCTGTCGATTTTTAATTCATCTGTCATTTATTTGCGTATTAAGATTAGTGGTTCATTATTATTGTTTTTGATTATTATTTATGAGATTTCAGCCTTGATTCAACTTTAACCAGTTTTTTTAAAACTACTCTCTCAGTCTAGTTTTTTATTTGTAGGTATAATGAAGGTTTCAATTCAATTAGAACGAATAATGCTTGGTTTTGCAAATTATTTTGTTATTTCTGAGCTTTTAATTTTACAATGAGTACCCGCACGAAAACAGTTTACAGTCAAAGAAGAGAAATTATTTATAGTGTGTTCTTACCTTGACTACTTTATTTAATTGGTTAATTAAATAATTAAAGTAATTCCTGGGTTCTTTAATATGGTTTGATGAAACCAGTGTACTTTAAGGAAGGATTTCCTTAAAATGATGGAACTCAACTCTTTTCCGACTATGCTAGGGGTCTATTCCACGGGTAGAGCTTATGAGGATTGGTCGTGGTTCTTTTTACAAAACATTATTTACCTACTGACTCAACTTATGGCAAAATAGGAGTATGGGGAGGGCACCACCAAGTCATTAAGTTTTAAACACAGGGTTTCCCTAAGGGGGACTTGGGAGTCCTTAGAGAGGAATATTGTATTTACTGCTTAAGCAGGAACTGCAAAGAAAATTGGATTAAATTAACAAAGGAGGATACAATAGGTGTACTCTTGCTACCTCATAAAAAGAAAAGCTAAAAATATCAATTATGCACACACTTTTATAGACACAAATATTAGGCATCAATTTTTGAAAGTGCTTCTTCGTCAAATGGGAGCTACAAATATTATTATATTGAAGGTATTTATGCCTTTTACTCCTTGATTTAATTATCCTATTATTGAACTCACTTGTTCAAGATAAAACAATTAATTAAATGAATTAATTGATGATTCATTCTTTAATCAAATGTTGCTTTATGATAAAAGGTTGTATGTACAATATATATATATATATATATATATATATATATATATATATATATATATATCAAAATTGTACTTCAATATCTTCTACTACGCAGTGGTAGAATAATAAAATCAAATAAAATATCAAACATGTTAGACATTTCTTTTTTGTTACAAAGCTATCTCAAATCAATACCCAAAATATCAGATCTGTTATTAGGTTTACAGGTGTATATGGAAATTTCAAAAATGTAATAATTTAACTTTCATATCTGCTTTATGTGTAATTACACATAAATGAAACCTTTAATCAGAACTCAATTAAGGTGTTTAAGTTCGTTTGTAATAATAACAGGTACAACCCTGGATTTAAATGTTGATAAATACAAAACATCAAAAGTCCTTTATAGTTTGTTAAGCAAAATAATAATCGTAGGTCATCACAATGTTATGCTTAATATGTTGCTTTGTACCAATGTTGGCCCAAATACGGACGTCATGTGAAAATAATAAAAAGGCTTACCTTGTACAGCCAGGTTCTTGTTTATGTAACAGTGTTATTTTGTATAAACCAGATGTGCTTACATACTGTGCCTCGACAAACAAATGACATCGGCTGTCCACATGTTGTGACGTAGCCAAGTAACTGTACGTTTCTTGGACCTAATTATACGAACTTGAAGTGTATTTCTTCCTTGCAAAAATGAAACAAACAAAATCCAGTCCAGCAGCTATCAAAAACGCTTTGCTTCTTTCTTTTACGGCATTTCATTCGTTACAAAATAATTATGGTGACCGTAATTATCTACTTTATTACATGCAAATACCTGACATTTGCCAAGCATTTTCTTTCGAATAAAACATCATGGCAATTAGAGGATTATCGTAAGCTTGAGTAAATTATGTAAACCGAAGAAAATTATGTCATATTGGAAATAATTACTGCTAATTGAAGAATGTTCAGATTAAATAAAAAGAATTATGATTAAATTGAAGACGTTCAGATTAAATCAAAAGAATTACGATTAAATTGAAGAGCGCATTATTAAAAACACTTATTCAAGTGCATGTTACATTGTATAAGTTTATGAGAGAAGAAAAGAATGAAATACTTGTAATTTCTCTAAATATTTTACAAGAACAAGTAGCAACAGCAACTGGAGTTGGACTAAACACAGGCGAGCGAATTATTTTAGAAGCGAAGAGCAAACCAGAAGGTGGCAAATTTGTATCACCAAGGAACAAAATTAATAAGAGAAGTCTTAAATCTAATAATGTGGGTCAATTTGAGGATTGTCGTAGTAATTTTATGATTTTTTAGAATAAATTTCTATGAAATATGCATTCTTAAAAAATAATAAGAGGACGATATTTTGGTTGCCAAGAGTTTTAAAAAATTTAGCCTGTCTATTTTTATCCCCACATGCACGGAAACATGATACACGAAAAGAGCAATAAACAATACACCAAAAAGTTACAGGTTCCACATACAAACATTGTAGTTTTATAATTTATATTATGTTGATAAGTTACTGGTTATGCAATCCACATAGCATAGCAGATGATTTAATTCGGAATACGTATCCGGAAACCCAATGTTTTTAGATTTTACTTATATTGTATTGCTCTTTCTTTTTATACGATACCTTTCGCTTCCTTCATTGCGCATCTCACAGCCCATGAGATTTTGAAAGACCTATAACACTCCTATTTATAGAATGTTAAGACAATCTAATTTATATCACCATCATTAGATTTTTTATGTATCTCTCAGTAGTTTTCTTAAACAGTTAAAAGCTTTAGCAGTAACATAATTTCGTCAATATTATCTAAATATGTAACAGTCTACATACGTGTATCATTAATATAATACAACAACTTATTATTATTTAGAATGTAAGATATGTATAATATTGTTTCGCAAACTTTTTCTACTTTGCTCATACTATTATAAATTTTGTTATTTGTTGTACCGGTGGTAATGCCTGTGTAAATAAATAAATTTTATAAAATTCATAAAGAATAATGAAAATCCACTCCAACATAGATACTTACATTCTTTTTATAAGTATAGGTTTTCGGATCTTGTTAATTACTAAAATATTCTTAAATTACCTTAAATATTGTTACGTTGTACCCTTGTTACTAATCATGCATAACCTTGGATTTAATTTGTTACATTCCCAAATTCGGTTGCAAGTGTTGCCATCATAGGTAAAGCCTACAAAATAACAACAAGCCAGGAGCTTACCTGATTTTTCGCTGGAATCAAAGACTGCTCCGCCTGTCTTCAGGTCAGGGTCGTGTGCAGGCAGTTTTTTACTATGCGTAGACAAATTCTAGAGGCGAAGTGATGTTATACTTCCGGCGCAACTGTTATACTCGCGCGCGCGCGTGTTCACAGCCATTTCTGCAGTTGGCAACACTGATATTATCCACGTTCACATTATTGCAAAACAAGATATTACGACATAATTGCGTCTCAAATTGTATCGCATGCCAAATATGTTTACAGTGATACAAGATGCACCTTAAAAAGATAAAATGTACTCACTTAAAAATGTGGAACTCTTCACGATTTTACGGTCATCCTTGCGCAGGAGCCATGCTGATTTCCATGTATCTCATTTGGGCATTGTTTGGGCTGGGTTACGTCATGCCATCGTTGAATCCAGATTTAATGTCTTCCCTCTTTTTTGATCGTAAGTAGGACGAAGGGAAAACCAGGTAAGGAATGATAAAGCAAGATAAAAAGGAAACCCACCTCCTGAAAGAGAAAACACAAAAGAACGACACTGGTAAACGTCACTGTTCGACATCTCGTTGGCTAATAATGTCGTGTCACACACCGCGCCTTGCGCCATCACTCCGCGTCTGCGCATTCCTTTTGCGCAAACGCAACTGTCCGAAATGACGGAAATGCACAAGTCTATTTTTTAAAAATAATGGCGGGAATTCATTCACAAATTTAAAAGTTTACATGTCTAAATTTGGAATGCAACAATGGCGACAAAGCCATAAAAGAAAAATCTTTTAAAACGGAAATGACTGTTAGCACGGTAAAAGCTTAAAATTTAAATCCTAACTAACTTACATAGACCCTAACTTAAATTCTAGAAAATGTTTATTTTAGGCGCCACCTGGTTTTTTCAACCGATAACACGTCTTATGATTAACTAGGAAACGGAATGTGTAGCCCCATCGTTTATGAACTACATTTATAAATGTACACACGAGTCTTTAATGTGGCGCAGTTATAATCGACAGCACAAATTTGTCGGAGAGCACGAAACACTAATAAAACTAAAACAAATGCGACAAGTCGCCTAACATATGTACTATAACTAAAGCTAACATTACAGTTTTTTAAGTGCACACGCACGTAAGCATTGCATCTAAACTGTTTTTTTTTTGGCAAGAAAATGCCCAAATTTCAAAATGTCCAAGAGAGCAAGTTACTCTGCACTTTAGCAAATTTTTATGTACTAGTACTCTGGCTCAATAAACAATACACATCAAAACTTGTTCATGACATGGTTGTGAATTAACAAATTTACCAACAGTAGCATCTTACTAATTTCTTACATTACTAACCTAACAAATTATATTGCTGCCATCAGGTTAGATTCTTCACTCAATATTCAAAAAATAATTCCTACGTCTGATCGTAAATACCAAACGTTAGGAAGACAAAAAAGATAAGGCAAATCTTCAAGTTATTATCAAAGATAATAGGTAAGAGAAAGATATTAAGATAAAACTAGATAACAATAGATGGATCCGAAACGTCCCAGCATGCTAGGGCACGCATACATGCACTGTTAGTGGTCACATGCTGCTGGCAGCGGCACCACATGACCTCACGAATGATTCCCAGAGACGTGGTCCGGGTGTCTGTGGAAACCCCCCGCGCAACCACACGGTGACTAACGGAAATGAAAAGGCAATAGAGATATAGGAAAGGTAAAAAGAGGGAGGTGGGCATTTTGGAATGTACTAGTGACACTTTCAGGTAGAAGAGAACAGAGGAAGGGCTCGCATTGAGCAAAAGCGATAGAAAAGCACTACTCAACCAGCCAATGTGGTCAGTAGCCCGGAGTGAGGGGAAAATCACTATTATATGGTAGACGGGTGTTCCGGGACAAGAACAGGTCTACCAAATGAAAAATAAGGCGGAAACGGAGACAGGGGGATTAGAAAAAGTAAAGTTTTGGCCAAGCGTTCGAGAGAAGGTAGAGAGTTGCCCCTATTAAGTTCAGATCGGTCTGAAGGACCACCTACTATGTTAATCGAACAAGTTAAGACACATAATAAGTTAAAAAATTACTAGACTCCTGATGAGAACGAGTATGATCATTTTCCTAACGAGTGCATCCACTTACGATAAGAAGATCAGACAAAAAGTTGAAACAACTTAAAAGTATCACTGCAGATACCTTCACACAAAAAACCAACTGTTCCAAGTTAATTTTTAGAAACGGTAACGGCATAAACACACAAGAATGCCTAACTATAAGCAGTTAAATACAAACATACTGTCCCAATATGCTAAAAACAACCGAGAATTTGATAAGATATCAATAAAAAGCGATAGCACCTCACCACGAAGTTCAATAAAAAACAAGACAAAAATGTTTATATGTTATGATAACTTAATAGAAAAAGAAATCAAGTAATGATAAAAGATAAGGTGGGCGACTGTAATAATTCAGAAGAAAAAAGCATGGAATAGAAACTCCTAGTTTTTTGCAACTGCGAATATGGACTATTTTTTACAATTGCATAGGCCGTGTCTCCTATGTGAGCCCAAAGAAAAAGCATCCACTTAAAACATCAGCTAAAACCAATCATAAAAATTCAATGAGTTATTGCAACCAAAGTTACGACAATCACCACAAAATTAAACGATGTGAGATAAATGCTGAAAGCAAAATAATATGATGTAGAAAGGGTGTCAGGATTAATTAAATGAAGCGACAGAGTTATACTGGGGAACCTAGATAATAAATAGATATGTGGCTAATAAGTTCAAAGGGAAGTCAACAGGTAGCAAAAAGATAGCTACTTTAAGGTAAATAAGCCAAACGTGAAGAAGGTAAGTGCTGTATAAGAAAAGAAATGGCTGAATAAAGTCAACTAACCCATAGCAGGGACAAAAACATTAGGTAAACCGTTAAAGAAATGAAACGTGAAAAATTTTGTATGTACGCAAAGCGCGAGAGATTTTAAAGATATTTTTATTTCACTTAGTGTGGTCTGAATTGATATATGAAGAGATAGCGATAATTAAGACTCGATTTACTGATAACAAAATTGTTGAAGAACAAAAAAAACGCATATGTTCACAAGACAAGGCAATATTTTAGCGATACATGTACAGAAAAAATAGTATACCAAATTATTAAAGCATTACTTTTATATCGAGGAATTTATCAAGCAACCTCACAATTAATGGGAATAGTAAATGAACTTAAATACAAACCTCACTATTGTAGTGTTTAAGAAAGCAGATATAACGAAATCAAGTTTACTATAGTGTTTTAGAAGGTATAGATATATCAAGATAAAAATTCAGTTAATTGGGTAAGGTGTATTTAGGGACAAAATTTTCTTTAAGAAGGAATTTGTAACCTATAGTTAATTATTTAGATTGTAAGGGGACACTTTAGAATTATGGTAAAGTAAGATAATATATGAGTTATCTAAACAACGGTTTTAGTAAGTTAACCCACAAAACAGGTTTTAATAAACTAAGAAAAATTTCAGGATTAAAATAATTATTTAACAAAACTTAGTGTCATTTTAAGGGATTTTTTAATCATATAGCTTTTTATGTATGACTAAAATACTTACATAAAGAATTATTTAATCCAAACACATGTTTAAGGTGAGGTTATGTAATTTGCTAAACACATTTGAAAGGTATATGCTTTAGTTTCATCCTAAATTAGGTTAAGTAATTATTTGAGAGAATTTAAAGTATAAATACACTGTTTTTATAAGGGTAATGCCAATTAATTCAGTTAGAAATAACTTATATGAAAGGTAAACAAACATTTTTCAAACATGGCCGACTAAAATGCTTCAGATTGACATTTCAACTGCATTCCATGTCACGCCAACATAAAATAGATGTTGCCAAGTGCAATGTTGCCAGATTATATTTCTTCTATTCAAAAGCCATTCATAAATTTTAAAAAATTATTTTTTATTATATTTGAGTGAACAAAAACCCATTTTCTACAAATATATTCAAAACTAACCCTTATAAGATAAATCGGAGGTGAAGACAATTTTCAACACAACGTTTAGGCGCCACTGTTATACTCACGCCTTACTGTTATACTCCTGCGCGCGCGTGTTCAAAGCCACTTCTGCAGTTGGCAACACTGATATTATCCACGTTCACATTATTGCACAACAAGATATTACGACATGATTGCATCTCAAATTGTATCACATGCCAAATATGTTTACAGTGATACAAGATGCACCTTAAAAAGATAAAATGTACTCACTTAAAAATGTGGAACTCTTCACGATTTTGCGGTCATCCTTGCGCAGGAGCCATGCTGATTTCCATGTATCTCGTTTGGGTGTTGTTTGGGCTGGGTTACGTCATGCCATCGTTGAATCCAGATTTAATGTCTTCCCTCTTCTTTGATCGTAGGTAGGACGAAGGGAAAACCAGGTAAGGAACGATAAAGCAAGATAGAGAGGAAACCTACCTCCTGAAAAAGAAAAGACAAAAGAACGACACAGGTAAACGTCACTGTTCGACATCTCGTTGGCTAATAATGTTGTGTCACACACCGCGCCTTGCGCCATCACTCCGCATCTGCACATTCCTTTTGCGCAAACGCAACTGTTCGAAATGACGGAAATGCACAAGTCTATTTTTTAAAAATAATGTCGGGAATTCACTCAAAAATTAAAAAATTTACATGTCCAAATTTGGAATGTAACAGTGAATGTACGTACACTATACCAGAACACTAGATAATTTTTTTGTAGGTAAAAGGAAAAAATACAGGGATAGGAAGGAGTCGCTTCGCCGGAACTAAAATGCACATACGTTCGAGATCTTCGATATCAGATAGTCATGTCCCTTGCTTTAAAACGCATTGCTTTCACAAACCTGTTAGTATCCCTTCGATTCTGTGTGTCGCATGACTGACCGTCTAATCACATTACTTTCCTTTAACCTGGGAAATGTGGACTTATACGGAATACATGCCATAAGTCATGGGGTTATTGTCCTCTTGTAAGAAACGATATTAATAAACTTTACACGTAATAACTTAATTTAAAGATGGGAAAAACTTTCTCTTGCTGGAATCAAAAACCTCTAATTTTAATATTAAAATAAAATTTGGTGCAAAATATGTTTATCACTCTCGAAAACGGTTTTTTAAAAATTTTTATTAGCGTGAGAACATTACAACACTGATGTCATACATAATCTAATCTCTAAGTCTAGCACTACCTCTATTTATACTACTTCCTTATCTAATGCATTTGAAATACATAACTCCTCCGGCCCTAAATGAGAACTATGGGGGACCAGAGTTCGAAAGTTCAGGAAAGTTCCTCGTCTCATGCTTTGTGCTATCTTCGTTTACATTTTTAGCTATTGACTTCTTAAGAAAATATCTATAAATCAAATACAATATCAGAAAAATAATAGTGAAATACAAAATTATCGTATAAAAGCTAATATTCTTAAAATTGATTACAGGACTTTCTAATTTACTTAATTCTAGTTTTTCATTTTCCAAAACTCGATAGACCTCATTTAATTCATTGAGATGTATCGGATCTATTTCTAAAGGTTTAAGGTCAAAGTTTGGCATTTTTGAATTATTCGCATAAACTTCTAAGCGTGGTAATACAATATTCTTATAACTAGAAATTTTATTAACAAAAGTTTTTAACACTACTTCATCGATTAACACTTCACAAGAATCTTTAAGTTCTAGCAAATAGCTACCGTTTATAGGAATACTGTTTTTCACTTTTCCGCACTTGTATATAACAACTAAATTATGAGGCACTACGATGATCCATTCGTTCTCCTCCAGTTTTTGAATTTTCTTTGTGGTTATCTTCACCGGTATTTGGTGACAATTACGTATATTATCGGCGTACCTTATTAATTCAATTTCGCATGGTGCTGTTGAAGTAATTTTTGATGTTTGTAATTGATGACAAATAAATTCTGCCTGAGTGACTTCATAACAATTTGTGTCAGGAAATGCATAAGTGTGGTCGTTTAACAAAAGGTATTTTGCACTAGGGATGATCATCTTAAAAGAAGTCTGATGTGGAGTAGGTAGTGGATACAAATGATAATAGATAAAATCGTCCATTTCAACAATTGGTACTTCCAAAATAAACACTATACTGTTATCTTTACTGTAGCTTTTAATATTGATGATTTTTTCGAATAGCAACGTATTAAGTACTGTCATTTCGAATGGGAATTTCTTGCCTTGTAACTGTTTACTGGCTGTGGTTAGTTCAGAAAATAGTTCATGGGGTTCTACCATAGCATTATGAAAAATATTTAATTTAGAAAAAGTAATTGCAACTTCGATTCGTTCCAATAGATCATATAGAATCTGAAAATTTGTGGAAAATTGCAGAGCTAATCTTTCTAGAGCAAAATAATGAAAAGTTTCTACCTTGTCAATACTTAAATTTTTAATTTCTTTTGAAATCTCCTCCATTCGGGCTTTTAGAATATATTGATTGTGAGATAATATTTTAGAATTATTTTCGAAATTCTGAAGGGAAGTTTGAAATAGAGTTATTTGATCATTAATTAAGGATTTAATTTTTTCTTGGTTATTAGTTAAAGATGAAATAGCATTGTCATATCTTTCTCCATCGTTATAATCTAAATTTCCGGTGAGAAACTTTAATGCTGAGCCTACACCGTTAAAAAGAGATCGTTTTTCTCGTTTATTCCAAAGCGGATTTAATTGTGTTAATTGTACCTCAATTTTATCTTCTAAAATTTGGACTGTGTGATACGAATTGTGAAATGATTGATTGAATTGGAATACATGTGGGGATAATGATAGTGTATTTTGAATTTGTTCATATTGAGCCTTTAAAGTCAAAAAGTTTTTTGTAATACTAGCAATATCATAAATTTGAATAAATGTCCAAAAATCTGTTTTTATTTGGGCTGTGCCTAAACGAAGAGGAAGAAGTCCGGGGTTGTCGTCTAAATTGTAGAACTGGGCTGCAATTCGTCTTCTGACTGTGCAGAGGGCGAATCTGTAACAGGGGGTCTTTTTAGTTCCTTAATATGTATAATTTCTTTACTTAATGTAATTTCCTTATTTTTTGTTTCTCTCTTGAAATCTCTACCCTATTCTTATCTAATATTTTAGTAATTTTATACGGTCCTAAAAACACCTTATCTTTTTTGTTTCTCTTTTTAGGATTCTTCTTAAAAACTATTTGTTCTACTTTAAATTCTGGATTAGTATCTCCATTGGTATTTTTCTTATCTACTACTTTCTGTTTATTTTCGACTAATTTTGTATTTACTTTATTATATACGTGTTCTAATTTTTCTTTATGATTATTAACGTAGTCTGAATAAAAGTTAGGGGTTAAAAAGATTTCATTGGGGTCTCTCGAATTTGTATGTCCAAACGTCAATTCAAAGGGAGTATATTTTGTCGCACTGTGGATCGAGTTATTATAACCTATTATAGCATAGTCCATTAAATCGCTTTCTTTGGGGTAAATATCGCGTAAAAGTCTTAAGTGTTCAATTAGTGTGGAATGTGTTCTTTCAACTATGGAGTTGGATTCGTGATGTCCGGATGTTGTGAAATGTACACTAATTTTGTGTAGTCCTAAAATTTCTTTAATTGTAGCGTTGTTAAATTCCGTTTCTTTATCTGTCACAATGGTTTGGGGTATACCGAAAGAAGTAAAATATGTTATAAGTGCTTGACTAATATTTATAGCCGTTTTTCCACTTATAAATAGGCTTGAGCTAATTTTGTAAAAGCATCCACTAATGTTAAATAATTTTTCCCATCAAAAGTAAATACGTCCATATGTACAATTTCGAATGGGCTTTTTGCCGTTTCCGTTAGCATTATTGGAGTATATGGGGTCTGTCTAGCGTATTTATTTCTTTGGCACAATGTACATTCATTGATAAAATTTGTTATACTAGTTTTCATATTTTTCCAGTAATAATTTTGTTTGAGTCTTTCATAGGTTTCGTTTATTCCTCGGTGAGTCGTTTTACCTTCATGGTAGTTTCTAATTACTATTGTCTGCTCTTCGATATCCTTAAGTGTATTAATCAATTTGGTACATTTAATTAACTTTGGTCTATTTTCAGAAAAATGCTGTTGATATACATCATTGAAGTCATTATACAATTTGTCTTTGTTGAAATGTAAATAATAAGTGTTACTAGGGTCTGTGTACTGAATTAGAAAATCCAAATTAGTTTGTCATTAGCAATTTCTGGAATTTTGACTTTTATAATTGTGGGGTCGCTTTCATTTTCTAACGTTACGTCCGTCTTGTGATACAAATTTGGGTAAACTAAAATCTGGCGTGGTTTGTTATTTATAATTTCGTCTAAAATACCAATTCCTTTATTCGTGTTTCCATTAGAGTTAGAATATTGAGTAGATATGTCGTCGTCGTCAGGAATATGTATTGTCCATGCAGGTTCAGGAGTGTTTAATTTAGGTTCTTCAGGTAATTCTGTTTGAAGTTGATTTTCGTCATGCGGTTCATGATCTAAACTTTTTAAAAATTCTGTTATATAGTCATCTATGTCACCTGGATTATTTGCAAGAGATCCTGTTTCTAAGGCATTGACTGGTATCCGGGATAAACAATCGACATTAGTGTTACATTTTCCTTTCTTATAAAGAATTTCGTAGTCATACTCTAATAATTTTATCCTCCATCTTGTCAGTTTTGAGTTTGCGTCTTTTAAGTTGAAAAGCCATGTCAGTGGTTTGTGATCAGTATATATATATATATATATATATATAAAACTTTTGTCCAAATAAATACGGTCGAAAATGTTGGCATGCCCAAACAATTGCAAGAAGTTCCTTTTCTATTGTCGAATACTTTGTTTCGGTTTCATTTAGTGTCCTAGATGCGTATGCTATTGGTCGGTCATTGGGTACGGTTCCTTGCGATAATATTGCTCCAATTGCATAGTTACTCGCGTCTGTCGTCAAAATAAATTTTTTTCCAAAGTCGGGATACTGAAGTACAGGACCGTTGGTCAAAATTTCTTTACAAGTTCTAAAGCTGTCTGGAAAATCTTTGTCGTGTATTACTTTGGCATTCTTCTTTAAGCATTTCGTCATAGGTTTTTTTAATCTTTGCAAAGTCTTTTATGAAACGTCTATAGTAACCTAATAGTCCAAGGAAACTTTTGATTTCAGTTGCTGTGCGTGGTAAAGGAAAATTTTTTACAGCTGTTATTTTGTCTGGGTTTGGTTTAACTCCTGTAGGGGTAATTACGTGTCCTAAATACATTACGGTTTTTTGTAGGAATTCTGATTTGTCTAACTGTATTTTTAAATTATGTTGTCTAAATCTGTCGAAAACTTCTCTTAATTTTTCTAAGTGTTCTTGAAGAGACGAACTGAACACAAGACAATCGTCAAGGTAAATTATACACGATTGATCTGGTAGTCCGCGTAAAACTCTATCCATTACGCGTTGGAATGTCGAAGGGGCATTTATTAAACCCATAGGAATCCGTTTAAATTGAAATTGTCCCTGCGGGGTACTGAATGCTATTTTCTGTACGTCTTGGGGGTCTATCTGGATTTGATAAAACCCGCTGGCCAAATCTAGGGTTGTGAAATAATTTGCACGGCCTAGCCTATCTAAAATCTCATTAATATTAGGTAATGGGTATTTGACAGGAATTGTTTCGGAATTTAATTTCCCATAATCTACTACAAGTCGCCATTTTCGTTTACCAGATGCGTCAATCTTTTTCTCTACTATCCAAATTGGGGAAGACCACGGCGAAACACTATCTTCAATTATGCCCTGATCTAACATTTTCTTTATTTGTGATTTAGCTTCGTTGCGGTGAATTTCTGGGAGGCGATATGATTTTGTAAAAATTGGAGAATCATTTTTTAAATTTATTTTATGTTTAATTTCACTAGTAAAACTGAGGGGAACTCCTTCACAATAAAATATGTCACGGTATTCTAAACACAATTTCTTTATAACGTCTTTTTCTTCTTTATTGCAGTGATCAAGTCGAAGATCTTTCAAATTTCCTTTTAATTTATAGTCCTGTGATTCGTCTAATTCTAGGTCTTTTTCCAAATTTTCGATAAAATTTACATCAATATCGTTTATAGGTTCAATTTCGAAAGGTTGAAAAATAGACATTTTAACGGGATATTCATTTATATTTGTGACTACAATGGTCGCAAAATTTTCGATAACACTAACCAAAGCTTTTTGTGTTTCAAGTCCATCTCCAAAATTCGTGTGGTTTAATATTCCGACTCCATTACGTATTTGTACTGGGATTTTTATTACTTGTCGGCAACGCTCGGTTACAATTATCGAATAATTTGTGAATTGATTATTTTTCATTTCTGGTTCAAAATTTAGAATAATAGGAATAGTCGCATGCGGGGTAATTATTTGTTTCTGGCTTAAGTTAAGGTTAGCGCCTAATTGTCGAAGTAAATCGATTCCAATTAAACCTTGAAAATTATTACTAAATTTGAAAAGGAAAAATTTGTAATAGTCCTTTACGTTAAAGATTTGAAAAAGTGGTATGCGTGCTACTTCCTTGTGAAAGGTTGTATTGTGTGCTGTTTGGATATTGAAAAAGTCCGGGTAAATGAAATTCGTATAAAATTTGTGTGCTACTTCAGGATCGATCAAACTACGAGTACTACCAGTATCGATTAAAAATCTAGCATTAATTTCAGGAATAATAATAAATGGTAAATCTTGCTTGAATGTGTTTACGTGTATTATCTCTCGTTGTTCCGAGGCATGACCTGTGGAAAATTTTGCTGAGTAGGATTTACATCATTAACATCGTAATCTATGTTCTCACATGCGTAATCAGGAAACTGGATATAATTTCTATCTGTTATGTAGCGGCTGAGTTTGAAACGTCTCGTGTGTTTTCAAAGAATGAACGTGGTCGTCGTTATCACAATAAGCATTACAGTTTGCAGTATTACAATCATTCTCGCGTTCTATAAAATAAGGGTCATTGCAGTTTGAACTATTTATATTTTGATTGTATAACCTTTGAGATTGGAATTGGGGTTTAATAGTTGTATTCCCGGAAGATGTGTCCATCCGTTCGTCTTTATTAAAATTGGATATGTTATTTGGGTGAACTTGCGCAAATCTTTGAGGTGAACTTGCAAAATTTTGTTTGTTACTAAATGGCGTGTGTTGCATACCAAACCTGTTATTAAAATGGGAACTTGGATTAAATGTTCTTTGATGGTTTACAGGGGTGTAAAATCTGTTTGAATGTATGTTTTGAAAATGAGGCTTTTGCGTTTGAAATTTCGAATATGAAGGTTGATTGTTTTGAAATGTGTTTGGGTACCTATAATTGAAATTGTTAAAATTTTGTCTGAATGGAATGTTAGAGTGATTTGAATAGCTACTAGGCGTCATTCTTGAAATGGGTTTGAAATTTGAATTTGAATTTAAGTTACTATTTCTCTGTGTTGAGTATAAGAAATTTTCTTCTTCGATAACTAATCCCATAGCCTGTTCTAAACTACTAGGGTTGCGTAATCTAACATTTGTTTGAATGGTTATTGGCAATCCACGAATATATGTTTTAAGCGAAAGGTCATCATAACTTTTAAGTCTAATAGTACGTTCTTCGGCTGAAATGGTCAAGGAATTTAATTTTGCAATTATTAAACTCCTTGCGTCTTGGCAACGCATTCCAAAATTATATGGCGTTTCATGTTTATTTGGTCTTAAACTAATTAAATCCTGAATAAGACAATCAATATCGCTGATCTCCAAAAGATAAATTTAACGCGTTTTAATTTCGTCCCAAGTTTTTAACTCTATGCGTGAACCTATTAATATCTGAGCTCTACCTATCAATTTACCTATAATTGCTCTAAGCAAGAAACTATTTAACTGAATATTTGTTTGACTAGCAAATACATTAATTACGTTCTCGCAATTTGCGATAAATATTGTCAAGGTATGAGGGTTTCCATCGTAAGGGGGGATGGAATCTAAATGTAATTTTAGCAATTGATAATTTGTTTGTTCAGTTGCCATGTTTGAATTAATTAAGTTATCTAAATTACTGATGCTATTTTCTGAGCTTTCCAAAATATTTGAACGAGCCCTTGAATTATTCCCTAAAATATCTACGTTCGTGTTATCTGAACTTGCTTCTAAAATTTCCTCGTTACTTATTTTAATACGTTCTATGAAGACTGTTAAGTCGTTTATATCACAATCACTCATCAATTGAAAATCAATTATAAGATATCAGAAATGGAAATTCAAAGTTAGCTTACATTAATATGATGCATTGAGTTCGCATAATTTTCTTAAACTAAGTGCCCTGGTTAGACGATTTCGTTCCTTCTCCAAACTGCTAACAAAAATCTTCGTTTCTCGAATTCGAAAGCACAAACAGTTGTTGATTTTCCTAAAAGCAATTTCCAAAGCAATTTTCGCTTGCCTATATGGATATATCACTTTCAAGGTTCTTGATTTTGGTTAATCGTTGAAACGAAAAATTTTCGGCGATACGAAAATTTCCAAAATCCCGTACTGACTGTGCCAAATATGTTTATCACTCTCGAAAACGGTTTTTTAAAAATTTTTATTAGCGTGAGAACATTACAACACTGATGTCATACATAATCTAATCTCTAAGTCTAGCACTACCTCTATTTATACTACTTCCTTATCTAATGCATTTGAAATACATAACTTGCGGCCAAAACGTGCAACAATATGAATGACAAATTAGTGAAATCATGCAACCGTTTCTATGTTTCCATTTTGATTCAGATTGTTGCAGAGAAAAAGAAATCTGTGTTATCCCATGACATTTTTAGAGTTATATTTAATCTAAATTTTTTCAGCCCAATTTAATCACTTCTTAACATTTAAAAAAGAAAATTAAAAATAATATGGCAACAAAAAAGCAACTAAGTATCAAATTAGAAGTATGTTAAGCAGAATGCTGGGTTAATATTAGATTTGTGTATCCATAGCGAGGAAATCGAAAGTTCAACCTAAAGTTTATAATGTTGCTAGTTTATTTTTAGTTAAGTAATTATTTGCTTTCAATATACTCGCAAATTTGTTTGGAACCACATTCAAAAGCCTTAATGTTTTTGCCAAGAATGTTTAAAATTATATAATATTCTCACATTTTTATAAACATCATTATTAAGTCACTGAATTATTTTCAGGTACACTCTCAACAAAAGAAGATTTTATCAAGCCACTGAAAACTCCAACAATGGCTGGTGGATTATTTGCAATCAACAAAAAATACTTTATGGATGTAGGTGAATATGATGCTGGTATGGACATATGGGGTGGTGAAAATCTTGAAATGTCGTTTAGAGTGTGGATGTGTGGTGGCCGAATGGATATAATACCTTGCAGTCGAGTGGGCCATATTTTTAGGCATCGTAGACCTTATGGAGATCCTGATGGAAAAGATTCTATGTTAAGAAATTCACTTCGTGTAGCTTACGTTTGGATGGATGATTATAAAGATTATTTTATAAAACAACGTTCAGATACGAAAGGTATTAATTATGGCGACGTATCCTCAAGAATTGAACTTCGTCGTAGATTGAAATGTTATGATTTTGACTGGTATATTAAGAACGTTTATCCTGAATTAACTTTGCCAGGTGATAGTGACCAGCGCCTTAAAAATAAATATGAAGCGCTGGAACGTGATGTATATCAACCATGGCATTCTCGTAAACGCAATTATATTGATGAATATCAGATACGAATGGCTGGTACACCGTTATGTTTACAAACTGGTAGAGATGTTAAAACGAAAGGAAGCTCTCTAGTATTAAAGAAATGTTCGAAAAAGAGAAGCCAGGTAATTATAATTAATGTCCTAATAATGATTAAAGACTGAAAAGTATTATAAAGAATGTATTGTCTCAGATTGACAGGCGGTGATACTTTGATGCACAAAGACGGGTCTGATGAAAATTAATGTACATAGCAAAAGTGAAATCGAGAAATGTTTAATTCAGTTATACAAAGCATGAAAAATTTAAATACTTAAAATGTATTTACATATGGTGAATAAAATGCATAAATAGGCACCATAATAATGTATATTTTTACCATAATTTGAAAATGTAATCAAAAATTACTTTTTGGCTAATATATTACTGAGGGTGGCTTATAATTAGGATGACATTGAGCCAAACAGTGTTGCCAAAAAGAATTATACAAGCTCGCGGACTAGTCTCGGTGTCTATCCCTGCGGAGGCATGAGATGGGGGGGGGGGGTCTTTTCTATCATTGAACCTGTCTTTGTACAATTTAGGGCGCCACTACGTCAATTACATAAACAAAAAAATCTTCTTAATGAAACACATTCATAAACCGTAAGCGAAGTTACTTATGCCTGAAGATTGATATTCAAAAACATAACTCCATTTCTTTTACACTTAATTATTGCAACCAGAATTGGATAAATCACTATCTTATCATACAACTTGTTTGCAGAACATACGTGTGACTTGTTTAAGTAAACATGTAACTTTAGATGTTTATCTGGCATATGTTAAACTATGTTGTGCCCTAAACGACTATTTAAAACTAACGAATAATGACAAAAAAATCTAGCCAGATCATCTGACATATACTAAAAAATGTGTAATTTATTTTAACAGGAAAGCTTTTGTATTTAATATTCAAAAGTATACTAAAACTATTTTAAATCGTTAGGCAAATTATCTTATATGTACTAAATGAAGCATAATTTATTTTAATAAGAAAGTTTTTATATATTTAATAATCGGAAATTTATTGAAATTTTAAATCGTTCAGGTAATTATTTGTCTTCCAATTTGACAACGTTTCACAATGAATTTGCTTCTCTCTTGGATTGATGTTTGTTACAAAAAAAAGCATACTCACTGCAGGAATGGTGCTTACAAAAAATTTACAACACCTGCAGGATTGCAGGCAGCCACGTGCAAATGCTGCCACATTATGAACGGCCAGGATGCGATCCTCAAAGCTTGACCCACTTCCATATACTCCAAAACTATACAAATCAATTCCTGAAATCCATTATGAATTTTTTAAAGGTGAAACTGCTTGCTAAAAATTCAAACAAATTAATGGTGATAAAGACGCCATATTGTCACGCTTACGAACCGTTCTATAAATCTTGTGTCCACTTCGCTGCTTGGTTTTAAAAATAATCTTTTCTCATCACGAACCAGGCAACATGCCTTTCCCAAGAATGGAAATTTCTTCCACAGAACATGGCAAGGA
The DNA here is from genome assembly GCA_036346225.1 of Platerodrilus igneus. Taxonomy (NCBI): domain Eukaryota; kingdom Metazoa; phylum Arthropoda; class Insecta; order Coleoptera; family Lycidae; genus Platerodrilus; species Platerodrilus igneus. Next base: position 4,925,047 of record JARFIW010000318.1, on the reverse strand, counting down.
AAACTTTCCTCCCACGCTTTTCAAACAAATGCGTCTTATCTGACTATATGCTCGTACAAGAATAATGTAAGTACATCGGGCAAGCGCCTCTAGTTTCACGCACAAGGCTGCACGGATCAATAATCACGTTGACTAACATTATTACGCCTTGATTGCGGCATTCCACATAACATATAGCAACTTTGAAATTGCCTATATGTAAAACGTTACACTGTCGTTTATTTTTAACCTGAAGTCTGACAAATAAGTAGTGAGACTGATTGAAAAACACAAGTATATTTAAAAATTAAAGAACGTCAATATGATCCCATTCATAATACTTCCCTTGCTACATAATACTTCCCACGCTGAGTCGAGTGCTTTTTTCAGTTTTTGTAACTCCTCTGGAACATTTTTACTGACAACCCATGGAGTACCCCAGTCACTGATGTTTAAATGTTAGTTACCGACTAAAAATGAGTTCCTTTCAAGACTTGTTTGATCTAGGGAAACAAAAAAATTACATGGGGCCATATCAGGGCCTAGAGCAACACTGAAATGTTTTTTCAGGTCAAACGTGACGCATTGTTGTGGTGAAGGATCCATGTGTTTGTGATGTTTAGACGGGCCCTAACAACTCTTCACAACTATTTGAGTACTTTGAGATAGAATTGTTGATTTTCGATGTGTCCAGGTGGCACAAACTCTTTACACACCACCCCTTTGCTATCAACGAAGAAAATCATCATTGTTTTGACTTTGGATTTGCTCATTCGTGCCCTTTTTTTGGTGATGCTCATCCAAGAGGCAGCCACCGTTGACTTTGCCGTTTTGTTTCTGGATCATACTGAAAGAACCAACTCTCATCGCCAATAATTACACAATCCAAACTGGTTGCATCATTTTCAACTATTAGCTAATATCGAAAACATTTTAGACAACAATGAACTTTTACAAGAAGAAAAGAATAATTTAAGAGCTAAGGCCACAAATTGCATTACAAATTTTGTTAGTAATCCAAAAAATAAAATTAACCGCAATTTAGAATCAAAATTATATATCAAAGTAAAGAAGTTTCTTAAAGAAAATTCAGATATTTTTATTACAAAAGCTGATAAAGGAGCAGTCACTGTAATTTTAAATAAAAATGATTACGTTAAAAAATCTGTACAATTACTGAAAGATGATCACACATATCAACAAATTCAAAAAGATCCCACTTTTATGATTCAGAAAAAATGTAATGACCACATCAAAATGTTACATTCCAAACATTTGATTACAGATTCCCAAAAAAAACAGTTATCCAATACCAATTCCATACCAGGCAAATATTATGGGCTTCCAAAGATTCATAAAGAAAACTTTCCATTACGACCAATAATTTCTACAGTAAATACACCAACCTATAATTTAGCAGTCTTCTTTGCAAAAATTCTACAAACATCGTTTCCTTTAGAAGGATATAATACCAAAGATTCATTTACGTTTGTAAATCAACAAAAAACTGGGATGTAATCAAACCGCATACCACCTTGTCAAAAACCATATTTCTTGCCTCCATCTCCCTAATTTTCAATAATACCTATTTTGTCTTTCAAAATGTATTCTATCAACAAAAATTTGGTACTCCAATGGGTTCCCCATTATCTCATATCATAGCACAAATAGTTATGGATCATCTATTAAACTCAATCTTACCTAATTTAGATTTCGATATGGTATTTTTAGTAAAATATGTTGATGATATCATTTGTTCTGCACCACCAGATAAAATACAATACATTTTAGACCATTTCAATAATTTCAATGTACACTTAAAGTTCACGTATGAACTCGAAAAAGAAAGAAAAATTCCTTTTTTAGATACTTTTGTCATCCGAGATTCATCCAACAAACTGCTATTTGATTACTATAATAAGCCTTCTAACTCAGGTAGATACATTAATTACTATTCCAATCATTCATTTCACCACAAAATAAATACAGCTTTAGCACTTAAACACAGAATAGAAATAATCTCTGAACCACAATTCAAAAAAACTAATCTAAAAACTTTAGAATTTACACTATGTAATAATGGTTATCCCAAACAATTACTAAAGAAATTACTATACACAAACATCCATTTTAACAGTACTGAAACTAGACCCATTTTATACAAAAAATTACCTTTTATACAAACATTAACTCCTTTATTAGCTAGAATTTTAAAACAACATGAACTAACTATAGGATTTAGTTATGAAAAATCTGTAAGAAACCTTTTTACAAAACTCAAAGACAAACCTAACAAATTATTAAGTAGCAATATTATTTATAAAATAACTTGTTCATGCAATCAGACGTATGTAGGTAACACCACACAGTGGTTAAAAAATAGACTTACACAACATTAGTCAGATATAAAATTAGGAAAAAAGAATTGTGCTCTCTCTCAACATATTAATATAACCCAACATATTCCAAATTATAAAGATATTGAAATTTTAGATTCTGAAAACTACTACAAAATGAGACTTTTTTTAGAAGCTTATTATATACAAAATGAGGTTAATTCGATGAACTTTAGACAAGACACTCAAAATCTACATCCAATATACTCTAATTTATATAGAATTACACAAAAAAAGCAATAGTTCAATTACAGTTAAGATTTACATGCACCCATGTAAAATTTAAAATCAAGAATTCCAGTCAGTCTATGTGTCAAACTTAACAAATATGTCAATAAGACATTTAATTTAAAATTTATTTTTTATAATTTTTGTTTATGTTTTAACCAACACAAATCCACATGTGTGAGGAAACTTTTCCAATACTTATGCATTAGTAATTAAGTAAGTACCTATGGTATAATTTTAATGTCCATTCAATACTGTATAATTTTGTAGTATCTTTGAAAAAGGCAACAACCCTTGCCGAAACGTCAGATAATTAATTGAATATATGCAAAATACTATTTAGTTTATTTTTGGACTACAATATCCCAAGTACAATTATACCATTTTCATCAAGATCATTATATATTAAACAGTCCATATTAAGAAGATATATATATATATATATATATATATATATATATATATATAGTTATCGAACTAGTAATTGAAAACCACTAAAAGAACGGCTACTGCTGCAATTACTAGTTCGATTTGAAATGGTAATTCAACTTTAAATACAAGTTGGGTTTTCATTTCATCTTAATAACTATTAATATATATTAAGCATTCATTTGCATTCCAAATGTGGATTATTCTTCTCTATTAATAATATATATATATATATATATTATTATGTAAGGGGGGGGGTACAAGGCTTCTAAGGGTAGATTTGTGTTAATAGGGGTGTATGCCAAACAATAGGATTAATATATCAGATATAATAACTTAAAAAACTATATTTTGCTGTACTTTACATATGCTAAAGTATGTACCATTTTAGTTTGAAACATATGTGCCAAAAGGTAGACAACATGACTTTATGACGTTGATATAATGCACGGTACTTGAGGTTTTATACTGAGTTGATATTTTATGAGCCAGTGAAAGTACATTTGCCGTCGGAAAGCCGAACGCATTTATGGATATCTGCAACCAACAAAGCGTCCAGGTCGTGTGTAAATTATTTGGCTTTTCTTTTAATAGAATCAACTTTTGGACGAATTGTAAAATCAAAATTAAAAGTGAATAGAAATGTAAAAGGTTATTGGAGAGTTGTGAAGTGTTTTGGACCAATAGTAGAAATTAAGAATATTATAAAGACTGTAGTGAAGGTATTTTGGACACGAAAGGAAAGACGAATTGTTATTGGATATTGTATGTTTTAGAATTGTAATTCAAGTAAGCTAAGGTTGTTGATCTTATCGCTAAGCGAAATAAATATAAAATTCTATTTTCGATTATGTTCAGATAAAGACGTGTTTTACAAAACCTGCGTTAAAAGTTGTACAAATATTTATTGAAATAAAAGTTTATGTGTATTAAAGAGTATAATTTAGTCAAAGTGAAAGTAATAAGAAGCATCGAGAGTATAAAGGCAACGAGTATTAAAGAAGATTTAGAGTGGTAACTAGTGCGACGGGAAAAGCGACGATTATTTAGGTTTGAGCAAGATTGGTGTTGGTTTTGGAAAGATTTGGTTTAACGGCAGTAGGAGATTTGAGTGGATATAGAAGGCAACGACGATATTGATAATTTTTGGAGTGATTTGAGCAGATTAACGGCAGTAAGGACATCGTGTGGATATTAAAGGAATAGCAGGACAAGGATTGATTTAAAATAGGACGGCTGGATTGATTTGGATTGAGCAAGGAGAGGATTAATTGGAGTACGAAGCAGAGAAACAGGAGAGCAGTATATTACGAGGTAACGCAGGGGAAGTAGATACAACGGTTTTTTTTAAATTCTAAATTGGGGTAAAATTATTTCAGATTTGGGGTCAACGAAATTGGTTAAGAACACCTGGAGGAAATACGCAAGTGGACTACGATTGAGAATCCTTGTGAAGGTGCGTACGGTGTATACGATCTTGAGCCAGCAGTAAAAGAAGGCCTTCAGCGCGGTATAATTCTGGTAAGTACCGTGAATATCTTAAAGCGTCAAAAATTAAAGTCATAAATAGTTACATAAATTAATTTGGCACCAAGCAACTTTGATCTGTTAAAATTTGGCATATATAGTAAATCAGTGCATTAAAAAAGTGGTAAAACAAACGAGTGTGCAGTTTGGTTGGGTAGTGCACATCTACTCACGATTGAACTCACGGTGAGTAGGTGAACGCCCTGAGATTAAAGTTTCATATAGTCGAGGCATAATATATAGTAAACAGTAAATAAAGAACCAACCAAACGTTGCTAAAGCACCTCAAATAGAATTCATTTATTGAATACTAAAATAGGGACGACGACAAAAGTCGTGTAGCAAATTTTGTTTAATTAAATAAAGTAGTAAAGTTTATAATCACATATTTTTATAAAAATAAAAGGGTGGAGTAAACAAGCAAAAGTAAATAAGTTTAGTTTAAGTTTAGGGTAGGTAGAAGAAGGTGGCAAACCCAACGTGAGGCTCGAGAAAAAGGCTAGAAAAGTATTAGAGTGAAAGAGAGTAGAATACGGGATCCCGAGATTAGGTGGGGCCCGTAGTTTTTTTTTTATTTTTTTTTTACAGAAAACGAGTTCAAAACTAGGAAGCAGAGATGACGGACACGGACACAAAAAGGATCACGAGATCAGGACTGATATACGGGGTTGAAATGGAGTTAGGGACACAAGACATAGAGCTGGACGCAGGGGGCGACATACAGGAGACGGACGTGAGGCAGACAGAGTTGGAGGTGACAGACACGGACATGGACCAGGCGACGGCACCGGAGGTGAGGGCAGCAGAAGCCGACGGAACCCAGGACATTATGAGATTTCTGATGAGTATGAAAGACGATTTTAAGACATCACAGACAGAATTAAAAAATGAATTAGCTATAATTACAGAATCACAGACAGAATTAAAAAATGAATTAGCTATAAAAATTACAGAGACACATACGGAACTAAAAATGGAGTTTAAGACATCACAGACAGAATTAAAGAACGAACTGACAGATAAAATTACGGAATCACATAACGAACTAAGGAACGAGTTTAGGACGGCGCACGCGGAACTGACGGCGAAAATGAACTACACGCACGACTATTTACTAACACAAATACAGATTGTAAAGGACGACATGCGGACAGAGGTCCAACAACAAGTAGACAGGGTTGACGACAAGTTGGAACACACACGGGTACATTTTCAGGGCGACTTGAACGCGACACGGACGGACCTAAGAACGGAAATTAAGACACGTGTAGACACAGTGGAAGAAACGATGATTAGCGGGTTTTCGAATTTAAGTACAGAAATACAAACATGCGACAAAAGACATATGACCAACTACAGAAATTTAGGACAAACTTTAGAGACAATACAAAACGAAAATGTGCACGGTAGGACGAACTGGACGAAAAACTTGACGACAAAGTCACGGTATTAGAAACCAGGGTAGGACATGACGTTAGACAGATTCAAGAAAAATTGGACGACCTAGAAAGGAGGCGCGTTGGACTAGACTACGGACAGCACGTTAGATTAAACCGGACGACATCGAAGTTTGAGGGACGAGGACAGAACAGCCCATGGGATTCTTGGACCGACTAGACGAAATCGTAGGGACTGAAAACGAGAGAACAAAACTACAGATCGTGGGGGCGACTTTGACGGGCAACGCCGAAAATGGCATAATATCATTCGAAAACAATACGACACGTACGCTGATTTCAGGCGACTCTTTATAGAACAATTTTGGAGCAATACACACCAGACTGACATAAGGACGAATTTAATTACCGGACATTACAGCAGGACTCACGGCACACGCGAAGAATACGCGATTGACAAGTTTAATCAGGCACAACACTTAACACCGAAATTGGGCGAGGACGGCATTGTACTACTACTAGCAGGTCATATGGAACCGGAAGTTACAAAGGTGGTAGTGGTACAAAATGTCAAGACATTGAGGGAATTCTTAGGGGTAATGAGAAACTTTGATTTAGCGACAGCACTGGAGGCGAAAACGCGGACAAACTATTGGGAGCAAAACAGGGGTTATAGGGAAGACAGCCGACGACAACCGTACCACGAAAACAGACCAAATTACAGACAGGACAATTTTAACCACGGACATCGAAATCATTGGGGACACGAAGTACATAGACGACCGTATTACAATAGGGATCACAGGGATAATGGATACAATGGACAAAACAGATACCAGCACGGCAACCACGAGGGTGACGGCCGGATTACTGGGGGCGGAATACAAAATGGAAACAGCCGGATGGACAGGGACGTAAACGTCCAGCATATGACGACGAGCGCAATTACAACGGACCCAGATAGGATTGAGGTGGTGCAGATTCACGAGACGCCACAGGAACAAAAAAAAACGCGAATTTTTGGACGACCGACCGCTTAGGAGTAAATATTGATGTGTGTTATAGTATAAGGGATTTATTGTTAAACAGTTACATTTTTAATAAAAAGAATTTGTTGTTTATAAATATTAGTTTAAGGGATTGTGTATATGTTGCTTTAGTTGATAGTGGTTCACAGTTGTCGCTGGTAAATGAGAGTGTGGTAGTCAAACATGGAGAATTTTTAAAGGGACGAATAGGAACAATTGATGGGGTTAATTTATGGTCAGCGATGAACAAAAAGCTAACGACGATTTATAATGTTATCCGTGTACCGATATATATATAGGAAATAAAGAAGCAGGGGATGCAGAGTTTTTAATTACAAAGGGGTTACAGTTAGACTTCATATTGGGTATGGATTTTATAGAGGATTTTGGGATGAATATAGATGGAAAGGATAGGTCAGTTAGGATATTTGATAAAGATAGGTTATGGGTGGTGCCTACGGTTAGTTCAGAATATAGGAATGGAAATGATATAGATAGTACAGGATTAGGAATGATTAAAGAGGATAATTATGGACGGATTGAAGTGCGATTATGTAATATGTTTGCGAGATTAATTAATGATGAACAGATAGGAAAGTGAGTAATGAAATTAAGATGAAGCTAGATTTGTTTAATAAATATATAGGCTTGTTTAATGAAGAGCCAAGATTTGCGAGGCGGTATATGCATAAGTTGGAGGTCACGGAAGACAGCGGGTTTAATACAAGGGTGTATCCAATTCCGTTTGCCATAAGAATTAGGGTTAAAATAGAGATAGACAAAATGTTAAAAGAGGGTATTATCGAACCAGCGAAAACTCCATATGTGAACCCAGTAGTTATTGTACCAAAACCCAACAAAAGGGATATAAGGATTTGTTTGGATGTGAGGAAGTTGAATGCGATTACGAAACCGCAGTACGAACAACCACAATGGTTGGATAATTTGTCGTATAAAGTATATGAAATGAAGATTTTCAGTAAATTAGATTTAAAAAATTCGTTTTGGTTAATTCCGTTGCATGAAGAGAGTAAAAGTTTACGGATTTAGTATCGAAGGCGAGATTTATATGTTTTCTGTAGTTCCGTTTGGTTTAAGTAGTTCTTCAGCAGCACTTGTAAGGGCTATGCAGAAGTTGTTTAACGAATATGAATGTTTCTGTTCGCATTATGTGGATGATTTGTTGATTTTTTCAAGGAACGAGCAAGAACACCTAGAGCATTTAGAAAAGGTGATCCAACGACTGGACGAAGGGGGTTTGAAGCTGAACGTAGAGAAATGCGAGTTGTTTAAGAGCAAGGTTACGTATTTAGGGTTTGAAATTAGCGAACAAGGGATGAAAATTTGCAATAAAAGATTGGACGAGTTGAAAAATATTGCGCAACCAAAGAATGTGAGAGGATTGCGAGGATTTTTAGGGGTTCTAAATTATTACAAACGGTTTATACCGAGGTATTCTGAATTGTGTGTGCCGTTGGTGAGTTTGTTAAAGAAAAAAGAGAGATGGAAATGGACTGCTGAACGAGAGAAGGCATTCCAGGATTTAAAAGGTGCGTTTTATACAGAGTTAGCGTTAAAATATCCAAATTTTAAAGACGATTTTATTTTGAGGACGGATGCGTCGAAATATGCAATCGGGGCTGAGTTGGTGCAGATACAGGATGGAGCTGAGGTACCAATTGTTTTCATTTCCAGGGTATTAAAAGACTGCGAAACCAGGTATGCGACGGCAGAGAAGGAGATGTTGGCCATAGTATATGCGGTGAAAAAGTTGCGTTTTATTTGTTAGGTAAGAAATTTTAATAGAATCCGACAACACGGTGGTAACGTTCATGAAGAAAAGGAGTTTCTAAACAGTAGGTTGTATAGGTGGGCATTGGTGTTACAGGAATACGACTTTGAAATTAAGCATAAACCAGGAAAGGAGAATGTGACGGCGGATTTTCTGAGCAGACCGCAGGTGGAATCGAATCAAAACATAAAGGGTTGTTTAATTGCTTTGCAGGAGTTCAGGGATGTTGGTCGATGGACAAACGCCAAGCTTATAGAGACGCAGATGCACAGTGAGGTGAGCTCGATACGCGAGAAACTAACAAGAGAAAATATGGAAGAGTACCGGGATTTACCATCGTAGGGCAGTTTGTGGTAAAAAGGATAGGGGATGCAGAGCTGGTAGTGTTATCAAGAGACGCGGCTGTTGAAATCATAGACGAAATTCATTTAAAATTCGGACATATAGGCATCAGAAAAACATTTTTGGTATTTAGAGAGGCGTTTTATGCAAGAAATGATATCACGGTGATTAAAGAAAGGATAAATCGGTGTGAAATTTGTATTCTAGGTAAAGACAAGAACGTGGTGTTGCAGAATACGCCGATGAACGTGAGCGTGAATGGACCGTTAGAATTGGTGGCGATTGATTACTTAAGCAACCTGATTACGAGTGAACAGGGTTATCGACACATATTGGTGATGGTAGACGTTTTTTCTAAATTTGTCAAATTATTTCCGGCAAGACGGAGTAACACGGTGCATGCATTGCAGTCGATTGGAGAATTTGAAAGCCAGGTCGGGAAGATGGAAAGGATTTTGGTAGACAACGCGACGTATTTCAACAATCAAAGATTCAGGAACGGGTTAAAAAGGGCAAATATTAAAGTATCATTTAGCAGCATACGGCATCCGAAAGCTAATCCATGCGAACGTTATATACGAGAGGTAATAAAATATCTACGATTGGCGACACAGGAGCATCACGACAGATGGATTAGATATCTGCCACAAATAGAAAATTTTATGAATAGCGTGCGAGTTCGGTTACGAAAACATGTCCGGTAACATTGATGCGAAGGATTATACCAGCTAGACCATGGAGGGAGGAAGTCGAGATACAAGACATAACAGAGTTGTTAGGTAGTGCCAGGCGTAGAATCGAAAGGATGCAGCGTAGGGACAGCGAGCGAAGGTGTAGGAAAATTAAAAAAAGAACGACTTTTGGAATAGGGGATCTGGTAGTAGTAAAACGATTAAGGGTTTCAAACCGCGACAGAAACATTTGCGCGAAGTTGTTGTTTCCTTATGAAGGGCCGTACAAGATCACGCGTATTTTTGCTGAAGGAAATACGTTTGAGCTAGATAATATGACAGGGGGATATTGCGGGTGTTTTCACTTGGAGAATTTATACCCATATAGAGTAGTACAGGAAGAGGGTTTAGTAGGATAGGTTATAATGTGGTTCATGCAACGGAAAGTTTAGTTTTGTTTTTTTTTGTTATTGTCGTATAGTATAGGTTAGAATATAGCGTAGTATGATAGATGTGAGAGAAAGGCGAATAGGGGTTGCCAAATTGAAATGAAACAACGAAAGAGTGATTTTAAATAAAAATTAGAAATTTTTGCACACCAGGGGAAGAGAAAAACATACTAAATTTCCAATTTCATTCAAAATCAGTGGGGCCAATATTATGTAAGGGGGGTGGTACAAGGCTTCTAAGGGTAGATTTGTGTTAATAGGGGTGTATGCCAAACAATAGGATTAATATATCAGATATAATAACTTAAAAAACTATATTTTGCTGTACTTTACATATGCTAAAGTATGTACCATTTTAGTTTGAAACATATGTGCCAAAAGGTAGACAACATGACTTTATAACGTTGATATAATGCACGGTACTTGAGGTTTTATACTGAGTTGATATTTTATGAGCCAGTGAAAATACATTTGCCGTCGGAAAGCCGAACGCATTTATGGATATCTGCAACCAACAAAGCGTCCAGGTCGTGTGTAAATTATTTGGCTTTTCTTTTAATAGAATCAACTTTTGGACGAATTGTAAAATCAAAATTAAAAGTGAATAGAAATGTAAAAGGTTATTGGAGAGTTGTGAAGTGTTTTGGACCAATAGTAGAAATTAAGAATATTATAAAGACTGTAGTGAAGGTATTTTGGACACGAAAGGAAAGACGAATTGTTATTGGATATTGTATGTTTTAGAATTGTAATTCAAGTAAGCTAAGGTTGTTGATCTTATCGCTAAGCGAAATAAATATAAAAATTCTATTTTCGATTATGTTCAGATAAAGACGTGTTTTACAAAACCTGCGTTAAAAGTTGTACAAATATTTATTGAAATAAAAGTTTATGTGTATTAAAGAGTATAATTTAGTCAAAGTGAAAGTAATAAGAAGCATCGAGAGTATAAAGGCAACGAGTATTAAAGAAGATTTAGAGTGGTAACTAGTGCGACGGGAAAAGCGACGATTATTTAGGTTTGAGCAAGATTGGTGTTGGTTTTGGAAAGATTTGGTTTAATGGCAGTAGGAGATTTGAGTGGATATAGAAGGCAACGACAATATTGATAATTTTTGGAGTGATTTGAGCAGATTAACGGCAGTAAGGACATCGTGTGGATATTAAAGGAATAGCAGGACAAGGATTGATTTAAAATAGGACGGCTGGATTGATTTGGATTGAGCAAGGAGAGGATTAATTGGAGTACGAAGCAGAGAAACAGGAGAGCAGTATATTACGAGGAAGAATTAACGCAGGGGAAGTAGATACAACGGTTTTTTTTTAAATTCTAAATTGGGGTAAAATTATTTCAGATTTGGGGTCAACGAAATTGGTTAAGAACACCTGGAGGAAATACGCAAGTGGACTACGATTGAGAATCCTTGTGAAGGTGCGTACGGTGTATACGATCTTGAGCCAGCAGTAAAATAAGGCCTTCAGCGCGGTATAATTCTGGTAAGTACCGTGAATATCTTAAAACGTCAAAAATTAAAGTCATAAATAGTTACATAAATTAATTTGGCACCAAGCAACTTTGATCTGTTAAAATTTGGCATATATAGTAAATCAGTGCATTAAAAAAGTGGTAAAACAAACGAGTGTGCAGTTTGGTTGGGTAGTGCACATCTACTCACGATTGAACTCACAGTGAGTAGGTGAACGCCCTGAGATTAAAGTTTCATATAGTCGAGGCATAATATATAGTAAACAGTAAATAAAGAACCAACCAAACGTTGCTAAAGCACCTCAAATAGAATTCATTTATTGAATACTAAAATAGGGACGACGACAAAAGTCGTGTAGCAAATTTTGTTTAATTAAATAAAGTAGTAAAGTTTATAATCACATATTTTTATAAAAATAAAAGGGTGGAGTAAACAAGCAAAAGTAAATAAGTTTAGTTTAAGTTTAGGGTAGGTAGAAGAATATATATATATATATATATATATATATATATATATATATATATATATATATATATACAAGAATCTTGCTAATAAATAGCATTGGAAAACTGAAATATTACAAGTTTGTACTATGGGGATCATTGCTAAAAGTCATGGAAAATATAAAAATATTTAAAAAGGGTTTGGTAGTTTGTTGTACTATGTATGTGCTTGCATTATCATGATGAACAATGATTTACCAGTGTATATTATTTTTATCTCCCTATATATTATATGCTGATCTGCTAAATTCATGTCAATCATTATCAATATTCTTTACGACAATGGAGGTGCATGGATAACCTTCACGTATGTCACCATCAAATTTTTCTCTTCCATGTTTGAATTCTGTGAATCATTTGTAAATCATGGTTTTGATTTATAGGTTAAAAATGGCAAATTTTAGGAATATAACAATTGCAACTTGCTGTCAATACAAGGCGTACTAGAAAAATCTGAATTTTAGCAGTGATCTTCACATTATGGTCATAAAGAGTTAATCATATATTATATATTTGTAGATGTGGTATGAAACTGATAAATTCGAACTCGTTCTTGCACAACTACTATGCCTACAGTCAAGCAAACCATTACCATATCTATACAAATGTCATGAAATGGGTGCTGATCAGGAATGGCATCGAATTGCAGAGGTGAGTACTTAAACTGTAATATTAAAATGTCTTTCATAATTTAAATTTTATTTATCTTGGTAAATTTCTAAGAATACAAAAGCTGGTAATGAACGTATTGTTTTTTAATGCTTCATAGTTTGTCTTCAAATAAGCCAATTAGCAATCATCTAAATTTATTATGTCTAGAAACCATATAAAATCTTCACTGCACTTGCTAAATAGCGGTTCAACGTTAAAAACAGTTATGAAGAGTTTGTCATATTACTCTAAATAGAAGAAATAAAATATTTTTCTAGCTCTCTGTATGCCTTTATAATATAAAAAGAGATAGCTTATCCTGAACGATTGCCCATTCATAACTTCGTTCTAATTCTATAAAACAATCTGTGCATTATCCACATTCTTTCATTGACTCATAGTTGAAGTTTGTTTGGTCGTTGTCTTTTATTAAGCAACTTTTGTGCACTTGTTATCATTAAAACATTGTTTGTTTTAGCTAGAAATGTTATTGAGGGTATTTTTGGTAGAACTTTGTTCTGCTCATTTTTTTCTATCAACCACGTTTGACGAAAGATACACACCGAGGCATGCCTGCATTTCAACCTAAATTATTGTTTCTGATTTGTGCTTCTAGTATAGAAATAATAACTACGCATTTAGTGAATTTTCTGGTATTCTTTACATAGGTTAAGCACTGAGTACAATTTTGTGTTATTCATACCCACCTTTCAGTGTAAGTGATATGTTTTTAAGAAATAAATTTTTAATGGTTGTTTTTAGTATTCGAGTACTTACTTTAATTTCCTAATTTAAGTTTCTATTTTCTTTTCTTAATGTATTCTTAGTTTAGTTTCAGACTTAATATTTTTATACCAAGTTAGGGGTAAAACAAACGTTAAATAAATTAAATTTTTATTTGCCCTGAATTGGCGGGGACTGCATAATAATATAAGGGTGCGTTGGCTAACTGCAGTAGTGCATGAGTGGGTTCCTATGGAGAAATCAAAAGAAAATTTAAGACATACAAAATAATAGATAACATGGCATAAATATCAATATTCTACATTAATTCTATCTTAACACTTGCCTTGAAATAAAATCCTCCTTGCAAATAAAACTATTACTGGGGTACGAGGAACACTATTTATGTATTGAGAATAGAAAGAATAAACAAATGGATTTGATGAAAAATACTTTTATTGCGTTTTAGAATAATCGCCTTTAAGATCTATACACTTTTGTATGCGATTGAACCACCCTTCAAAGCATTTTGTCCAGTCAGAAGATGGTAGTTCTAAAACATGCGTTTTGAAGGCCTTTACCGTTTCTTCGGGCGATGAAAATCGTTATACACACAGTTTATCTTGAATTACTGGAAACAAGAAGAAATCATTGGGTGCCAAGCCGGGGTTGTAAGGCAGATGATTCGTCGTTTTGAATTGGTTTCTCTCAATTTACCTTCAGGCAAACAAATGGTCGTATATACCACGCTGAATTAACGTTCTTTTGATTTTCGAGAGCCACAGTTGCCCCAGGACCGGTTTTCGTGAAGAAAAATGCCACCATTTGCTTCTTAGCGCTTCGAGAACGAACAATTTTTGTTGGCTTTGCTTCACATTGAAACACCCAAATTGCCGACTGTCTTTTTCTTTCTGGTTCATACACATGCATTCACGACTCATCACCTGTGACGATGTTGTATACCACTTTGGATGCATCACAGTTGTTTTTTGAAATCATTTTACAGCACCGATCGACACAAGCATTTTTTTGAGCATCTGTCAACAAATGTGGAATCTAACGCGCACACTGCTTCCGAACACACAAATGTTCGTGCAAAATCTTATGTATGCTGGTCATATTAATGCTTAAACATCTCTCGATTTCTTGATATGTCACATGACGATCTTCTTGAATTAGTTTTCGCACAGCATTGATATTTTTCGGCACAACGACCCAATTTGGACGACCTTCTTTAACTTCGTCCGTGAGCGAACTACGTCCACGTTTGAATTCAGTGTACCAGCGATATATAGTGGCTGTGGATGGTGCTTTATCGCCAAAAGTTGAATTCAGTTGATTGATGCATTGTTCTTGAGTTAGACCACGTCGAAAGTCATAATAAATCATAGCTCGAAAATTTTCACGAGTTAATTCCATATTTTGGCTAAGATGAAATTTTAAACACTGCAAAAAACACAAATAATGCTCGCATGTCAAAACATTCTGAGTACCTATAACCTCAAAAATGTCAAACTTTACGATGGCAATTTCAGATTTCATCTGACAATACCAGTGTTGCCGGTTCTTAATACATAAATAGTGTCCCTCGTAGCTGGATTTCCTTTACAAATCACACTTCTTGCTATAAATAAATTGAAAAAATAATCGACCTAAATTTAACCTTATTAATATTAGATATTTTCAGTACACACGCAAATATGATTTCCTAAAACAAATTATTAATCTGAAGTCTGGCCAGGTATTGCTAAAATAAGTTTTAAAGAAAAAATCTTAAAAAATGTTAAATCTACGCCATTTACAAAACTATTCGCCGTTCCAAATTTTTTCTGCTCTCATGTTTAATTATAAGATATTCATAAAATCAAATTATTGGAAATGTTATTTATAGTAAACAAAAAAACAGTTAAGTCACCACTTTTTCTGTATCTTTTCATTGTCCATTCCAAAATTGCTAAGTGTTTTACTTTTACTAACATTAAACTTCACCAATAAAGGTTTCATTTTAGACTTAATATATACAGTTCCGTCACTAATTAGTCCAGTCAACTAATTATCTTTACCTAATTAATTTCTTGTTAAGAAAACAGCAACCATTGAGCATTCAAAAATGCATAACATTGCGCATAAGACTACTCACTTTTTCTAGGATTTCCAACAAGCATCAGTATTTTTCCTGTCGTTATTTCTTATATATCCAAATACAGCAACTCCCTGACTCAACATGCCACATGCCATAAAGTTCAAATTAAATGAAGGGATGACTCACCAGGTCCTGCCCCTTTGTTTCCTAATGGTTCTCCGATATAATGTACGCAGTCGTACATTCATGAACATACCCTGTTACTTGCAGATGAATTTTATTTTACATGTCGATCGCCATCTTTTCCTTTGGGAATATAACTAAATTTTTCTTGGAGCTCTGTATATTCTACCTCAATTTTTTAATTCATATTCTATCAAATCCTCATACAAACCCCCTCCCCCGCCTCTCTCTCTCTCTCTCTCTCTCTCTCAATGTTCTTGTTTACACAGGTAACCGAGTTCTATATAACTGAATTTATTTCTACTTTCCTTGCATCCCAACAAACCTAATTTATGCTCACTGTAAATCATATTTTATTACAGTTAGCATCTGATTAATGCAATGTATTAAGTTTTATCTATGCTTACTTTACCAGTTGTCATACTTACAGTCTATTAGAATGTATTTAGCTGTGGTAAATGTATATGCAAGTGCTTGTCACATTTCAGCTAATCCATCAATACTGGATGATATGGTGTTTTTTTATGTTTAACACCATTAGCAATTACAAAATTTTCAAATTTTAGATTGATAAACTGAGTACCATTGTCAATACATAAAACTGGAATGAACCCAAACATAGAAAATATTTTTATCACTATCTCTATTGTATGTTCACTAGTAAGTTTACTTATAATATGAACTTCAGGTCAATGCGAATCGGCATCTAGAAGTATAAAAAATGTGCCCATAAATAGACTAACAAAGTTCAAATGACCTTGTTTAAAGGGTTGTATAGAAGACATCAAGTGATATCTCTCCACTTTCAGGGGATTTCTTTTTTTTTACTACAAAAATTATAGTTTTCTTACATGTTCTTCTATATCAGAATCGATATTGCTCCACCATCAAAAGTTGGTTCAAAGCACTTTCATACAACCAACTCTAAAATGAGCTGCGTGCATTTCACCTAGTACTTTATGCTTCAAACTTTCCAGAATTATAAGACAAATTCCATGCATTACTGTTGCTTTTTTAATAAATAATTCTAGAGCATGCATATCAGTTCCCGCTTGTAAGGCATGTAGTAAACGACTTAATTTAGACACCCTTTTTGTTGCCTGTGCTAATTGGTTAAGAGGAATAGGTTAGTTTCAATGGGATGTATTTCGTAAATGTTGTATTCATCAAGGGAAACTATCTCGCCAACCTATCGGCAATCTACTAAACAAATCAGTATTTTCATTTTGTTCAGATCATTTAAACCTAATACTTTAGCTAAACGCTTGAAGAAACACAGTACAATGCTGCATTCGTACTGCAGGCATATTAGTAAGCTTTTTGTTCGTGAGAAAATGTAAACCAACAGCTTATGCTCCATGTATAGGATAAAATATCGCCTATATAAAAATTTATAAAACTTTTTAACACCATAAACTATGGCATAACTTTATCAACTTGACGCCAACCTCTTTGAGTCTCAGATAATGTTTACTGAACAAACTGTATAGGATTTTGTTGACCATCAGGACGATTCATTACAGCAGATACACCTACAGGAAATGCATGTACTGCAAGAGTAATGTGCAGATCTTACATGTAATTTTCCAATGCTCCACCCGAAGGTACTACATTGGCCAGGAAGCGAGTTTTTTTTTACCTGAAAAATTTGGAATTTTGTCGAACCCTTGCTGTTCTAAGCAAGGTAGGGATCTTTAACGTGCGTGACAACACTCACACACGGGACCTCCATTTTACCTCTCATCTGAACGAGGGTGTATTTTTTGTGAAAAAGGAATGTGCAGATCATTCGAATAATGAATTAAGAAATCTTCAGGTTGCACTCTTTTATATTCTTAAATGCATTCTGACATACCAACGTCCAATTCCAGAGAGTTTTCGAAAGTAACAATTTAGGTAACCATTTTACGTACAGTTTTGACCCCTAGAATAGCTAGCAGATAATTCACAGAAAATTCAATGAACTACCAGTAAAGTACTCTGTCAAAAATCCCGTTTTGGTAAAGTACTGAAAACCTCGACTGTACTAACAAAAAGGTTGTGTAAGTATTTGAAGAGGGTTCCAGAATGCTGTCGAGTATGAAATATGGTCTTGATCGGGAAATACCTTGGACGCCACCTAATCTCGCAGGGTTTCTAGGGAAAAGCCCTAGAATGAATAACACGGGTGCCAAAATATTGAAATCAGAAGGGTGATTCTGGCTTAAAAATATATCTGAAAATTCATTAAAATTGATGTTATTTTAAACCTAAAACAAATCTAAAAGCAATTAGACCTATTTAGGACTGCTAACTGCAAAGAAGATTTCTAAAAGCAAATGTTAGGTAACCTGAAATACTCACTCACACTTCTAGATAATAACTAAATAATTTATTACAGTAAAATTGCAACTATACCGTTTACAGTAATGGAAAACCCAAATATACACAGTCTTTACACAATTTTATACAACACTTCTAACTATATAGCACTTATAGTTTTCATTACAAATACACATCACAGTTTAAACAAGTATTAAAAATCAACTATATGGCAAATCTAATAACTAAAAACTTAACATATACACAGACGTACTATCAGTATGTTCAATCCATTCATTTAGCTAAGAGTGTTTATGTACCAACTTCCACTTCGGTATAATTCCATGAGTTTTTTTTAATTTAATTTTTTTTCTTCGGGTGATTGACTTTTGTTGCATATGGGCTCCGTCTACACCTACATTGTTACTTCCAATGCATGGGTTGTATTTCTGGAAACCAATATATCCCTAAAATAAAACTGAAGCGCTTTGCAGTGAATTATACGAACTTACTTAGGCTGCTTTGCCTTGTTTGCTAACCTCTGGGCAAGGTACTAGACCTACCAAAGCGACATGTTGAGTGTTTGAATTTTAACCACGAAGTCCATTCTAAAAATTGAAGCAACTGTTTTTAAAATCGTTCAAGGCATTCTCGGGAAACTTCGGACAGATGAATCAAGCATATAGAAATGGACCTACCTGGTGTCATATTCTCCAACCTAACCTATATATCTTTAAATTTACATATTGTCAACTTAAAATCAGCAATCCGGATTTTACATTTATTTGTGTCAGCACAAAACTGTATATGACTTGTCTTTGTTCTCAGGCAATGAGATCTTCAGCTGCCATTATTTCTTGGTAAAAAAAACCAAAATCACGACTGTACTAATTACAATGACGACATCATTTCTAACCTTTAAAAACTGACATGAATTTAACAACCATTGACTATGGATCAAATATAATGCAAAATAATTTTCTGTTAAAGTTTATAGTAACCTAAAACTTATATTTCTTAAAGGGAATAACGTAATCCTATTGGCGGACTTTACTAATACAGAAACTATTAAAATGAAATGTGATTTTAATTATTTCTAAGGGAACGTCATACCCCCTCTAATTAAACAGATTTTTTTTCCATAAATCTTAAGTGAATTAAAACAAATCGACATAGATAGTGAAAAACGGACACCTAGGCATCAACCTAAAAGTATGAAATAAATCGGAAATTATGTAAGCTGACTTTTTCAGGTTATAATTCAAAGTTCTTTTTGGCATCTTTCCTTGAACGAATTGACGACTTAAAAATTTCCAGGAACTGTACCAACAAACAATTATTTAAAAGTACAGTTGAATTATTTTCTGATACTGCCTTAGCACGGTACCGCACTATCAAACATAAAATTTATAGTTAGTAGGAGCTAGTAGAATTTTTGAAGAAAGACTTCTCTACATACAACAATTTGATTTATTTTACATAGGAAAGGGACTTAATATGCACAATATTATCCTATGCTATCATTGCTCGTTTACAATAAAACATACTAACTACATGAGCAAGGATAACAAAAATCGTGAATACAAATGTTTGCAGATGAAAGCAGCATTACACAATTACATTTTACAATTACTTTGTTTTATTCTGTGAGATTTGTAAACACAGTTGCTGTTTAAATTTTATAATTGTATTAGCCTTCTTTAGAGATGCTGGTAGTTGATTATACTCCTCCAAGCCTTTGAGAAAATGTAGTTTTGTTTGTACTGGATAAATTACATTGAGGAATATTGAAATTTTTGTTAACCAGACTTTTGGTGAGATGGTTGTGTATATCATTCTTAAATATTGTAAAGCTGTCTAAATATGATGGAATTTATATATAAACATCATTGATAACGATTATGAAATTGTATTTCAAATTCGTACTCGTTTTCAAGTCCTTAACAAAAACGTATATCTTATATTATCGAAGTACAGACACTATTTAATCGTTTATATAAAAAGTGTGATAAAACTGAAATTTTGGCACAGTTAATTCGAAATTTAAATCCCTATTATTCCGAACACTTGGCTCTCCAAAAAATTAATTCTATCTCCCAACTTAAAGATCTTTGCCGTTCCCTGCAAGAAGTAAAATTCCGATTAGAAAACTATCATCCCACAGTAAAATCCCAACCAAAACCTCAGCAAAACCTATCTTAGGCAGCGACTCTTCTCACAATTTGAATAATTTTTTGTCCCCAATATTGAATACCAAGAAACTAATTCCCTTTCTTGTTGGAATTGTCGAAAAGGTGGCCACACCTATACTGATTTTACCAAATCTCGTTATGTTTTTGGTAAAATCTCTTGAATGTGAAGTTAATTTTTAATCGCATCTATCCTAGCTTACTCCTTCCTTCTAGGAGTTGATTTTTATCGCATTTTTAACTCATCACTAAATTTTTTGGATTTCACTTGGCAAGCCAGCCTTAAGGAAATCGATTGTGCTTTTTTGGGGATTGCAAATAAAATTTTTCTTGCCGAACAACAAAACTTATCATTAGGAAAAACTATGAATAAATTACTTCTGATCTGGGATGTGTTACAACCATATCTCATGAAATTATAGCCTATCGCCTGTGCTAACAAAACACTTGTATGCCAAAATTGATAAAATGATCCAGTCTGGTGTTATTTCCCCAAGTGATTCTCCTTGGAGAAGTCCCATTTTCTTAGTTGTGAAGAAGAATGGAAAATACCATTAATGCTTCGACAGTCGTAAATTAAATTCCGTTACAATTCTTGTTAGCTATGCAACTTCGCCTGCACGATTTTGGATGTTTTCTTCTCATTCACTTTGTATATGTTAGTTTAGATGCAGTACTTGTACAAATTCTATCTTAAGTCGTTTGCATAATGCTAAATACATATCTTCAATAGATCTTAAACAAGCTTTTTATCAAATATCTTTGAAACAATGCTCTTGTCAAAAACTACATTTTGTGTACCTGGAAAATGCTTGTATGAATTTAATTTTATACCTATTGGTTTGCCTAACGCCCCCAAACACTTAAACTTACTGTGGATAAAACACTAGGTCAAATTTTTGCATGAAGAGCATGCTTTTGTTTATTTCAATCATATTTTAGTTATCTCTAGTACTTTTGAAGAACATATTGTAACTTAATATTGAGTAGCTGATTGCTTAAGTAATGCTGGTTTTAAAGTTAACTGGGAAAAATGTAATCTTTGTTGTTCCTGTCTTTCTTTTGTATGTTTTATTGTGGATGAAAATAGATTACAAGCTGACCCCGATAAAATAAATTCCATCACCAATTTTAAAACGCCTAAAAATATCAACAAAATGAAACGTTTAATTGGAACGATATCTTATTATCGCTTTTTTTTTACCTAACCTATCTACTACCTTTGCTCCAATTACCGCTCTAATTAAGAAAACTTTTTAAGAAATAAAACGACAAGTTTTCTCGTTTTCGGTGTGCATCAAATTATTCTTTGTGATAATGGTACTCAGTTCATTTCAAAATAATTTCAATATTTCGTAAAAAGTTATAGTTCAGTTATAGTTATAGTTCAGAAAATCTAGTTTAATGTCAGGTATTATCCACAAGTAAATTCAATAGAATATGTCAATTGTGTAATTATTACAACTATCCCTTGCTATATTGAATCTGACCATACTAAATGGTATAAAAATATATTCAAAATTGTGCGAGCATTTCATACCTCTAAACATGCAGCCCCTTCATTCTTCGTTCTTTATTCTTAGTTTTTGGACATTATATTCCAATTGGTTGGTAGTTATTATGGTTCTGTTCCTGACAATGCCAATGTAATTGAATTTGATACGAAAATATGTTAGGACAAAGATCACCAGCTATTACCTTCAATCTTTACCGATGTCAGAAAGAATTTATTTGAAGTTTATGAAAAAAGCAAAAATTATTGCAACTCTGGAAAAGAGAGCTTTTCTTTGCCTTGCGCGAACAAGTATGGAAGAAAAATCATGTTTTATCTTATGCCACTAACAAAAATTTACTCTAAACTAATTTCTAAATTTATACTATGTACAATCTTTCGTGTAATTTCTTCGTTGATCTATGAACTACAAGATTCAAACAGTACACTTCAAGGACATTGGCATATTAAAGATTTAAGACCGTTTTCTTCTGCCCCTAACGAATAGTATATACTTATGTTTTGTGTTCATGCCTTCATTTAAATATATTTATTCTTCTCCATTCTTATTTCGATCAATTTTTTCTTTTAGCTTTATTTTCCGTCCCTAAATATTATCTAATTATTGAGCTTTCATATCGTTTATTTCTACATAAATTTAGTTTATAACCTTTGAAATATTCTAGCGTACGTCTAAATGGATATTACCCCTTAATCTACAAGTGTTCCAAACCTTGCCATGCCATATATAGTTTCTAGTTTAAAAGGATAGACTTCTTATTCATAGTTACAAAATTTTTTTCTACTATTCATTATACGCCAATAAATCCAATTTACATTTTCTACTTTGTTATCATTCAGCAATCCATGCAGTCATTTATCGTGAATGACATATCTTTCATCTGAATAACCCAGCGAATCTTTAGAACTTGTACTAACTGATGACGGGTTGATGCTTAATTCTTTGAATACCCTTAATAAGCGCAAGCTATGTTTTTGTAGTAAAAGTCAGTTTCCATAGTTGCGAATACAAGAAATTTGAATTTGATGTGTTTTCTTTTGCATATATTTCAATCACTCCTTACAATTGCCATTATCAATCATTTTTATGTCGTAGGAATTTAAACGCCTTTTTTTTCCTGAATGTGTTGGTGAGGGACTATCACTTTTGTTGTTTCAAATATTATTTTGTATGTTGTGGTTATATTGAATATGTTCCCCCTTTTATCTTTAATTAACTGTCTATTGTACAATTATTGCTGTGTTTATGGTAGTTATGTCTCTGAAATTATTGTATGGAATATTTAAGTTGATTACGTTAGCTTTATTTTATTTTCTTATCGAAGTGGATGCGCCTGGTAGGAAGATGATCTGTATGTTTTTAAGTATCTACATGGTGGTATAGGACTTATCTTATCGTTAACGTTGCTGTGGTCCTTTAGACCAATCTGTTTTAATACGAACCTACTCTACTCTCTACTCTTTCACAAGGATGCTTATTCTAAAACTCTATTTTTTTCTTATCCGTATATCTCCATTTTCAACCTTATTTTTTTCTTTGATGGACCTGCCTTAGTCCCGAGACAACCGTCCATCACATAAGAGTGGCGTTTCCCTACTCCGGGCTACTGACCAAACTTTGACCGGTCGAGTAGTACTTTACTATTCCTGGTTTTTTTCTATCATTATTGCTCAATGCGAGCCCTTCTTCTCTTTTCTACCTGGATTGCTATAAAGCTCCAAACCTCCCACCTCCCTCTTATCTGTTCCGTATTTTTTTTCATTTACTTTTCTAAGTCCCTGCATAGTTGGAGGGTTGCAGTCCAATTTTGCTTGGTTCCAAATGCTGTTCATATGAACGAGTACCGCTTCACTGAACTTCTCCTTTTGGAGGGCATGAGTAAAAACCCCATTTCAAGTTTCTATGGGATCACTCTTCTCCATTGGGAGTTCTTTTTCTTTTGTTATATTTATAGGAGGGGCAATGTGTCTTGACATGTATAAGGCTTCCGAACTAAAAATTAGGTTTTACATTACCTTTTTAAAAAAAAATTTTAATACATTATCTTATCTTAATTATTAGGTTGGACCATTAATGTTCAGTGTTAATCTTTCGCTTCAAAGTTATTTTAGGCACTTTATTTTATCTAATTAAAATATGGCCATAAATGGTTAATTATCTTCTCTTGAAAATATCTTAGAGCTCTTATCGTACCTTAAATAATAACCTAACCCGTGGATGGTTATGTATTTATTTATCTTTCTCTCTGTAATTATCTCTGAGGTATTACTGTATGTTACCTTTATCTTAAAAATGAATTATCTATATATCTCTCGTTGTGAAATCCCTTCAAGAAACTGTTTTGTCTACCTGTTGTTCCGAACCTTTGGTATGTATAACCAAAGGTAAGATTTATTATTAAAACACGAAAAAGCTAACTTGCATTATAATATTGTACTTTATAGGATACAATTAAGCACTGGCTAATTTGTTAACTTAAGGTTTTGCCTGCTGTATAATATTTTGACCTATCCTGTTAGAAGCCAACAAGAAATCGGTTTAGCCTAAGAGAATATCTTCAAAGATATTAAAAAAAAATTGTATGTTTTTTATGCGAATGTGAAAATAACTTCTGTATTTAGATTTATAGTAAAGTTAAGTGTCAGTTTTGAGTATGTAGCATCTATGCTCCCGACTAAATTTGTGCGGTCCATGCGGCAGCAAACAAAACCTTTGCATGCTTAGTTAAGTGAGCCTTCAAATCATGTTATTACTTAATCTGTTTCCTGGTATCACATATTGCTACGGTTTAAAACAAATTTGATTTAAGTTTTCCGTGCATGTAAGCTCTTGTAGGAAGGAACTTTTTTTTCTTTTTGAAGCTTTTAAGGCAATTGTTGCACCTATTTTTATTAAGGCTTCTCCCATTCGTTTTACTATTTAAGTTCTAGGGAATTTTTTAAACCTTGCATGGGAAATTCATCCATTATTATATTGAATTTAAGCTTTACATGTAAATCCTCTAAAGTGGTTCTCACGTATTTTAGGACATTCGTCTACGATTTATGGTGTAAAAATCGTAAATGTTGCATTTCTCATGCTGTTATGTCTTGTTAACCTGGTTCTTGAGGAACATGCATTTACAGGGGTTTGGGGTTAAGCAGGTAAAAACGCAGAAAGCAGTAACCATCTCAAAGCTATGCGAAGCGGTCGTGTTTTGTCACCGTTGGCTCCTGCTTCATTCGGTTACCCATAATTAAGCAATTAGTTGTTAATGTATATTCGATATTACGATACAGTCCACTTTTTTACATTATTATTGTGAATAAATAAGTTCTAAGTTCGTAATTTATTACTTGTTATTCGCCAACACCAGCAGTCACGATTACAACCGTTTGTAACGCGTGACACATTCCCCACATGCCTTGAAACTGTAGCTGTGGCTACCAGTTTTAGCATGAGAAGATTAAAAATGTTGGAGAGGATGCTAGTTGGTGAGAACCAACCATCGAAAAGAATTGGGACTTTTAGTGCCGACCTTTAAATACCAACGTGTGGGGTAGAGTGCCAAGAGTTGACAAAGTGATCCACCTTCCTTCGTTTCCTATTCTGTTACCAAATTAAAAAATACCAGTGCTTGGTCGACAAGCTTTGAGGAAGCCACTGCCAACCAAATAACGAACACCTGAACAATCCTGAGAGGCAATACGAACCAGACTATTGGTGATTCACCCAGTAAATTTTTGTATGATTAGTTCGTGAACTTAACCTACGACTTCATTCATATAATATAATTGTAGGCGTATTTTTTTTTGCATCAGATATACGTGGTTGACGACGTGGAGGTTTAATCTCAAACAATTTGTACTTTATTTTCTTGCAATATATGCACAAAGAAAACAATTTCACAATTTACAATGTCAATTAAGTAAATGAATATGCAAGACATACATACCTGAGCGGCTTAAAATAAAACATTTAAATTCAAACTAATATAAAACCACATATGGTTATAAACAAATCACGCAGCTGTTGATGACGACATGGTTTTCATTGGATAGCAGGTTTCGTACGTATCTTAACTGCTATACCAAAATCATTAATAACAGTAGGCAGTTTTCTAAAAATAATCCGTACTATCAGAGAAGGAAAATAGAAGGTGATCACAAGAATATAGTGATAACAAAATGTAGCAATCAAAAAAACTCTAAAAACGTAATAGTGAAGTACCAAAATGTAATTTAAAATACACAATATTTATCATCTTCATGGACATCCCAATATTAAAGCAGTTAACACTGAACACAACAATGAGAAATGACTTCCTTCACAGATCTGGAAACATAGCAGCATCGAAATAGAATGGGGTAGAATTATAACTAATTCATTTTCACCAAAAGAACACTATTGCAAAAATGGATAAAATTTAATTATTAAATAAAACCCAATCAATACCAGCTATGTATAACCATTCGATAATGTCATGTAGGCTCAAAACCGCACACTTCTAAATGACTTTATTATCGAATAAACAATCTTTTTAGAGTTTGCGTGTGGGTTTTTGTGAGAGATTTTACACAATGGAGTTATTGATGGAGAAAAATAGTAATTACATCTGAACGTCTATTTATATTTAATTATTAACAGCAATAATTATATGCTTGTAACATTATACGGTCATTACATACATTGACAATTGACATTGTAACCAACCAATCAGATTATATCAAATGGGAGAGTGGGAAATGAACAAAGTTTGAATTTTATACATTTTGAATACATATTTCACAGTTTTCAACATTTCAGTTTATTATCTGTTTTATGCTGTATGCAACAAGTGTTTCAGTGATTGGTTAGAACGCATCAAGAGTACAGTGTAGAATTGTAAGGATGAATTTTTTTCGAAAAACAATAAAACCACTTTCAGCCGATCAGTGAAATTTACCGATTGACTGTCATGTTACACTTCATTAAAAACTAATAAAGTTGAACACAAACCATGTGTAATAATTATTTAAGTATGATTAAATGCAAACCATTTTGTCCATTTACTCAATATTAGCTTGAATCAATAATTTTTCTTTCAGAAAAGAACTCCCATTTACAACACAGCTTCTGGTACTTGCCTCGCTGTTGATGACATAAAAATTGGGTCAGCAGTTAAAATGAAAATGTGTGACGATGTACAGACAGGTTTGTGGGATTTAGTAAAGTAATACTGTTTGCATTCCGTTTTGTTCTCTGTAGATTCTAATAGTGTAAAGTGATCTCTATAGCGAAAGATATTATTAGGTTATCATTGTGTGAAGTCTGATTGTTTTAATAAATGTGTTTTATTTATTACAAATATGCAAATTTTGTTTTATGATAGAACTGAAATATACGTTTAGTTCTTACTTCGAAAATCTTGAACTAGATACTGGCCCTTTTATAATTTTAACTAGAGCGGTCACTGCATCTTTGTTGGCCAACATTGACAACTTGCAGATAGTTATAGATTTATGTTGGTCTATTTTCTGTTGTGTTTCATGAAGGTTCATTGAAATTGTATTAATTTACAAATCGATTCATTAATATGAGGATAGTTGGAAATTTGTAAAATGAAAGTAAATAGCATACCGTTGAGCATTCCTGACAAAATCATGATACGCATAAATCAGTGTTAATCCAAAATGTTACCCATTAATAAATTCAAACCAGCAAATTTTCTAAAGTAAGTATCTGTAGCATTTTTCAATACATTAATTTTTCTAAATATTTTCATACTATTAATTTGAATGTAGCTTATGCTTGCATAAATCCCAAGTTATTGGAATTCTACCCTACTTCGATAAACTGTCCCATTTAGAATATTAGAAGGGACGAAAAGTTGCAAATGCTTTATGATCAGAACATGTAATGTTAGCAGTTTTTGAAGGATGGAGATGTTTGAAAGTTTGAAAAAGCTATCTTGGGCTTAGAAAAGTCAAGTGACTGACAGAGGCACATTTTTAATCAGGAGAATTTAGGGTTAGTCACTCGCACTCTTAATTCTGATCATATAAGTTTGGGTTTTATTATAAATGAAAAATAGGAAAATATATGTTGAACGATATAACAACAGGCACATAGATAGTTCAGGACCTAGAGTAACCTTCAGGGTGTTAACTTAATAGGAAAATTTGTCCAAAACCTATAGAAATCTATCCCACTTCATTATATAGATTGTAGGATATTACTATCTTTATTCAACAATGCGTAAGGCATACTGAGGGGGCGCAAAACACGATCATAGACTTGACAGATAGCAAGGTTTTCAGCACTGACTGTCAGGTTAACAGCTTAATCATTGTTTAGAAAGTTAAACTATCTTATAAACAAGCTGTTCCTGCTGTTATTATGTTTCTGTGCTTATATTTGCTTATGTTATCGTTAGTGTAGTAGTTGTACTGAACTATTTAACATGCTTTAATATTTTTGCTAGAATTTTATATGAACTAACAACAATTTATCGTTATAGTTGAATTGGTAAGTACATTAACATTAACTATAGCCTTTACATAATTTTTAAAAAGATAGTAATCCTTTGCTAAATTTGGAATCTTTTGGCAAAAGGTTAAACGTCTATTCATTCTAGATCTAATTGTAAGTATTGTTTGTTTTTAAATATAAATTTGTCGAACTATCATTTTTAAAGTTTGTATATGTTTTTACAGATTAATTTTATATCATAGGTTTTCTGTTTTAGTGTGTGAAAATGTTGACACAGAAGTCAAATGCATGCGCTACTTCTTTAAAAATTTCGAAAACTATGTGTTTTGTATATATATATATATATATATATATATATATATATATATATTGTCATGAAAATTATAGGTTAAGAAGGGTAAATAGGTCCAGATAATAAATTTTTAACAACTGTGTATATAAGAAATAGGAACAATTTATTTACGCACCAAATTAATCAGTTTAGATAGTGGAAAACGGATGGTTATTAAGATATTTTTCTATTTTCAAATTGGAATGTAAAAATTGCATAAAGGAACGAAGCTTTAGGGTACATGAAAACTCAAGGATACGCATAATTTGGTGTAATATTTTAAATCAAGCGCATCGAATCAGAAACGGAGCTTTTGAGTATAAAAAATCAATAATTTAAACACATTTCCATTTAAATAAATGAAAACGTTCGTTATACAAATCCTAAGAAGCGGTAAAATTTGGAATTATTAGTTTAAACGGACAAGTTGCTTCGAAAAAACACCTGTTAGTTATATGTCAAGTTCAAAGAACTGAAATATACGTTGAGACAGAATTTCTATGTAATTGTTTGTAACGGTCGGTCTGACAAGCTGCAAAAATAAATGCTTTGAAGACTAAGTGAAATGAAAGATCTATAATGTAAAATAGACAGAGAACATGCATAATAAAACGTTGGTTACAACACACGGCTAAAATACACGGGATATTTGAAGGCCAACAACAATATCGATTTTCTGTAGCTGGAGAGGGGTTCTAAAAGAGACGATAAATATGGGTGAAACGGAGAAAGGTAGCTAAGAGGGTTGGACGTATAAACCGGGGGAAAGCAATATTATTGGTCGAAGGTTGGCAATTTTGAGAAGCTTGCGTGCGTTGATGTTATTGAACGAATTTTATAGTAACAGCACGATAAACTTGGAATTTTTCAGACGTTGAAGTTTGTTATGATCAAAATTTGTAGAATCGGGTTTAGAAAATAAGCTTTTTGATGGAAAGAGGTTCCGTGAGGGGTATTGAAAAGCGTATAAATACACTGGGGGAATTATTAAAGCTCTCTTGCTCTTAGATCTGATATCGCTTAGATCTCTTACGTAATTGCTATTACGTGCTCTTACGGTGTACTGATTATTGTTATTCGTTGAAGTAGCATACAACATCCTATTTTAAAATGTGTAAAGCTGTTAGTAACGTACCGGAAACGTATTAAAAGTGATTTGCACAAGTGGGTGCTAGCGTGACAAAAGGGTTCAGTTACTACACGATACAATCTAATGATAGGATGGTACTTGGGTAAGCGAATCGAAAAGCTTAACTAGTATGCGTGAAGTGTAGTGGTATGGAAGGTTAAGTTTGGTCAAGACAATTATCCGGGTAGAATTACTAAAGGTGGTGGCAGAGATTTGAATAGTTAGTGAACATCAGTTGGATCCAGGTATAATCACGAAGTATATGGACATGTAACGTTTCTTTTATTTATAATGGGTTAACTATCTGTGATCACCTTGTTCATCAAATCAAATAAACCAAATCACGACTAACACGATTAGTTCTAAATAAATCTCTTACCAGATCGTATGTGGTATGGAAATTGGTTTTGATTTCTGCATAGCATGGACATACAAACTTACCTCACCATACCATGCAGAGATCACCTACTTGCAATTTAGAAACCCCTTTTTCGTAATTACGAGTGATTACGTTTCTTCATTAGAATATCATTCACAAGCTAATGCAAATTCCATTCATCTCCAAATTAATAAACTGAAACTTCAACTATGGCGTCCCTTTCAGCATAATCAAAAGGTATGCCGTCCTTCTTACATCTATCCTCGTTACCAAGCTAAAAACTACCCCCCTTTCATTTCCATTTTCCGTTATTATGCGGCAGCAATTTTCCTATTATCTTTTAATAGTTACTCAGCCAAATTGAACAAAGTACTTTCACAACTCTTTTGTTGATTTTAACTTCTATTTTACACAATAATTTCATTTACAACTTATTTATTTCAAAAGTTTAGTAAAACCGAAATGCAAGCTTTATTGTTTTTTTAGATAACCTTTTTTTTACATTCAAACCCCTTCAGGTAGTGTCTCACATGTCCACCAACGTACTAACCACGAAATTCAAGAAAATAACACTTGACTATTAACAAAATGTAATCAACCTGGTATCTTTCCATTACACACAACGACGAGAGTTTTTGGTACACATCTTCAGAGGTAACGATGGACGAAGCTTACTCCAGGTAAAGAAAATTAATTTCTTGCTTTTTGTTTGAACATTTGTGCTGATATTTTGGTGCTTGAGTGCTTTGACTTATTGGGGGTGTATTTGATTAGCATAAAAACTCATTTAAAGGGGTATAAGTACAGGACAATTAATATTGATTATTTAAAAATGTTTATTGATGATATAAAAATGTTGTTGTAAGGAGTAAATGGGTCTTTAACTTTATTTTAAACAAAAATACGAGGTTTAAAAGCATTTAGAGTAACTGGGTTATACTGAGCTCAAAATATACCAGAATAAAATCAATTTAGGGTTGCACGACGGGCCCATCTACTCGTCTAAAATAAAATTGTTGAAATATATTAAAATCATGAAATTTTAAAAGATTTAAAGATTGAGATGGTAACAGTTTTTATCAAATTGGATATACCAATGTGTAAATATTTTCTTGTTACGGGAAACTTGTTAATATGTGTAAATAAAAAGGTTGTATGTCTTGTTGCATTATTTGAGTGGTAATTTCATTTGACTGTGGTTGTGCAAAAGGAATGTACTTCGGATGATGGATATTCAAGAAGAAGCAGATTTCTGAGCTTGCCAGGTTGTACAGAAATAAGGAGGCGTTCCAAAGGTATTGCAAGAATTTTTTTATTAATTTTATTTCAGAAAATTTTATGACGGCCCAACAGAGGCGATCTCGATTTTTGTAAAATCCACAGCAATTTTATGTTGATCCAAGCGTGGGGCTTGATTGGTTTTTAGGGAGAGCTCGAGTGTTCCCAACTTCCACTGCAATATATATATATATATATATATATATATATATATATTGCTGTGAATCCTCTCATATCTACAGGAACTGGCCTTTTCAAAAAAAAACATTCGAGCCCCACAGATTGGGCGTCAAGAATGCTGTGAAATGTACAAAAAGCTATTAACTTAACTGGTCCGTTGATTTTCTTCTGTTAATCGCCTCTTTACTCTTTTCCGCCTCGGCTGCTCACCTAGTTAAAACTTTCATCCTCATTCAAAAAGAAACAAATACATTCCTACCACAAACATCAACGTTAACTCTATTTACATCAATATTCATAATACATTAAAATTTCAAAATTAAATTTCAGCATAAATTTCAGTATCAGAAAACTTCAAGATTAAATTTATTATCATTTTAATGTGCATCCAGAATTAAAGTCCTTGTAGGATGCCTACTAATTAATATAACAATATATGCAGACCTGAGTCTGAGTACAAAGGGAGCATCTCCCACCCCTTTACGTTAATTAACCAGGTTCGTCTAATTGAGCTCAAAGACATACCCAAATTTTCATCATAATCCAGAACATAAATACTAAATACCCTTTCTACTTAAACAAGAAAATTTCACCTTAAAATTAAAAATTTGTTGTTAGTACAATTTCACTACTGTCCATTTTAAGTAAATAAATTATAAAGTTATTCAACACACACCAAAACATCAAAAATCGAACAACAAAGCATAAGTTACCTGAAGGTTAATGCACTCGTGGCTCCAATGTACATCGTCCTCTGTTAATCACACCATTCCAACTGGGTTATGTTTAGGTCCTCGGATTACTGGTCGCCTTTAAAATTTTCTACACCACCATTCATCTAAAGTTGTTTCAGTGCTTTTCCAGAACTCATCTGTGTATATCTGTATCTTGTTTTGTGGATCCAGTCACGTCCACGAACCACTTAATCATTAACACCCCCGAAAAATAGCAAAGAAATTCATACTTCTTTCACGCTATACGCCAAAACTGCCTACTTTTGTGTATTCATTTGTCGTTGCAAATTTGAATAATTGGTACAGTGATACTAGACTTTATTACCTTGCATCTTCTTTTCTAAGTGCACTAAATTACTTTCATTGTAGCACGTAAAGAGCAAACTGTTTTAAAGTATTAAATAATCACCAAAATATACGAGCAAACTGTTTAAATTATTCAATCAAAATCGAAAAACTAAGAGAGAGAAACTCATATTAACACGGGTATATATAATAGTTAGCCTATACGTCGCTTTTGTCCCCAAAACGGCCAGTTTCTAGAATTTCGCATACTATGTTCCCATCTCGACCGCTCGGCATGCGGTTCTTATTAAATTTGCACTCGCACCAGTTAAATCTCAGAAATTTTACACACGGCACGCAACGTCTGAGAATAACTAATTAATTTTTATACAGAAATGTTATTTTTACCTCTCATGTTTGCCTCTTATTTTCAACCAATCGCAACCCAGTGACGTTGCTCAAATCACGCCTTTTACTATATGTGTCTCTGTCTTGCGCATATTATCCGTCTCTATCTACCCTGTTCTGAGTGGTACTAATCGATATTCTTTAGTATCGGTTATTTTTAATCCACGTGGACTGTGAAATAACCCACCTTATTAGCATTTCTCGTGAATATTAAGCGACGGTTTCTCCAACATTCTCTGTAATCATTTGTTATCTGCAAAATTTACGCAGAACGAGACTTTTAAAAATACGCAGGTGTTCAATCGTCCTACTTCTAAATAACGCTTCTACGATATGAATATTATTGGGTTTTTACAAGCTTTTATACATATTATATGTTACTAATGGTTCAATTAACTCCAATTAAAATAATACCCTTTAATTTTTAGTGAATCCTAATAAACATTCAATTATTATCTGTACATTTTGTTTAATACTCGTTACCCAAACTTGAATCAATTAATATAAATTTTGCACGTAATTTCCATTTGTTTCTTTACTCGGAATAATTAAATTACACGTTGAGCATTTTAATACTGCTTCTTTTTATAGAAAGCGTCTTGTAAATAATTTAAATCTCTTATTTTTAATGAAACGAATGAATTTTTATTCTTCACGGTTTTTTAATAAAGCGTATTATCTAATAAATTCCTTATACACGGTGATTAAAATTATTTGATGTAATTAATTAATTTTCTACCCTGGTCTAAATATGAGTAATATATATATATATATATATATATATATATATATATATATATATTTATATATTGCTGTGGATTGAAGAGACAAATAGTCTGGGAGGCAGCGACAGATTGCGTATCATTATTCCGCCAACGCTAAAAAATTTTTATTTTAACGATATTTAGCAACTGATTATTAAAACACCTTAATGTCACAACGGGCATAATGGGACGGTTTGAAAACGTCAAGCGTAAAACTTTTTTTTCTGATTATTTATAATGTAAACATAAAAAAAATCTAAGTTCTCATGTGCAGAACTTCTAACCAAACTTACAGATATGTTGTTATCAAAAATATAAATATTACATATACATTAATGAAAACAAGATGTCGAATAACTCGAAAACCTTTCGACTTAGAGCATTGGTGCCTTGAAAAAATATGTTCAGGAGGTATGGAGCTATGAGAAAATATGCTCAATAGGTCGATATTAACCTAAAACTTTATTTATTTTTTGCTGGAGTGAAGTTTATCATAGTCAAAATTTCGACTTTAAAGTCGAATAACTCGAAAACTAAATGAGATATCGAAAAATGGATAGGATATTCTTAATCAGCGTAAAAAACTGAACAAAATCCATATATCAAATGTTTGTAAAACGAAAAAAACGTGCAACGGACGACGGCGGCGACGACGGCGACGTAGCGATCCTATTAACCTAACTTACTTCGTAAGTTTGGTTGATAAAACTCGTCTTCCATGTAGCAAACACAACGTACTACGTCTTCCATCCATATGAAACTTCGTTAGTGCATAGTTCATTATATGTACAAATGAAAATTCATAGTCTTCCAAGTATCAGATACAACAATAGTCGTCTTCCAAGTAGATAAAGGTACCGCGTGCCGACCTGGACACTTAAGTGTGCGCACAGCCGCAGCACATATTTACTCGCTTAGAAGACGACATTTGTTGTATTTGATATTTGGAAGACTTATTTTTGTAATTCCCGTTGAATAAATATTCATCTGTAAAAATGTATGCTTTGGTGATATCATATTTATGATGTTTTTTTTATGGATCTATTGAACCATACTATACACATACAGATGTATAAACATATAAATTGTAAATCATAGATGTATGAACATATGTATATCTAAAAATGTACATTACGTCAGTACACATAAGAATTATTACCAAGGCTGGCTGTGGAGAACAAAGCCGCTCTCGGCGCCATCGGCTCGTTGGCGACATTCTCATTATACCGTGACGCACAAATTTAGAAATATCTATTTTATTTGGAAAGCTTCGAGAAGCATCAGCCCTTTCCTATACAAGTCTGCCCATTGTGAGCATTGTCATGCCATAAATCACATTACGTGATTATGCATCCTAAATTCCCGACAAATTGTAAAATCCTAGGTTTTATATGATTCTCCTTACCCTTTTTTTTTTATCTCAATTCGATTTCTAAAACAGTGCGCGTAATAAACATTTTTCACGAAGATACAGTGTGTGTGCAATTTTATTCGACGAACCACCCAACGATCGTCAGTTTCGACATCGATCTTGGACTTCTGATTGGGCCACAGCATACGTGCATTAGTTTTGAAAAGACTATAATGATAATTACGTAGAAACTTGAAAATGTCCATACCTTTGTGCATGTTTTGTGATAAAAAAAGTGATGATTTGAAAGACTTTGTATTGAAAACTTTAGATAAATGTACCGATATTCTTTCGATACGGAAGAATACAAATTTACATTCAACTAACATAATTTTGCCTAAAAAACCGAATAATTATGAAAAATAGCACTCAAAATGTTATTAGAATTTTACTGCTGTGCCAAAGAAATACAAGGTTTCTTCTGTCGAACCCACAGCTAGTACGCCATCAACATCTACAGAAATGTAAGTATATAATCACTTTGTAACTATAAACACAGCACGATGAATCTTAGGTATATCTGCTATGATATAATAGAAAGTGTTTTCAAATTTGAATTACTGTGTAAAGAACGAATATGAATTCATATTGTGAAATAAATTTTGAATTTAACATTCTTATTCAATTAATTATTATTTGTTTAACCATATAAGTATTATTTCAAAATTTAAATATTTATAACAGTCTTTACATTTATATATTAAAGAAATATTTTGTATATTTTTTAATTCAAACGTGTAATGTATTTTAAATCCTTTTCAGTGAGCATCCAAATGCAGATTCTTCTCTCGATTCACCCTTTTGCTACTGATGAACTCCCATATCGGAAAACTAATGAAGATGAATTAACAAATGAAGATCCTGCTGAGAAGTGTTACAATTTAAAGATACGATAATTCTTACAATTACAACTCGATAATTACATCGCGCAAGCGTGATGAAAAAGCGACTTCGCGGGCTGTTAGTTACGCTAATCGTATTACAGATTTGCGCGCCAACTGACAATGACGTCACCAATGCACCAATTACGACGCAATTATCGGAAATTTATATAAATATAAGTCAATATATTCTAATGCAATTACTTACATGAATGTCTCTGGGTTAAAGTTGGCTCTATTCCCAGTCCATCAGGGCGGCTTGCTGGCTCTTTTTAGGCGGTTAAAGATGGTACTGCCCGACGCTCTTCCAAAGCGTTCAAACCAGCTGCGGCAATGAGTTCGTCGTCCAGGGTCGTGGAGTACGGTTCGTCTACGGCTCCAGATTGTCACCTACCTATGCATGGAATGACGGGAATACCAGGTATAAGGCAACAGACAAAGACAATTAGGCAAAGGAAATCTACATAGATAAGATAAGCACGATACGATACCTCAAAGCGTCTACTCCACTCGATAGTTCAGGCAAAAAAGGCCACGTTTAAGAGCGTCACGGAAACCTTGCTACACTTCGTTTACAGTTTTACCTGGTCGGTAATGCAGTTAACAAAATGTTACGCTTAGATTCTGGTACATTGAAATGGCGATAGATGGCTCTTAAAAGCCGGTAATACAATTACCAAAGTTCATAAGATACACATGACGTCACTGATAATTTATATTGCGCCATAATTAAGAGAAGGTACATAAAATTTAAACAATAAAATTAGATAATCTACTCACGTAAAGGATCAGCTAACCGGCAGGAAATCCGCCACGGCAACCTCGGCATCGCTGCTGGTAGAGTTGGACATCCAAATTATCTCGGGGTCATGGGATGCTCCAGGGTCATCTCCGTTCCTATATGCAGTGGAAGACGGGAATAGGGAATTAAGGAAAGATACTCAAGATAAGGAAATCTACATAATAAGATAACACGACACCCGGCACGACTGTTCACTTCAAAGTTCGGCGTAAAAGCCACGTTTCCGCGCGAGAACCGCGGAACTCCCTACTCTTTGTAGCATTGCCTTACCCCTATGGGGATAATTCACACTTGCCAATTGCACTATTGTGACGTACCGGAAGCCCCGCCCAGTTCATTTAAAAATGTTCGCGCGTCTTGCGTATTTAAAATTATGGCGGAAGCTTCCGCACATTAAAAACTACTTAACATAAAATGTTAAAGTGCAAATTCAGTTTGCACGTAACAATCGCGACAAAGCCACAAAAGAAAAAACTTAAAAAGAAAAGTCTGTTAGCACAGTAACAGCTTAAAATCTAAGTCCTTACTACCCTACATAAACCCTAACTTAAAACCTACAAAATGTTTATATAAGGCGCCACCTGGTTTTTCGACCGATAGCACGTCTACCGAAGTACCAGGAAACGGAATAGGTAGCCCGATAGTCTTTGACTACACTACTTACCGACAGCACAAATTTGTCGGGAGCATGAAACACTGCTTAAACTAACACGGGTGCGACAAGTCGCCTAACCTATCTAAACCTATCTAAACTTATCTAACTAAAGCTAACATATAGTTCTTATATGCAAACACACATGAGTGTCGCATCAAACTATTCTTCTTTTTGGCAAGAAGTGCCCAAATTTAAAAATGTTCATGAGAGTCGTCACCTTGCACTCTGGCAAATTTTGTTTCTGGTACTTTGGTTTCTTCCGATGCACATTTAACTTGTCCATGACACAGTTGTGAATCCACAAATTTACCAAAAGTACCGCCTACTAAATCCTTATATGCTAACCTGACAAATTACATTTCTAAATTGGGTTAGCTTTTCACTTAAATTTCAGAAAGATAATTCCCACGTCTGGTCATATATACCACACGTTAGGACGATAAAAGATAAGATAAGATCTCAAATTGATGTTAAAGATAATAGATAAGGTAAAGATATTAAGCTTAAGTTGTTATCCTCAAAGGTAATGAATAAGATAACGGTATTAAGCTTTAGTTATTATTTGAGATACTCGATAAGTTAACACGATATTAAGTTAAAGTGATTATAAGAGATAGTAGGTAACATGAATTTAAACAGAAGTTATTGCTCAAGATAACCGGTAAGATAACGCGACATAACTCGAAGTTATTCCTAACGGTAGTCGGTAAGATAACGATAAATTAAACCAAAGTTATTACTAACGGTAATCGGTAAGATAACGATACTAAACTAAGGTTATTACCAAAGGTAATCAATAAGATAACGATATTAAACCTAAAGGTATTATCGAAGATAATAAAGAAGACAAAGATATTGGCCTAGTTATTACCCAAGACAATGATAACAACAAAAAAGTGGCTCCAGTAGAGCCGTTTAAATGGGATTGACCCTATAAAACACAGCGTAGTCTGAACGACCACCTGCGATATTAATCCGACAAGATAAGATATACACATTTTAAAATTCACTAGACTCCTAAGAGAACTAGTACGATAATTTTCCTAACGAGTGCTTCGACTACGATAAGAAAATCAGACAAAAGTTGACACAACAACTTACAAGTATCATTACAGATACAAACACACAAAAACAACTGTTTTAAGGTAGTTTTTTAAAACGGTAGCACCCTAAACACACAAAATGCCCAATTATAAGCAGTTAAATACAGATACACTGTCCCCATATGCTAAAACAACCGAGAATTTAATAAGATAACAATAAGAAGCGATAGCGTCTCACCACAAAGTTCAATAAAAAATAACGAAAAAAAAGTTTATAAGTTATGTAGATTTAGTAGAAAAAGGAAGGAATAATGTTGTAGTATAATGATGTAGTATAATGTGGGCGATTGCAATAATTCAGAGGAAAAAAACACACGGAATAGACAATCCTAGCTTTTGCAACTGCGAATATGAACTATTTCTTTCAATGGCATAGACTGCGCATGTTCTATGTGAGCCCAAAGAAGAAAGCATTCACTCAACATCAGCCAAAACCAGTCATAAAAATTCAATGGGTTATTTCAACCAAAGTTACGACAATTACCTTTCAATTAAACCATATAAGAGAAATACTAAAGACCGAACAATATGTAGTAGGAAAATTTCAAGGGTTAATTAAATGAAACGACAGAGCTATATTGGGGGGTGTAGAGGATGAAGTGATATATGAGTAACGGTATGGTCGAGGAAAAGTCAACCAGAAGAAAAGATAGCTAAATTAAGGTAAGTAAAGTTAACGTGTAAGAAATTATATACTATATGAGAGAAGGAATAAGTAATTAAAGATACTAATTGAGGGTGAGAACAAAAATATTAGGTAAATCGTGAGGAGAATGGGGCATGAAAACTTAATTAGCATTTGGGTCGGCAGAGAATGGCTTAAGGTCTTTAATATGCCACCTGCCTTGGCGTTTTCCTTCAGTATCCTGAAGTTCATAGATAAGGGACTAATAACACGTGTGACTTTACAAAGAATGAATTTAGGGGCCAATTTTGAAGAAAATTTCTTAGATGCATCCGATAAGACATAGTTCTTTTCCAAACTTGTTCGCCCAAGGCAAAGGAAATATTTCGCTTACGCAAGTTATAATGGTCCTTACTCTTTTCGTAAGCTTTTAACAAATTTTTTCTAACGTCGTTAAAGATAGAAGGTAGTGACTGTTGGTCCTTGTCCCAACGTACTTTATCGTCAAATTCAATTACGTTAGTATCGTCAGGCACTAAACAATAGTAACTCCCATCGATTGGGGTATATCTTCCAAAAACAAGAAAAGACGGAGTGAATTGGGTTGCTTCGTGTTTAGATGTACGCAAAGCTTGAGCAATTTCAAAGATATGTTCATCCCATGTAGTATGGTCTGAATCAATATAAGACGAGATAGCGGTAATTAACACTCGATTTACTCTCTCGGTAGGGTTTACTTGGGGTGATATTTTGCGTTAAACCAAATTTTTGTACTTTGTAACTTTTAACGAAATTCTGAAAATCTTTAGAGATAAATTGTGCACCATTGTCACAAAGAATAATCTGGGGACACCAAAGATAAGAAAGACATTCTGTTCTAGGAATTTAATTATTGCAGCGGAGGTAGCTTTACGTAAGGGTTGCACCATAACAAATTTAGAAAACCAATCGGTAACAACTAAAAGATATTGATTACCTCTTCTCGATCGAGGAGAGGTCCTAATAAGTCAAGCGATATTAATTGAAAGGGATAAGATACACGCTTAAAGTTACCCATTAAACCAGGGCGAGCGTCTTGTGAACTCTTATGAGAACCACAAATTTTGCAGCTTTTAATGTAGCGACAAACAGATTGCTTAAGTGTGGGCCAGTAATACAATTCAGATATTTTGCGAGAGTTTTGTAACACCAAGGTGTGCAGCTAAGGGATCGTCGTGACATAATTTGAGCACCTCACTGCGATTTGCAGTGGGCACAACGAGTTTCCATTCAGGTATATTCGATATTTTATGTGGGGACGAGGATACAAATTTATACAGTCTATTATTAGTTACTCGAAGGTAGGAAATTTGTCGGGATTATCGGAAACTTTTCTAATCATATTGAGGTACCAGGTATCCAGAATTAAATTTGGAAGGTTAAGAGAAAACATCTCGAGATAACGCATCAGGTACGATATTTAATTTGCCAGGCCTATGCCTAACGTCAAAAGTAAATTGAGATATACGCAAGTTCCATCTTGCCAAACGACCTGCGGGTTGTTTCAAGTTATTAAGCCAAGTGAGTGCTGCACAATCAGTGATTACGGTAAAGTGTGTACCTTCGACATATCCTCTAAATTTCTCGATGCCAAAGATAACACCCAATAGTTCTCGTTCGGTAGCAGAGTATTTTTGTTCGGCAGAAGTTAAGGCACGGCTCGCATAAGCGATTGGATGTTCTAAACCATTGTTTACCTGGAACAACATTGCACCTAACCCAGTAAGTGAGGCATCGGTTTGTATATAAAACTTATCATCGAAATTTGGAGAGATTAAGATAGGTGCTGAAGTGATTAGTGTTTTAATTTGTTCGAAAGCCTGTTGGGATTCTAAATTCCACTCGATAGTTTGGGATTTCTTTTATTTTTAATTAAAGCGGTAATGGGTGCAGATATAGTTGAAAGGTTAGGTAGAAAATGCGATAGTAGCTAATCATTCCTATCAAACGTTTGATTTCGGTAGCAGTTTTTGGTGTTTTAAATTTAGTAATAGCATCAACTTTAGCAGGATCGGCTCGTAAGCCTGTCCCATCGACAATAAAACCAAGAAATGTAAGGGATGAACGACAAAATTGAGACTTTTCCCAGTTTATCTTAAAACCTGCTGCATTTAAACGTTCAGCAACTTCATCTAATGTGGCGATATGTTCATCGAAAGAACTTGAGATAATTAAGATATCATCCAAAAATACAAAGGCACGTTCTTGATGTAAGATAGGACCTAACGTTTGATCCATAGTACGTTGTAAAGTTTGTGGAGCGTTACAGAGACCAAATGGCAAAAAATTATATTCGAAAAGACCTCGGCCTGGGACACAAAAAGCAGTTTTTTGACGAGAAGATAAGTCAAGAGGTATCTGATAAAAAGCTTGTCTTAGGTCGATAGATGAGATAAATTTTGCGTTACGAAGCCTGCTCAAAATTGAGTCAGTTCTGGGTAGAGGGTAAGCGTCTGGAACAGTAACAGAATTTAGCTTCCTGCCATCAAAACAAACACGCCATTCGTCATTCTTTTCCGAACTAGCAATACGGGAGAGGTCCACGGTGAATTTGAAGGAGAGATAACACCAGATACTAACATTTTGTCTATTTCCGCATGTAAATGCTTTTGTAAGGCAGGCGATAAGGGATATTGACGTTGCTTAAAGGGAAGGGCATCACCTGTGGAGATAACGTGTGTTGCCGTTGTAACACAACCAAGTTCAGAGGTATTAAGTTTGCGAAATTTGTCGATTGTAGCGTTAAGAGTTACATCTTGGGAGTCAGTAAGAGAGATTTTGTTAGATATTCCTGTAGATGCACAGGAGTTCGTTTTAATAGAGGTTTGCCATGAAAAATCCTGAAAGTAAAGTGACAGATTAAAAGTTTACAGAAATCAACGCCCAGTAGAAAAGGATACGCTAATGCAGGGACAATCAAAAATAAAACATCACGTTCAAGAGACTCTACACGAATTTTTAACTTAAGGGAACCGGTTACATGTATTTGATTATCGTCAGCTAAATTTATGGAAGTTTTTCAGGAATAATTTGAATTTTGATATTTTGTTGAGATAATTGATGTAAACCTTCGTTATTTATAAGAGAACATGAAGAACCTGTATCCAGTAAAGCAATTACATTTAAGGAACCAATTGAGATAGATAAGTGTGGACGGTTATCGAAGGGTTTTTAACAAGTTGTGAAACAGCGGTAGTCTTTTATGATAAAAGGAATTGACGGTTTGTAACCACTTAGACCACTCGGCTGGAGTAGTGTAGCATAATTCCTCTAATGAAGGTAAGGTATTTTGTACATTAATAGTAGCGGTATTATTATTAGATAAATTTAATGACGGTACAACGTTAGAAGTGGTTTTATAATTTAAATTTATTGGCGTCTGTGTCCGTTGAATGATTGGTGTTGAGGGCGATTTTGGTTTCTTGAGATATTCACACCCTGATTTAAAATATCTCGACGGGAGTTTCCCGATACGTTAGGATTACAGTTGGTGCAGTTAGATTTGTAGATATTTGAGCGACCACAGCCATAACAAAAATATTTCTAGGGTATGTGCAGACAGTATAGCTATGTCCACTTCGCTTGCAGTTCCAACAGGTAAGTGCGTTATTAGTTACGGTAGGAGGAACGTTAAGTGTAGATACTTTACGGAAGGTCGAACTTGGCAAGCTAGATCAGGTTCGAGAAGACCAGATAATTTCTCGGTGGTGGTCGATATTTGTCAATCCTTGACCTCACTTCTTGAAGAGAGCGACATAGGTCTTTAAAATGAGCTAGCGAAGATATGGTCTGTAATGCCAAACGTTCTGAGAAATAGGGGTTCAAATTTCTAAGTAA
Organism: Platerodrilus igneus; assembly: GCA_036346225.1. Classification (NCBI taxonomy): domain Eukaryota; kingdom Metazoa; phylum Arthropoda; class Insecta; order Coleoptera; family Lycidae; genus Platerodrilus; species Platerodrilus igneus. The sequence continues at coordinate 4,881,884 of JARFIW010000318.1, read as the reverse complement.
TTGATCGATAATTTCGGATTCGGAAGGTTTTTTGTCGAGTCTGCTATATAAAGCTTCTAATGAGATAATAAAAGACACAACATTTTCGTCGGGACCTTGAGTTCGGTTACAATTTCGTTCCAAAGATCGTTAATGTAGCCATAAGGTAGGAAGTCTCGTTTTAAACAGGCAACTAACTCATTCCAGGTAGAAATTTGGTGTCGTATGTTTCTGTACCATATTAATGCTGAGCCTGCGAACAAATCACCAGCTGAGATAAATAGGTCCTGGTCGGTACACCCGCGAGAAATTTTAAAATCGTTAATCCGGTCAAGAAAGGATGATAAAGAAACCTTCGAATCAAACCCTTCAAAGGTGAGACCCCATTTGTATACAGGTATAGGTTTTCCTAATGGTTTAGGTTCGGCAAGCGCAAGATTTGAAAAAGGTAACGATATATCTACGTCTGCGTTAGGATTAAGTCTTTCTAAAAGAATTCCTTCAAGCAATAACACCTCGGACAACAAACTTTGTTTAGCTTGAGTCACTTGGTCATCGTTATATAAAGATAATGAATCAACTCGCTGTTTGACGTGAGTTATTCTTGAAGTCAATCTCCTAATTCGATATTAGTAGCCGCAGGATCTGTTTTGTTTATTATACCCGATATATCATCTAAAGATAATTTAATTTCTGATACGTTGAGTGGCCAGTCGCCAACAGGGTTCTTTAAGATAGCCACGCCTTTGGTTTCCTGTGACAAAACAGCCCTAAGTTGAGATCGCCTATCATTCTGATTGGTCGCAGCTATGATACTTCTGCACTCCAGCTCGTAGATCAATTCCAGCGATTTTAAATGTGATACGTTCATTATGAATACAATATTCAAGACACGATATAAAAATATGCGATTTTGACGCAGGTTAGAAGGTAAAAACACGTTACAGCTACTTTAAGGTAATACGATACGATATTTAGAGGTAAGAACTTGTTAGAACGTCACCGATAACACCAAAGAAACACATTTAAGGTATATGGAAACGAAATCAATGTTCAGTTAAATACATATTTTATAGATAATGACAGACAAGCCTTCCAAAATGGAAAATGGGCGCAGAGGATATGTTATTTAACCTATAAGGCAACAACGTATAGTCAAACACTTCTTAAAAAAGGTATACTAGGTATTTATTTCACTCAAGTGTTTTTTTAAACACTTAATTTTCATGTAAAAGATAAATCATAATGCAATTTTAGAATGTAACATAAAGATGTATTTAAGTTTCAAAAAACGGCCTTTCAAAGTTAAGGAAAGCAACTAAAGATATTTTAATAGGTAATTCTATAATATTGTATTTAAAGACATAAGGTAAGGTAAATACTTACATGAATAAAAGTAAAGTTCTTTAAGTGAAGAAGCTATTAATGCATTGTATCCTTATAAAGGAAATTATTCTAACCTAAAAACAAAGAAGAAGCCCTGAAGTTCATAGCCTGAACAGGTTGAAGGCGCCATCTGCTACACTTCGTTTACAGTTTTACCTGGTCGGTAATGCAGTTAACAAAATGTTACGCTTAGATTCTGGTACATTGAAATGGCGATAGATGGCTCTTAAAAGCCGGTAATACAATTACCAAAGTTCATAAGATACACATGACGTCACTGATAATTTATATTGCGCCATAATTAAGAGAAGGTACATAAAATTTAAACAATAAAATTAGATAATCTACTCACGTAAAGGATCAGCTAACCGGCAGGAAATCCGCCACGGCAACCTCGGCATCGCTGCTGGTAGAGTTGGACATCCAAATTATCTCGGGGTCATGGGATGCTCCAGGGTCATCTCCGTTCCTATATGCAGTGGAAGACGGGAATAGGGAATTAAGGAAAGATACTCAAGATAAGGAAATCTACATAATAAGATAACACGACACCCGGCACGACTGTTCACTTCAAAGTTCGGCGTAAAAAGCCACGTTTCCGCGCGAGAACCGCGGAACTCCCTACTCTTTGTAGCATTGCCTTACCCTATGGGGATAATTCACACTTGCCAATTGCACTATTGTGACGTACCGGAAGCCCCGCCCAGTTCATTTAAAAATGTTCGCGCGTCTTGCGTATTTAAAATTATGGCGGGAAGCTTCCGCACATTAAAAAACTACTTAACATAAAATGTTAAAGTGCAAATTCAGTTTGCACGTAACAACCTCTCACCACTTTGTCACCACTCTTTGTCTTTTTCACATCGGCGCGAAGTTATTCGTCCAACCCTCTCGCGTCGCGCGATCTTCGCAAACGCACTGTGACGTAACGGAAGTAGGCGCCTAGTCTTTTAAAATTCCGCGCACCGCGTCTTTTGAAATTATGGCGCGAAACCTCCGTACATCAAACTTAACCTAATACATGTTAAAGGGCCACTTTGGCACGTAACAGAAGGAGAATGCAGAGAAAAATGGAAATGATTCCGAATTAAGGAGTGGAATTATAAAGGAAATGCGAGAACAATCATCTGGAGCAGCACATGGATCAATGGTCAATAAAATATGCGTGATTTGTTGTAAAGAACGTAAGTTCCATAAAGGACATTAGCAACCTTTGCATGCTTTGAGTTCACAGAATGCGATTGAGAACCTTAAAATAATTGCCAATGAAATGGAAGATGAAGGTCTTCTTGAAAATTTAAGCAATACCGCTTCAGAAGATTCCTTATACTTCTACCATGTTTGTAAAAAAAATTATGAACATCGACTAGATTCGCAAAAAGTGTCAAATCAAGAAAGGAGAGATTGGCATAAAAAACGATATATTCATAAAAGTCTATAAATTTGTAAAAATTTGCTAAAAAAATTGGTTTTTTTTTGAGTTTATTAGAAACTTTGTACAAAAGATTATGCATTCCTCGTTCAAGGACCTGATCAAAGGTGCCCAGTAAATTTTCAACCAAACTTACGAAGTAAGTTAGGTTAATAGGATCGCTACGTCGCGTCGTCGCCACCGTCGTCCGTTGCACGTTTTTTTCGTTTTACAAACATTTGATATATGGATCTTGTTCAGTTTTTTACGCTGATTAAGAATATGCTATCCATTTTTCGATATCTCGTTTAGTTTTCGAGTTATTCGACTTTAAAGTCGAAATTTTGACTATGATAAACTTCACTCCAGCAAAAAATAAATAAAGTTTTAGGTTAATATCGACCTCTTGAGCATATTTTCTCATAGCTCTCATAGCTCCATACCTCCTGAACATATTTTCTCAAAGCACCAATGCTCTAAGTCGAAAGGTTTTCGAGTTATTCGACATCTTGTTTTTAATGTATATGTAATATTTATATTTTTGATAACAACATATCTGTAAGTTTGGTTAGAAGTTCTGCACATGAGAACTTAGATTTTTATTTTAATATAGAATTGAAAAACAATTTTAAGAAAGCGCTTGTCAATTTTTTTATTATAAGTATGAAGTGCACGATGGAAAAGTTGATAAGACACTTGATGAAAATTTATCTTGCCCAGATCACGAAGAAGCCGACAAAAAAATAATTTATAATGTCTGCAAAATCGATTTCGATGCTAATGTAGTCATACGATGTTCAGATACGGATATTCTCGTAATAATGCTAGGCAGCATGTGTTTTCTAAAAAAATTGAAATTATGGATGCATGTTGGTGTTGGAAATGCTGAAAGATATATCAATGTTTCGAAATTATATGAAACTTTAGGAGAAAAATTATAAAATGCTCTGTTTGTATTTCATGCTTTAACAGGATGCGACTTCAATCCATCTTTTTAAAGGAAAGAAACGTTCGTTTACATTGTTTGAAAATTCGGAGAAATATATAGACGCTTGTGAGAAAATTAGCAATATAAAAAATTGTAATGGTGAAGAAGTTTATACCATATTAGAAGAATTTGTATGTCGTATTTATGGTTTGAAGACATGTAATGTGTTACCTGCATGAATACATACAATGTACTAAATGAACGTCGACACACAAGCTTGACTATATCAGAGTACACGTGCTGAACACAGAACAACTTTTACCAAGAATTGGGAAACCAACATTTTCAAATTTTGAATAATCAAAATTAACAATCTAAAACTAACAAAGCACTTCATTGGTTAACTTTCTGATAAGCGTTTTTCAACACACGATGGATAGAGACCTAAAGACTATAAATACGAATTTGATTTCTGCATAAGTCAGTCCTAGTGCTCATCATAGCCTGGGATTGTCCTCTCCACCTGCAGTACTCATCATAGTCTGCAGCCCTTTCCAAGTGGTGCTCATCATAGCCCGCTGAAATCCTACGCAGTGCTCCTCATAGCCTGCGTCCTGCCTTAAACGTTACCCTATCCGCCGCCGTACCTGGAGGCCGTCGTCGTAATTCATCCACACACAATTAACAAGCACGTACAAACGCTCAGGTCCGTTCCATACTGCACCAACGTCGTTATTGTGATTACATCAGTCAAGCTCTACCACAGGGACGACATCCCCGTAGAGGCATCAACCCCAGACGCCGCTGAAGACTTCAGAAGACACCGAATACCTTCTGACCTTTTGCTTTTGTATATATTTTGTAAATAGTCGTTTTTAAGTGCATATAATTTTCAGTTCATAATTGCTTTAACGTAATGTCTACCCACCCCTAAAAACACGAAGATTGCCGACGAGAGCCGAACACTACCGAAGATGTCTGGACCTCGCCTACCTATATATATGTCTTAATCTTCACTGTTAAGTTCACACGGAGCCTCTGAAGCAACTCCCGAAGCTTTCCGAAGAAAGCCGAAGCCTTCCGAAGACCTCTACACCCCATTAAATGGTATATACAGTTTACTTCTGGCTCCACAGCCCCCATGAGGTCATCTGAAGCCATCCTAACTATTAATTCATTTAATTTCACCTTTATTATTTATGTTTATTTGAATTTATAATGATTTTTCTTATGTTAATTAAACGCTGAACTAAGCCAAGCCTACTTACTTACAGACGCCGCCCCTTTTGGGCGATATCAAATGATTTAAATGAAGCACGAGTACTTGTGTTCATGAAAACATAAATTTTATGATAATGATGCAATCTTTCGCTCCAAAACGAAGAATATTGATGGCTCTACGTTACCGTCCTGTAAATCAGAATTCCTACAACATCCGTTCCTGGACTTAAATTTAAAAGTATTTTAGGGGTAGATTGCATGAGGAAGATGAGTATTGTGACTGATTAAAGTGCACTTCTTATATCGCAAAGCTTTGGAGAAAATTTTCATCAGTTGAATATAGTTGGGAGGAATCTGATGGAAAATACATTTTCAAATGGTTCGATGGAGATCAATTGCGTCGATCAGTAGATGCATTAAACATAGAGCCTGATGCAGAAAAAATTAAGGTAATGAATTGTAGTGAATATTTCATTCTTTCTATTAAAATTATAAATTTTAACTTCATTACTTTTTATGCATGAACAAAAAATCCATGAAATAGATATTTTTAAAACAATATTTTATATACATATACATACATATCAATAATGTGTACTTTATGAATACTTCATCTTTTTTTGTGTTTATAGATGATACAGTTACACGAGAAGAGCAAGCTTCAGATGACGACGATGAAGACAACAATAATGATAGCGTTTCAAACGATGATATTGGTGATGAAATGGATTAATGCGACACTAATACCTCATTGATTTTTTCCCTAGATGATTAAACAACTTTTAATTAATAAAATATTACTTTTAATAAAATTACTTCCAATTTGTTTTAGTTTTAAGTATTCTACTTCGTTATATATGTACATCTATTGCGTTTTACTTAAATTGTGTTTCAATTAAAATTATAGTTAAGAAATTTACTGAGAAAATAAATCATGAATTTATGTACAAATTTCATATATCTTTTCTTCATGTTCAATAGATCTATAGAAAAAAAACATCATAAATATGATACGCCAAAGCATATATTTTTACAAATAAATATTTTTTCAACGGGAATTACAAAAATAAAAGTCTTCCAAATATCAAATACAACAATCGTCTTCTTCCAAGCGAGTAAATATGTGCAGCAGCTGTGTGTGCACTTAAGCGCCAAGTCGGCGCATGGTACCTTTATCTACTTGGAAGACGACTATTGTTGTACCTGATACTTGGAAGACTATGAATTTTCATTTGTACATTGAAGCATGTTTAATTTGCTCAGTATTTATTCGCATAGAATTACAAGTATAATGCGCAAAGCGTGCCTTATTATTTATTAATGTTCCATATAGTACATAATGGAACGCTTCGTTTTAATAATCTTCTTGTAGTAAAATATCTGTGTGACATAAAGTTATTTTGTCAAGCATCTCTAGTAATCTTGTTGCTTTCAGATTTCACCTCTAACGGCGAGTCTTTAAATCGTCGCTATCGTTCGTTCTCGTTTGTTCGTTAGTCGCAGCCAAGCTATCAATTCCTCAAGATGTTTTCCAGACTAGAGGCTTGCGACCTTCGATTAAATTATTTGTGTGAGTGGTTCAAGTCATGGTAGACTTGAATAAATATCAATAACTTTTACTAACGGTTTGTAATTTATACATTTTACGAACTTAATTTAATTTTGTTTCATTTATTTAGCGCGCCTACGAAACACAAAAAAAAATACAAGTTAGAATTTTCTTTTGTAAGATGTATTGTTCTGTACAAGGATTGGAGATTGCGGACATGTCGTCGTGATTACTGTTACCCCAAGGAGGTTACGGCTTCCTAAGTTTGAAATGGTTTATGGTGTTATGTGGAGCTGATGAAATTTCTGATGGGATTTGTCTATGAAAATCAGATGCAGTTTGGTTCGTTATTAAATTTAAGAAATTTTGCATGTGTTTAGAATGTCGTTAGTTTTTGATAAACAGACGGTCATATAAAAAACACGAAATTTGCTATCATGTTTATGACCATATGACCTGTTTCACTTTCGATTATTGTTAAACTGGTTTTACAAACCGCAGAAAGAAATTTTTGTTAGGTTAGGTTTATATATTTGTAGGCTTTGTTTACATTCGAACTTCAAATAAATTTCGAAGTATATTTTCGACGTTATATTTTTTTTTGTGATGTAGTAACATTTTAAAGATATTTGCCGTGAAAGCAGATGCTTCGTGTAGCTTTTCTAAAATTCAAATTAAACATTCTTCAATCTTGAAGTTAGCTTTTATTCACATATAAATTATAAAAACTTAGTATAAAAATTTAAATTCGTTTAGTGACAATTGCAAAGTGTTTGCATTTGTGTTCGTACAAAATTTTGAGGTTATGAAAATTTATATACTTAATACAAAAAGTACTTGATAAGTAATAGCAGTGAACTTTTGTTTACTTTTAATTTGTTATGTACATGGAAGTTTATTTCACTTCATTGCAAAATTGAAATACACGCTGCGTAATAATTATGAAACTGTAATCTACCTGATAAGATCTGCCCAGGATAGAAATGATAGTTACCATGGAAGACTTTGACAGTTCAAGTTCTTATAACAAGTACATTTGATAAAATAATTATTAAATTAGGCAAAATGAGTCACATTTTTCTGTCGCTGCCTCCCGGACTATAATGAGCCCCAGATTGGGCGTGAATAAAAAGATTAATGTTTTAAATTTGCTGACTGTCTAATTATTTTTGGTTAGCTCTCTTCAAATAAAACCACTAGAATCATAGATCAGATTTATAATAGTAATACGGTATATTATTTTGCAAACAATCTTTTAAATGCCATCCACAACAGTATAATGTATGTAGAGGCCATTACACTTGCAGCCGTATCCCCAATGCTCTACCCGAAAGCAAAAAGTAAAAGAGGAGGGATCTGTAATACCAGATAGTAGACGCCAGCTCTGCTTACTGGTTGCGACCTTCGGCCTAAATTCGTCCCTATCGTTCCCTGACTGACATTATAATTTTAACCTTTCTTCCTATAGATACTGTGACCAAAAAACAAGCAAAACGTCAAACAAAACAATTCCAGCGACAAAATAATAAAATATATAAATGTACAAAACAGGCACAGAATATAAATATCTAAATAAAGCATTAAGCATATTGTAACAACTTAAAATATCACTGTTAGTTTTCGTTGCTTTCTGTAATTTGGTTCAGTAATATTTACCCTAATATTCGTGTAATTTGAGTATTCACGTTTAATCATTTTAAGGTGATATTAGAGTGATATGTGATGTCTACTTTTAGGAGCCAGTATTGTATGTACTTGAAATTTATTTACTTTTATCTGGCATTTGATCTTAGGTTGGGTGCCCTGTGCATCGTTTAGCTAGGAAACCTTGTGTAGTTTGCAATTGTGAGAATTCGAGACTTTTGTGCGATCCTTCAATCAATCCACATGTGGTCTCGCCGGTTCACATGGAAGAGGGGGGCGTTTGTATAATATTAATGCACGATTGCCTTTGAGAAAGAGATTCTAGTTAATTTAGTTGTGATGTAGAGTGATATCCTTCTCAATACGCAAACAAGATGGTACAAATTAGAAATTGATAGCAAAATTTATAGCATAACTCATTTAAAAGAAAAAACAGTTTAAAAATATGCGTGATAATAGTTCAAATAAAAGTTGCATACGAAAGAAGAATGGAATGATTTTGTATAGTGGTTTGCATTCCAATTCACTTGTAGGATATTTTAAATGATAAATTTTACGCGGAAATATTTTTGTTTTAAGAAAGTTGAAAATCAATTTGTGGCGATGTCAAAGTTATTTTTGTGTTTTGTCAGCATCTGGTGTGTAGATGGTGAACAAGTTGAAGAGCCTTAGGACATCACCAGTTGGTCGTCATACACTTATCTTTCGTAATGATTCACTAGTTGTTTGTTTACAAATCTTACCTATCAATATTATTGTTCATCTTTGGTCTAGTGATTACAAGTAGTAATCAGAAACACAATATTTTTACGGACTAGAAAAGCTTACATATGATAGGCAAGGCATCATTAATTCAAATAGTTATCAAATTTAATTATGAACTTTAAGCAAGCTTATTTTTTATATTTGGATATCACCTACAATTTTTTTATTCAGAATTATTTTTAGCTAACAAGTTTATGATATTTTGAAATTTTTCAACACGTGTTGATCATATAATTTGCAAATATGTGCTAGTTTATTAAAAAGTTAAGTTGAAATTACCGACATTAATTCTTCTGTATTATCTTTATGAAAAAAAATGTAGTAATACTTGTACACGCTACACTTCAAAAATTTTTGTATGAATGACCATTATTAAAAATTTGACTAAATATTTTCAGACAATGCCGTAAATAGTTTGCTCTGCTGTAAGCTAATTCAGATCTGAAATAGTAATTTATTTCAAGTTTGAATATAAATGATGAAAGGAAATTTAGAAATAAATGATAACTAACGATTCTCCAATTGCATATTTTTATGTTGTGATAAATTAGGTTTATATGATGAGTGCATTATGAAATTTTTGAAACTAAAGAGAATAATTTATATTTTTCTTGTAAATATATATCTGGCAACTTTTCCCCATTTATGTAAATAGGTTTGAATAAGAGAAAAGGAAACTAAGTAAATAAAAATTAATTTATCTATTATCTTTGTTAATTTACTTGGTATTGATTTTACAAGGAAATAAATTGATCTGGGAACCATTTCACTAGTTAAAATTCTTTTGATTACTTTTGGACCAGTAGAAAAGTTACTAAGGTTTGAGACCAAATTATTTGTGCTTCGAGATAGTAAAGTGAAAGGTTCTGTTTACAAAATAGTCACGCATAAGAGCAGGTTATGTAAATAGATAAAAACAGTGTTGTTTTATTATAAATATAAGATATTGATGACATTTATGTCTGACGTTGTAGTTTGGGACACAAATAGTGCTCCTTATTTATTTATTAATCAAGTCTTTCTTACAAGTACATCATTAGTTTGGTACTGGCATACGGGTTGTGTATCAACCATATTTTTGTGTTACATTTCTTGCAACTTCTACATTTTCCCTTAAAGTATTTTACCCAGTAACGTAGTGACGCCTTATTCTGTTGGGTTGTTTTTGTGTTAGTTATAGCTCACGGCCCAACTCGTGCCTTCTGTCAAGAATAGACCTCTACTTAGACCACGACCATGCAGCTTTCGTATTTCTCACATTTTAGCTTTCAATGCCCATCTTCAGTGCCATATTTTAATAAGACTTCTTCCAAATAGAAGTTGTCATAATATAACGGTGTATAAATAGCAAAAAGCAACATTAAAATTATCAGGTGCACTTGCAAGGGTATTATTTTAGCTATCACCATCACACTGAAACGTGCTCGTTAAAAATTAATTGCAAAATCTATTTATTAATACAAATCAATGTTTATGTGACTACAGCTGCCACAATATTTATAAATACCTCGAATATAAATTTCTCCAGGATCCGAAAATCTGGTTGTTTGCTTACATCCAATTACTGCTATTGGAAGATGGTATGCACTGGTAAGCTGCTGGTGGATATGCACTAAATGTATTGGGGGATGCGCACACATGTGTGTGTGTGTGTGTGTCACAATAACTATCACTTTTAAGTCCTGGGGGATGTACGGTTTCATTCTAGTTTAGTTGGTTTATTTGATTGGTTTAAGTTAATTAGGTTTCTTGGATTTAATTTTGTTATTTATTAGCCCAATGTTTAAAGTTTTGATTTAATACTCGGTGCTTTGTTCCGCTCCTTTAAGTAAGACAGTAGTTGATTTACTGTAACTTTCATCGTGCATATATAGATATTTAGGTTTTTTTTTATTGTTAATTTTTGTAAATTAAATTATATCGTGTAGCGAGCTCAAATATGTTGTTAGTACAATGTAAAGAATGTATAAAAGGGTCACGCAAAGTTTGAGACATTATCTAACAAAATTGAATAACATCTGACCAATTTTCATTAAATATTAGGCTTAGTTGTATGTAGTGGTAAAATTTCACCATAAATATTAATTAATATTAGTTAGGAAACTTAATTTTGTGGAACATAATTGCATGAACATACGTGCAACATAATTTCGTTAAGCATAATTAAGATTTGTTTTAAATAAGCGTTTGAATTACGTAAATACAAAAGCTTTCCAGTTTGTAGCATAAAAATCAATAATAGAATAGGGTTTAGTAGTATAACATATTCCAAGAGGCAGTTCTTTATTGGAGCGTGTGCACGTGCGATAAATTCTAAAAAGTTTAACGTTGTAAACAGATAAGGGGCATAAAAGCTCGTCAACAAGTATTAAAATTACTGGAAATAGATAGTTGAGGGACAAACACAGATCTATATTGCACGTACGAAAACAGATCGATATCTAGCGAAAGACTATAGTTTACATGATGTAGTAAAGGAAGGAGAATAACAGGTGTTCAGTGAACGTTGACTTTGAAATGCATGCTAGACAAGAAAGTTAGAGGCTAACGAGGGGAACAAAGACGCGTTATGTTTTCGGAAGATATCGCGTAGATAAGGAAAAAGAAATCTTGGGAAGTTTTACAAACAGAGTACGACTGTTAGATTAGGTAAACAGAAGTAGGATAGAGGATAATATCGATCGATTAGATAAAACAGAGCTTGTGTATAGCGGGGGAACATCTTGAGATAACATAGGACGGGAGATTTTGAATACAAGTTGGAGTGAAATGAGAGATGCGCATACTCAAGAGGCGTATTTAAGAGGTTAAATTAGAACGACAGTTACCTGGTTTTTGTGGAAGACAGCGCCGGTTGAAAATTTTAATTAGGTTTTCTGCGTAAAGCACTTGTTTGGGGTTAAAATTCCAAGATTTCAACGACGGATAACAAATTGTACCGGGAATTGAGCGACCGTTGTGTTGTTTGTGCTGTGTTACCAAGAAAAGTGCTATAGGGGTATTGAAGATAGATGCACAGAGGTGGTTTTTGAAGCCTCTATAAATCATAAGGAGGTGGTGAACGCTCTCTTCTCTTTTACCTTCGATCGCCTACCAAGCTACTTAAAAAAAAAGCAATTAAGTGAAGTTTAGATCTTATAAAAATTTAATTAGCACAAGTGGGTGCACAGATATATTGGCAAGTCTGAAACAAATAAAAATGCAGTAAATAATTGCAATTAAACATCAAGTAAGTACAATTTTAGTACTTGTGATTGGAGGCGGTGTGTGTACTCTGAGTACCGATCGAGTTGATGGATGGACCAGTAGCAGGTGTACGGGAGCATGGTAGAACCTTACACTTGTGTGGAGGAATCTGGTTAGAAGCGGTTTGTTCAGGATAGTGTGAGGACACATGGAGATTGTAGGGCAGTCGAGAGGGACAATCACGTAGGAGATGGTGTCCAAGTAGAGAGCTGCTGACTCTACCTTTAGAAAACTTTTGTTGTTTTTGTGTGATTTTGTGGGTGACAATTTGGTGATTTTTGTGTGTATTTAGTATAATATAAGGACATTTTAATTGATGATTTACCTTGAAAAAGACTAGATGAAAAATTATTTATGTAATATTTTAATGGTATCACATGAAGGTGTAATCTTAGCTTGTTGTATAAAAGTAAAAGGGTTTTGGTAATTTTCAGTGCCATAGTCAGCACATAGATAAAGGAATGTTTTACTATGAGCTCATATTAGACCTGGGGTTTAGAGTAAAGATTGGTGGGAATAAGCCTAGTTACTTTAGGTTCATGAATGATGTAATAAAATTTCAAAATTATTTTATTTAAAAATGAGATTTATTTTCAAACTTGATAATATTTGGTAGATATCGAAATACATGAGGAGTGTAAACTGATATTTTAAATAATAATTGGATATGTTAATAAATCGTGATATACTTTTGGCAGTAAACTTTATTTTAGTAGGATAGGATTTTCAGGGAACGAGTGAGCAGCCGTGGCGAATATCCCTAAGGAAGGTGAAGGTTTTGGCGTTTGAATTGGAAGGCATCTTCAGAGGATATTGTTGTTGGGTGGTATGAATTGCAAGTCTAGGTGGTAGGGCTTCAATTTCAGGTAGGTGGAAAATTTTGTAACTACTTAAAAAGTTTTATGTGCTGTTACAACATTTTGACGGCTCAACTCTGGAACACGATTTTTACAGGAAAACATCACAGCATTATGGTACCCAAGTTGTGGGGTAAGAAATAGTGAGCCACCTAAGGAAGATACACAGCATTATGACACCCAAGTGTGGGACTGCGAAGTAAACATCACAACAATATATATATATATATATATATATATATATATAAAAAAGACATTATATATATATATATATATATATATAATATATATAAACTTCTTATACACTTATACTAAACTTATACTGCATTTATACTAAATTAGAGTCCAAGAATGTCTTTTTTATAACCTTATTATGTACAAATTTATCAACGTCAGATAATTTATCAGCATCCACTTAAAAATCATATTTAAACATATCTGATCAAGGTTTAATTATTTTCTTATATACTGGCAGAACCTACACCAAAAGCATGCCATCCTTCATATCAAATTATCGATGTACACGCACTCTACCCTACATTCAAATAGTCACATAAAAAAATCTTAACTACTACGAGTCATTCACTAAATTTAAACAAGATTTATTTTACTGTTACAATTCTACTGCTCGTTGCATTTGTCCAGAGCATAATCATCCATCCATGTTCCAAAATCATTCAAATTGTTTTAAAGTACCATTAAATACCGAGAAAAAATTTTTCTAATCATATATGTTTTATTTTGCAGTAGTCTAATTATTTTCAATTATTTATTCTCCATTTTGAAATCATTATAAGTACGTCAAATAATCTTACTCTCTTCTAGGTATTCAAAACACTTTTCCATCGCTTTCTGAATAGAATCGTCTTTTAAACTATATTTATATAAATTTCACTTCTAAGACTAGCATTTGTACTACATGATGTATTATCATCAGGTTTATTGTATCATGACGTTTGAATGAGGGCTGACCAGCATTCTTAACATCCGTTGAGTTTTATAAGAACGAGTCTCTGTGCTGTCAGCCTCTAGATCCTTCAGTGCTCTATCCCGAATATTCTAATGGGTTGTTCTCAAAGGCGGGTAATGCAACATTCTAAGATTTATCGTTTTCTTGTCTCGTACTATCAGTAATTGACGTCCTTTCCCTATCTTATCAATATTCAAAATTTTATTGTCGCCCTCGGATATTTCATCATTGGTTTTGTTTTGTTAGCAGTTCTAAAATATAGGTCAATTTAAAACATGTTCCTAGTTACTTTTCAATTCAAATATCTTTTTTTTTATTTAGAGGAAAGTTAAGATATTATACACGCATCTTCCTGTAGAATAAAAATCCTTCTAATATACCCACATATTTACACGTAATTTATACACAATTGAGTATTTCGGTAATAAAAATGTGAGACTCTTTGAAAACGCCCTCTCATGAACAGCATATAGTAAATACCATTATTCTTATCTTAGAACACGATTCCTTCATCATGAAGAATGAAAACTTTTTCAATCACGGCCCCTATGCATTTTGCTCCACATACCGAGCGTTTTCACAAATATATTATTCTCTATATAAATAAATATTCACATAATTGGACGTTTTCTTGAATTTCCTCAGGTTTAAGGCATTAGACGTTTACAAGATTATGCTATATAACCTCTAATCACATCTATACTCTTGGAGAAAACACTTACTGACATTGTTCACAAAACTAAAGATCATTTGAGGAAAGTTAGAGATTATACATACGTAGAGACCACAATTTGAAAAGTGTATGTAACAACTTTGACAATTCTTCTTCTACGATTTATTCAAAAACTTGCCTTTGCAATCTGTAAAGTTTATGATCACACAACTGCGATGCACCAAGAGAAGTCCTAAAGGTGAATGAAAGCATTATGTCTTTGACTCTTATGAAACCATCCAAAATGCCACAATTTATTACGACTATTTGTTACTTTACTTTTGCGTACAAATAGTTGTCTCATTAGAAAAGGTGCTTTGAAACTGGTATAAACAAACACATTTTTGAATATATAAATGTAGGTTTAAAAACTCGTGGTTCTTATGTCCGAAAAGGTAGCATAGCGTTTGATGAAATGGCTATTTGGGAACATTTGCAGCTTGATCCATTTGTAAATTGCTTATGAGGTGTATAAGTTTTTGGAACGAAGTGCCAAGGCATTGAACGTCATTGGAAGCAATCGCTTAATTTTTTTATTTTTCAAATCACCTTACCACTGCTTCAGAATTAAAGCTTGTACTCTAAAAGTTATAGATGCCGCGCAAAATTCTGCTTGTTTGAATGTAGTTGCAAAAATTTGCGATATGGGAACTAATAATGTAAAATTGTTCAAAAAATTACATTCTAGTATCAAAAGCCTTTTATAGAATGTAATGGAGTCCAAAATCTACACCATATTTGATGTCCCAAGTTATTGAAATATTTTGTACGTTTATCTAGCAAATATTCAGTGCCTTTACAAGTAAAAGTTGGTGTTGATAATTGTGAAACAATGAGTGCGAGATATTTAATTGTAGAAACTCACAAAATACATAAAACAATTACCATTTTGCTTTAGAATGCTCCACAACTTAAAGGATACACGTCAAACCTTATATACTTGATATTATGATAGTAAAATTTGCTGTTCTAATAAGTACATTGATTTTTTCATACCTATGTTCGTTTATGAGTAGAGGTTAGTATCATTTAGCAATTGCTACCTAATAATAAGTATTACAAGACCCAAAGTTAATACTTTTAGTCATATAGCTTCTAGTATTTCTTTTACTGAAGTAAATGATTTTGTTTCTATCCACTTTTGTGTTGGAATCTGATAAGTTGTAAGGCAGATTTTTTGAGTTCCTTCAGAAGTATTTCAAATAGTCGACATTAAATTATTGAAAATAGAAAATAGTTTGCTGTTAAATTTATATGTATAGTTATCTAAAATTACTCTTATTGTCACACCTGCTTTGTCACAAAAAACACTTGCAGCTGCTACATTTATGTACTATATGAATGAGTTCTTTGACAGTTTAAATGGCACTTGTGAAACTGCTCTTGATGGTAAAGATAAGCGCTGTTTTATAACTGCAAAAACCTCTCATTTTAAATATTGGGTGCTTGCCTATGAAATGGTTTATGAATAGATATTTCGGAGAATCACAAAAACAGGACCCCCATAACAAATTGGTTGGTTAGCAACTCTGAAAGTCATTAAGGAAACTTGGAAAACATTGAGAAGTTTAGGCTTCCAATCAATATATGTGTCCACGTTGTTTAAATCAAGATGCTCTTGAAAACTTATTGGCGGCATACGATATGCATGGGGCAACAATGAAAATTCCGCATAGCTACTTTGAAAATGCAAATTATTTATGGATTATTAAATTAAAGTTTCCCTGGTGATGATTTTGCAGATGATGGATATTTAAGTAACATACGTTCATCTATTCATCTATTTCTACGGAATCTATTTCTCATTCTACAGAACATATTGTTCAAGGTACAACTGACTCGCTGACTGATTCATAGCAGATTGCAGAAATTGTGGCGGCTATAAGTACTGAACAAGTAAAAACATTTTCTGTGGCATATGTGCCTGGCTATATTGCTTTTATATTTTGGAAAGAAAGTTTTAATTGTGAAAAATGCCATACAGCTTTTCTGGGCAACCCAGAATTTTCTTTTAATTTGTTTTTATCGCAGAAGGGATATTCTGAAAAAACTTGTAGACTTATCGTTCAGAATATTTAGAAGCAAGCGTTTCTCATGCAGTACACCAGTTGGAAGAAACCCTATCTATGATTTCTGTTGACGTTGGTATAAAAACATTTTCAAGTTTCTCTACACCTGTAGTTTTATGGATTATCTGTATACACATAGTTCCTTTATTATATCTTCAATTACAATATCTGTCTGTGGTATAGCTTTCCTTTTGTTCACAACAACATACAAAAAAAAAATTCCATAGTACTTGTATGTAAATTAAAAAATGTCAGCATTCAAAATTTAAACGATTCATTTCTGCTCTTGCTAAGAGAAAGTTTACTTTTGTACTAATTTTGTACTTCCACTTATAACATTTCAAATGTTACGTTCATATTATATTTATATTGTTGTATGGAACAATGCATACTGTTAAATTTAGGCAACCCAGAATACAAGACAAAATATGCATTGAGTACCCACATCTACGTTTATTAAAACCAAAATTTATAAATATTACACATCTCAAATAGTCACTTAGTTACCATTTAGAACACCCTTAATATTTTTATTATGTTTATTTGAATAATTAGTTTGGATATAACGTAAACAAACATCTATACTCGTTTATTAAATATTACTTGATGATGTAGGGCAGCCATCTGTCGTAGACATTCACAAACTAGTAGATATCGTTTAACAGAACGTGGCTAGAAATAACCATCCGCGTCAACTCGTACAACTAGTCTGTCATCAAAAAAGGGAGTCAAAGATTGTCCTTCAAGAAAGCAATATGAATCATTTGATAGAATAGCGATTGGGTAGTGTTAACAACGTCGTGAAGCTATTCCACTGACCGTCTTTAAAATTAATTAACAATGGTTTGTATTGCTAAATTAGATTGACGCCATTAATTCTGGTTTCTTTCCACAGCGCATTTGGAGTAACGGTTAGTGTAGCATTTGATGTAAGATCTATCGTGGCATTTAGTGCAATGTTTAAATAATATTTAAGTAACATAAATAACGTTGAAATAACATGCAAGTAATATTAAAACTTGGGATCTGATCTTAAAATCATCTAGAATACAGACACGTGTTTTATTAATTTGGCTTTGAAGAAGTGTTAAAATACTTACATCTGAGAGAAATGTTGGTAATTTCCAATACTGTATAATTAGTCCACGTTATCAACTTATTTGGATAAAGTAAATTGGACAACTCTCATTTAAATTCGAAGATAAAGTTTTGTTTGTTTCGTTATAGTATTGTAACGGGCTACTACTACCGCGTTTCTTTAATTTAAAACAAGTAATAACAAACGTCTTTATTACTTACTGTTCACAAGTCTAATTAAAGTATATGCCTTGTTTATAGATGTTTTCAGTCCACTTAACAATGAAGCACTATTACACTAATGAATTTACAAGCACTAATATCTTCTTAAACTATCTTCTTTACCATAGGTCCATTAACAACACTAACACAACTATTTGTTTATACACTTCTATTTATTTATGTATACTACAAGCTGCATGTACATTAGACACAGCATATCACATTTATGTACACCTTTAAAAGCTCAAAACTACTATTACTTTACAACGTTATAATTTATATACGACATTCTAGTATAGAATGACCCTTGCATTCATTAGCGGTCTTATATATACTCTGGATTACAAGGATGACTCATGCCCCTGTAATTTCTAGAAGAATTCTGGAATCCTTGAGAAGGCGCTGTGCCCCGAGCGTTTGTATGTTTGACGGGTTGCCTAATAGTGGATCGCAACAGTATGTAACAGACATATGGTTTTTTATAATTATAAAGTATTTAAGATCTATATAGTTTGACTGTAAGTAGAAAATGAATCCAGTTTGTTACGTAAATTTCTTTGTTGTAATTTTGAGAACCAAACACTAAGGTTCAAATTTCTTTTATTCTTTAAGATTTAAAATAATAAGAATAATTACATTTTTTTAATATTAAGAATACAGAATTTATTATGAAATATCAAACCTATAAATTGCTAATTTGTAATGGAAATATTTTTGTTTTACATTGTATGATCTAAAAGAAATTCCTATCTCTTTTTTTATAAGAAAATTTTCACAGTAATTAAAAAGATATAATGTTCTAAAGATACTTGGTTAAGTTATGAGAGCAAAGTAATAATTACTTTAAGTTATTTCTTTAATTTTGAACTACAGTAGAGGAGCAAATAGCTGCTTCATGTGTCTTAATTTTAAACTTACGTTTTCTTTCAGGTATCTCATTGTTGTACTTAATTTTTCGTATTAGTATCAATTTTTTGGGTTCAAGATTTCCCTTTTTTACTGAATGTAGTGGCGCTCATTAAATCATCTTTGAAAACAACCCCCATGCCCGTTCCGTTGCTATCTACTGCTTAGAGTAAAGTCTAAAGTTTATCTGTGATGTAACACTTTAGTTTTAGGCAAATAATGCACTTCGTGCTATGTGGGTTGCCGGAATTTAGGCGGGAAAGTCGTTGCTAACGTATTTAAAATTTCACGCAGTCGTAATTGGATAATCCTGTGCATTGAAAGGTAAACTTCAAAGATCATTCTTGTCGTTGGCAGACACGTTTTTTGAAAAGGTGGTGTGTGAGTTTTTGAGCCATCATGAGTAGAAGAAAGCTCCAGTCATGGCAATTGCACTTAGCTTGGCGTTGGGGCCTTAGCACCGAGCCATGTTAGAACACAGTTCTAATTAAGATTGAGTATTTATAGAACGCAAGCAGCTTTAGATTATAGAATTTATGAATTAGAAAAATAAAGCAACCATTTCAATACCAATCATTGCAATTCAAGATGGAATTCTTAGTTTTTATAAAGAAGTTTTCGTGGATCGCAGTGAAGATGGCGGACTCCAGATGCTCTGATTACACAGGTGTTCTGTATTTTATTGTTATTACTTAATACTGTCAAGCTTTGGTGAGTACAACTCCTTTTTTTACAATCCAGGGAATCAACACATAAGTGATGAACGTTTTGTTTGAGAAGTCGAGTTAGCTAAACTCAAAAGTAATTAGTTAGCAAATATGAGATTCAGCATTTTTTGATTTACAAGTCCAAACGGTATCTTATTAAGACAAATCATATTTTTATTTGGTGTAGTTAAGATGATTTGGCAATTTTTTATGTAGCTGTATTCTTATGTTAAATTATTCGTTAAGAACAACATTTCAAAACAGCATATGTAATGATAAGAATCTAGTTTTCCATGTTTCTTTAAAATAGATGACACTTATGTTACTAAGTTTTATATTGAGATAATTCATGATATAGAGAAAATTCAGTAAGACCTTAGAAAGACTAAAGTATAAACTAAAGACATTTTTTGTGAGCTATATCAAAGATCTCTGATTACAGCATATGAATAATGTAATAAGATATTAAGTAATTTTTTTATGACAAGCCTAGCCTGTTAATAACTGTGAATTTTGCCCACTTAACATATTCTTCAGCATTCACTTTCGTGCCATCGTATTTACACTATATTTTTTTTAAAATTCTTTTGTACAAAGACGAAGAGAAACAAATTTTATTCCATACTAGTCAAAACTCACAATCGTTTTATTTCTAACAGCTCAATAAAAGAAATAAATAATCTATCCATTTTGATTGAGATAAAAATAATCTATCCATTTTGATTCAGATAATGAAAAGTAAAGAAATTATGTTACTACATATCTAAAGTCAAGTAGATATCATTCCCTAAAGGTTTATCTGTGTCTATCCTTAGGATGAATTTTGTGTGTTAGCTTTATTGACGCAGTGGCGCGCAAGTTTATTTAGATTTCAGGTTTAGTCTCACAAAATACCTCGACCATCTCATGCCTCCGCAGGAATAGACCCCGAATATAGACCGAGAGCATCCTATTTTTCTTTCGCAACACAGTTTGGCCTTACTACACCCTCAATTAAGGCCATCCTCATAAAATCTATATCTGGCGAAAGAAAAACAATTACAGTGAGGCATACAAATTTTCCCAAAAGGAAAAATTGTAACACACTTAAAAATATTAATCCATATTTCTAACCTGATCTTTTAAAATTATTGTTTCGTAACATATGTTCAGACCGATCTGAAAGCAGTATTCGTAAATCGGCAGGCAAAATTAAAAACACTTGAACACAGGGTTTTGGTTTGTTGCATCAACGTTCCCAAATTGAAACGCCTTTAATAACCACCAACACATAAAGTTAATGGTCAACTTTCTGATCGTGTTATACCACTATTACTGGTGAAATATTTATATGGTCGATAAAACAGTTTGCAAGGTATTACACATTTATATGGTGATAGATAGTTCCTAAAAGCCGGTAATACAGTTACCAAAGTTCATAAGATACATCGCGCAATGAATAAGGCGAGTGACGCCTCTAGCGGAGGACAACGCGAACCCCTTTTACAGGTTTCGCGTAGCCAACTACCATGACGTCACCGATACAAAAGGTATATTGCGCAATAATTAGCAATATAAAAATTAAACACGATAAAGGCAAACAATTTAGCTAAAAATCTACTTACATCAAAAATCCGGCATCCGGCAGGAAGTCGCGCTACGGTAGGCCTCTGCTCCGGTTCTGTTAGCTGAGCATGAACATCCGGTCGTGGGCTGCTCCAGGTCATATCAGTCCTAAATGTAGTGGAACGACAGGAATAGGTTAATTAGGAAAAGACAAAACAAAGATAAGCAAGGCAAGGGAATCTACATAGTAAGATAAGATACGCTACCGGCACGACTACTTCACTTGAAGATCAAAGGAAAACAGCCACGATTCAGGGCGTCACGGAAACACTTCTCCCCACCCCTTGTCTAGTATTGCCCTACCCCTCTAGGGATAAGCACACTGCGCAAGCTCACTACTCTGACGTATCGGAAGCACCGCCTAGTCTATTTAAAAATTCCCGCGTCTCGCGTATTTGAAAATATGGCGGGAAACTTCCGTACACCAAAAACTAACCTAAAACAATGTTTAAGTGGCAATGGCACGTAACAATCGCGACAAAGCCACAAAAGAAAAACTTAAAAGAAAAAGTCTGTTAGCACAGTAACAGCTTAAAATCTAAATCCTAACTACCCTACATAAACCCTAACTTAAAACCTACAGAAAGTTTATATAAGGCGCCACATGGTTTTTTCGACCGAAAACACGCTCACCAAGTACCAGGAAACGGAATAGGTAGCCCGATAGTCTTTGACTACACTAATTATCGACAGCACAAATTTGTCGGGAGCATGAAACACTACTTAAACTAACACGGTGCGACAAGTCGCCTAAACTATCTAAACCTATCTAACTAAAGCTAACATAAAAGTTGTTATGTGCAGACACACATGAGTGTTGCATCAAAACTATTCTTCTTTTTGGCAAGAAGTGCCCAAATTTAAAAATGTTCATGGAGTGCGTCACTCGGCACTCTAGCAAATTTTGTTACTGGTACTTTGGTTTTCCAACGATGCACATTTAAAACTTGTCCATGACATAGTTGTGAATCAACAAATTTACCAAAAGTACCACCTACTAAATCCTTATATGCTAACCTGACAAATTACATTTCTAAATCGGGTTAGCTTTTTCACTTAAATTTCAGAAAAAAAATAATTCCCACGTCTGGTCATATATACCACACGTTAGGACGATAAAAAGATAAGGCAAGATCTCAAATTGTTGTTAAAGATAGTAGATAAGATAATGATATTAAGCTTAAGTTGTTATCCTCAAAGGTAATGAATAAGATAACGGTATTAAGCTTTAGTTATTATTTGAGATACTCGATAAGATAACACGATATTAAGCTAAAGTGATTATAAGAGATAGTAGGTAAGGTGACATGAATTTAAACAAAAGTTATTACTAAATCATCAAACCATCAACTTGGAAAATTGCAAAGTTGTTCCCGATCTTTAAGTCTGGTAAAAAAGACCAAGTAGATAATTATAGAGGAATATCACTATTATCCACTATTCCTAAGTTAATGGAAGCTATTATTTCTGACGAAGTTTTTGAAACCTTTAAAAATTGCATAGTCGAAGAACAACATGGATTCTTTAAGGGCCGCTCTACTTGTACTAACTTGGCAGTCTATCAGAATTTTCTAATTTCGTCACTTGAAAGTGGCAAACAAATAGATGTGATATACACAGATATCCAGAAGGCATTTGATAGTGTGTGTCATGAATTATTATGTTCCCAATTACATTTATTGGGAATACATAGCAATTACCTTAAATGGATAAGTTCTTTTCTGGTTGGACGAGTTCAAAAAGTTGTTATTGGTGGGGCAAGTTCAATTGATATTTCAGTTACCTCCGGAGTTCCTCAGGGGTCTCATTTGGGTCCTATTTTATTTAGCCTTTTCATAAATGACATATCCCAAATACTACGTAACACTAAGTTCCTGTTGTATGCAGATGACCTCAAACTGTTTGCAGCTGTTGATTCTACACAAGACTGTATCATGATCCAAAACGATATCAATAACCTTGTTCGATGGTGTGACATGAAAAAGCTGTGCTTAAATATCAGTAAATGCAAAGTTATGAGATTTTACAGATGCAGAGACCCGATTGTTTATGAGTACGTTTGTAAATCCCAAGTTCTAGAATCTGTTTCCACTATTAATGATTTGGGTGTAACATATGATTCGAAGTTAGCCTTCAGCTGCCACATTGATAACATTAATATTAAAGCTTTCAGGATGTTGGGCTTCATCAAAAGGTACACAAAACATTTTTCAGATGTTACTGCAATCAAAGCTTTGTATAATGGTTTAGTACTTAGTATCCTTGAATACAATAGTATTATTTGGTCTCCTATTTATATTTGTCATTCTACGAGACTAGAGCGTATTCAAAATAAATTCACTAAGTATCTCTTGTGGAAACTTCACTTTACACACGACGCTTTTACAGCAAGTACCAGATTGCAATTGTGTGGCATGACTACCCTGCACCAGAGAAGACTTAATGCTATGCTAATATTCTTGTTCAAGCTTGTCAATGGTCTTGTAATTTGTGAATCCTTACTTGCTGAGGTATTGCTTCAATACCACAGCGTAACACACGATGGTACGCTTTATTTCAAGAAAGGCAACATCGAACTAACTATGGCACCTACCACATATCAGATCGGCTATTGGTTAACTATAATAAACATTTTTCAAGAATTGATTTGTTTAGTTTAAGTTTGAGTGCAGTGAAGAAGATTGCATGATCCCTTAGAAAGAAAGGGGCAAGCAATATTTAGGATTATTGCTCTATTGTCTGTTTTATTATACCATATTGTTATATTATTATGTTGTTATGTTATTATATTTTTATTTTTAGTTAAAGGTGGTCAGTTGGAAACAATGTTTCTGTAGTGCCATATTTTTAAATAAATAAATAAATAAAGATAACCGGTAAGATAACGCGAAATAACTCAAAGTCATTCCTAACGGTAGTCGGTAAGATAACAAGAAATTAAACCAAAATTATTACTAACGATAGTCAGTAAGATAACGATACTAAACTAAAGTTATTATTAAGGTAATCGGTAAGATAACGATATTAAAACTAAGGGTATTGTAAAAGATAATAAAGAAGACAAAGATATTGGCCTGGTTATTACCCAAGACAATGAATAACAACAAAAGAGTGGCTCCAGTAGAGCCGTTTAAATGGGATTAACTCGTGCCCTCTAAAAAGAGAAACCCGTGAAGCAGGTCCGTTCACACGAAACAGCACGAGAGACCGGCAAAGACATTTGGGTGCATTCCTGCACCCGGCGGTAATTGATATCGGTGATACTATCACCCGATACCCATACGGTATATAACGACATATATACTCATTCACTCACACATTCACACACTCATACATACTTTCACTGCCAGAGCCCATGCACTGACAGCGGCACCGCATGACCCCACGAAAGATTCGCAGAGACATGGTCCAGGTGTCTGTGAAAACCTCCCGCGCAACCACACGGTGACTAACAGAAATGAAAAGGCAGTAGAGAAACAGGAACGGTAAAAAAGAAGGAGGTTGGTTTTTTAGAGTGCATAAGAGGCACCTCCAGGTAGAAGAAAGTAGAGGAAGGGCTCGCATTGAGCAAAAGCGACAGAGGGAAAGGTGGATAGCAAAGCGCTACTCAACCAACCAGTGTGGTCAGTAGCTCGGAATGAGGGAACATCATTCTTATGTGGCAGACGGGTGTTCCGGGACAAGAACAGGTCCACCGAAAGAAGAATAAGGCATAGCGGAGATAGCGGGTTAAGAAAAAAGTATAGTTTTTGGACAAGCGTCCGAGAGAAGGTAGAGAGTTGTCCCTATTAAACACAGCGCAGTCTGAAGGACCACCTGCGATATTAATCCGACAAGATAAGGTATCACATATGTTAACATTCACTAGACTCTCAAGAGAACTAGTGCGATCATTTTCCTAACGAGTACATTGACTATGATAAGAAAATCAGAAAAAAGTTGACACAACAACTTAAAAGTATCATTACAGATACAAACACACAAAAACAAACTGTTTTAAGGTAGTTTTTTAAAACGGTAGCACCCTAAACACACAAAAATGCCCAATTATAAGCAGTTAAATACAGATACACTGTCCCCATATGCTAAAACAACCGAGAATTTAATAAGATAACAATAAAAAGCAATAGCATCTCACCACAAAGTTCAATAAAAAACAATGAAAAAAAATGTTTATAAGTTATGTAGAATTAATAGAAAAAGAAAGAAATAATGTTGTAGTATAATGTAGGCGACTGCAATAATTCAGAAGAAAAACACATGGAATAGGTAGTCCTAGTTTTTGCAACTGCGAATATGAACTATTTCTTACAAAGGCATAGGTCATGACCCCTATGTTGGCCCAAAGAAAAAAATCATCCACTCAACATCAGCTAAAACCAATCATAAAAATTCAATGAGTTATTACAACCAAAGTTACGACAATTACCATACAATTAAACCATGTAAGAAAAATACTAAAAACCAAATAATATGCTGTAGGAAAAGTTCTAGGGTTGATTAAATGAAACGACAGAGTTATATTGGGGGGTATAGAGAATGAAGTGATACATAAGTAACGGTATGGTCAAAGAAAAGTCAACCAACGAAAAAGATAGCTAAATTAAGATAAGTAAAGTTAAACGTGTACGAGATTATATACTGTACGAGAGAGGGAATAAGTAATTAAAGTTAACTAATTAGTGGCGAGAACAAAAAATATTAGGTAAATCGTGAGGATTTAATCATATTAAGGTACCAGGTATCCAGAATTAAATTTGGAAAGTTAAGAGAAACGACATCACGAGATAAGGCATCAGGTACGATATTTCATTTGCCAGGCCTATGCCTAACATCGAAAGTAAATTGAGAGATACGCAAGTTGCATCTTGCGAAACGACCTACGGGTTATTTTAAGTTATTAAGCCACGTGAGAGCAGAAAACATTAGGTACATTGTCAAAGAAGTAAACGTGACAAGCTCTTAGATATACGTAAAGTTAAACGATTTTAAAGACAATTTCAAGGCATTCAAAGAGATTCAAATTGATATGTAAAGAGATAATAGCAATAGACATTCTATAAAGCATATTTTTACTGGGATGGGAAGTTCTCATTAGAGTACCACCCAAACCAATAAGGAAAAAATTTCAACATCATTATTAAAAAAATGATTTACAAATTGTAAAGCGACAACTTACCAACCGAATTCTCGTCTAGAGTTACAATGCTATACGACTGGCCTTTGGGTCTCGTTCTAGACTTACAGAGCTATACGACCAAATCCGACTGTAAACCTCGCTCAACAGATGTTAAGGTACGTAGTTGAAATATCAATAACTAAAAAAATATGCAATCAGACAAAATCAAACTCGCAACATGAAAGAAAAATTGCACGACACCTATACAAAAGGTATTCCAAATTTTTAGAATGTTCTTTCGATATTGCGGGGGTTAACAAGTATCCTAAATGAGTTTAAATAATAAACGTTAACGGAAATTTCTTTAATTTAGTATTCAAGGAACAGATATAAAGAGATGCATTTTATTACAACATTTTGAAAGGTAAAAATATGGTCTAGGTAATTTCGTTATTGTATACAAGGCAAGAACCTTTATAAAACGCATTTATAGGTTATACTGGTTAAACCATACAAAGGAAAAACTTTAAAACTATATATCCAAACAAGATAATATCTAAGGGAACAAAATATATTAGGGTTGGGTCAAAATAACGCTTTAAAAGACACTAAAAACTTAACAGGAAATCTCTATTTAGGCAAACAATTTTGTTATTCAATAAGAAATCACTAAGGCATTTTTTAAAACGTAACATACAAGACAATGCATTTAAGGTTCAAAAAACGGGCTTTTAAGGTTAAGAAAACAATAAAAGTTATATTTTAATAGATAATTTTGCAATAAACTGTGTTTTAAAGGTATCTCTAACCAAGGTAAATGCTTAATTTACGTATACTTACTTGCATAAAAAAAATAGGGTCAGCTAATTTCCTAAAGGTCATATTTGAATCCAAAAATAAACCACTCACAACAACATAATTGAAGTTAACAAACAGATCGCACATTCTAAATTTAGAAAAATATTATATTAAAAAAACACATTCCATAAACAACAGTTATATTTTAATTTCAAAATGGCGGTATAACCTGTTATTGCCAAGCAACTGGTTTTGACATCTGAAAGAATGCGTGTTCCAAAACACCTATTAGTTTCAAGGTTATAGATATTTGATAGTTAATTTTTATGTGAAAAAACTATTTTTAAATAACATCGATAATACATTGAATGTTTATAAAGGAAATTATTATAACCTAAAAACAAAGGAAAAACCCCTAAGCTACGTTGAAGGCGCCATTGTTATAACACTAGTTTTGGTGAAACATTTATATGGTCGATAAAACAGTTTGCAAGGTATTACACATTTATATGGTGATAGATAGTTCCTAAAAGCCGGTAATACAGTTACCAAAGTTCATAAGATACATCGCGCAATGAATAAGGCGAGTGACGCCTCTAGCGGAGGACAACGCGAACCCCTTTTACAGGTTTCGCGTAGCCAACTACCATGACGTCACCGATACAAAAGGTATATTGCGCAATAATTAGCAATATAAAAATTAAACACGATAAAGGCAAACAATTTAGCTAAAAATCTACTTACATCAAAAATCCGGCATCCGGCAGGAAGTCGCGCTACGGTAGGCCTCTGCTCTGGTGCTGTTGGCTGAGCATGGACATCCGGTCGTGGGCTGCTCCAGGTCATATCAGTCCTAAATGTAGTGGAACGACAGAATAGGTTAATTAGGAAAAGACAAAACAAAGATAAGCAAGGCAAGGGAATCTACATAGTAAGATAAGATACGCTACCGGCACGACTACTTCACTTGAAGATCAAAGGAAAACAGCCACGATTCAGGGCGTCACGGAAACACTTCTCCCCACCCCTTGTCTAGTATTGCCCTACCTCTCTAGGGATAAGCACACTGCGCAAGCTCACTACTCTGACGTATCGGAAGCACCGCCTAGTCTATTTAAAAATTCCCGCGTCTCGCGTATTTGAAAATATGGCGGGAAACTTCCGTACACCAAAAACTAACCTAAAACAATGTTTAAGTGGCAATGGCACGTAACAATCGACAATATATCATGAAGCTTCTTGGTTATTTGACTGCTGCGACATTTACTGTATTATCAAAAAACACTGTTTAATTGCATTTGTTAGAATGGATGTGCTACATGCGCGACACAAGACCCATTTTTCAGAATAGATTGTGGTCATCGGAAGGCTGATAGTTAATATTAAATTTAAAGGTACAATTAAATTATATATGCGTTCGTTTAACTTGTGTGCATTTACCAAGTTATCAAAAAACATTAATTTTTGGCATTTATTAGACTGAATGTATCACATTAAGAGATACAAAACCCAATTTTCAAAGTTGATTACCCCTCAGAGAAGGTTAATATCAAAGTTCTTAAATTCCATTAGAGTGTTATACATCAACCTTTGGCGTGTGGCATATTTGTTCTAACAAACGCGATAAAGCCATGTTGTTTGATAACGGTATATGCATAGCGACCAAATGGTAAAAAACTTTGTGGTAATTACCATTATAAAATTATCCTAATCATGCAGGTACGTCAATTTTAATTCTCACATCCATTAAAACATAGTGCAGCATCACCATTGTATATTACCGAACATATGTTATTTTTGAGAATAAACACAAAAGAATTTCCCTTTAAAAGCACTAACCATTTAAACGTGTTTCGAAATTTTTGTTAATTATTGCTTCACAAATAGCAGTTTCAAACAGTAGGCAAGCCTGTAAAAAAAATCAAAACCATCTCAAATGTAATGATGTATATTTAAACCTTTTAAAACTGCATTTTATAATTAAGCACTGTATTAGGCCTAAAATAGCCTTTCTACATAATCGTTGTATAACTTAAAATTAATTGTCTTAAAATATAAATGTATCTATTACATCTACAAATTTGTTGATGCAAAAACAGCACTTTATTTCTTTATTTGTATCAGTTTTGTATAAAATAACAGCATACAAGAATATTATACTTTTAAGGTTATTTTGGATCACCTGGCACTGCATTTATTAATCATCAGCTGCATTGGTAACATTTTCATAATTATGAAAGCGCAATCTAATTATTAATTACAATGCCTAATAAAAACTACAGAGAATTATCATCATAATATTATGCTGTTTATTATAACGCAAATAAATAAGGACATTGTCTATCTATTAGTATAATCTAGTAGTGTGTATTAATTAAATTTACAGGAGTGTTGTTTCGTTTATCAAACAAATAATAACCGACTTCAAGTATTTCGGTAATGCAGTCTTTGGTATTATAATCTTAACAATTAAGTACAAAATCATAGAAAATATCACGCTTCAATCACGCAAGTAACTAACTCACATTCAATCATTTATATTCATTATTAAATAAAACTCTGCGAAACAACCACTGCTAAAATTTAAAAAGGACCTGCTTTTTTTACAATTAATCAAGTGATCATTCGCCTCCTGTTACTGCCACTTCCCTAAACATTGAAGCTGTATCGTTTAGCACTTTTTCTATAATAGGTGAATCGATCAATCTATCTGATCTATCGTGCATGCTGTGATCTTCTAAATCTGAATCGTCACCCTTGCGATGTTCTTCTTCTTCCTCTAAGATTGTTTGAGAATTATTTGAATCAAGGCTACTTTGTGAAGTACTTTCTTGAAGTTTCATATCCTAAAAAATAAAGGATTTAACAAATACAATAGTCATCTTATTAAATTTTTTTAAATACTCTTAGTTATCAAGTCCCAACAGCTATTACGCAATTGGAAATGGAAAAACCGATGTAAATTAAATGAGGTTTTAACAATGACTCGTTAATAAACTTTAATTAGTTATGAATATGTCTCTTTTATTGCTTCTTTTGCGTTCAACAGTTCACTATTTGCAAAACGAAAAAGATAAGTGGATTCAAAATATACTTTTACGAATAAAATTTTATGATTTTAAAGAAAAATTGGAAGTACATAATTGGAGTTTTACTCCAATGGCTTTATAGTTGACTTACTCATGCTGTAGCATCTGTTTCATATAGTACACTAATGATACCAAAGATCTCATTAAACCTTTATACTTCCACTTATATCATCCAAATATCATTCAAAACAACTCACATATTGTCTTGCTATGAATAGAAACTTCTCAAAACTTACAGAAAACCAGCTTTATGACATAATTTTTAAAAGAAGTTTTAAACTATGGCTTGTTACATGCCGAAAATCGGCTATGTAAACATTTCTGATTTTAGTTTTAAATATGTGACTGAAATCGCACCAATATTTTAAAAAATAGACTTGTGCGTGCATTTCCGTCACTTTAGACAGTTGCGTCGGTGCCAGAGAATGCGCACGCGTGGAGTGTGGAAGGAAGTGCGTGTTTTTCCGACACGACGGGACTAGTCAACGAAAACATCGAACAGTGAGGTTGATCTGTGTCGTCTTTTTATCTTGTCTTCTCTTTCAGATATGTAGGTTTCCTGTATCGTACCTTTTATCGCTCCCCACCTTATTCCTATCGTATCGATACAACAAAAGAAGAGGGAAGACAAATCAATTTGGTTTCGACGAGGGCGAAGGCCGACCCACGCCTAACTAACGCCGAGATCCTGCCGCAAGAATAGCCACAATAAGAGCTCCACATTTTACGTGAGTACATTTTATTCTTTCCCTTTGTATGTGATACAAATTTGAGACGCAGTAATTTATTTAGTTACAAACTCAACAGGTCATTGACCCAATTATAGAGTAAGAAAAATAATAACAAAAATAAAAATGTATACAGTAATATGTAACTCATTATCACTTGGCACAAATATGTCATTATATTAGAACAATATCTAGTCTTTCCTTCATCATTTCTGGTTTACTATTAAAAATGTCCAATTCACTTTGTATGCTGTTGTATAGTCTGCACATAACATTCAAGGGTGCATTTTTATAATTATTTGAATGCACCTGATCCACTCTGAAGGTAAGTGTGCTTCTTGTGTGGTACGGTTGTGCATTAATATTAATTAGTGATAGAAGATATGGGTTATCTACCCTGTTATTTAAAAGCTTGTATAGATAAGTAACAGATGCAATTTTGGGTCTAAGTTCAAGCGATTGTAAATCGTAGCTTGCTAATAGTTCTTTTTTTGTAATACTTAAGTCATAGTGACCATTGTCTTTGTAATATAGATATCTTAAGCACCTCTGTTGTATTTTTTCTATAGTATATTTATGACATTCATACTCTGGACTCCATATAACAGATGCATATTCCAATATGGTCCTAACCAGTACTATAAATAATATCCTAATACAGGATGTACTTGTAAATTGTCGTGTATTACGTATTATAAATCCATACATTTTATTTGCTTTGTTTGTTAATACATTGATGTGCATTTTAAATGACAATCTACTATCAAATAGAACTTCCAAATCCTGATATTCATTTACATGATCCAATATTTTCCCATCGTTTTTATAGTTGTATACTATGGGGTTATATTTCCGAGTAAATGTTAAGATCTTACATTTATCGATATTCAAGTACAGCTTATATTTTTTACTTCAATCAATTATGTTATCAAGATCCATTTGTAACAATTTACAGCTTTCCATATCTTCAATTGTTATATATATATTTTTAAGTCATCCGCATATAACAAAAACGAAGCATAATTTATTACCAAAGACAAGTTATTTATATATAATAAAAACATCAATGGACCCAGATTGGAGCCCTGATGATGCTGTATAACATCGAGACTGGTATCCATTTAGAGCCACCATTTGTTTGCATTCTATTAAATAAGATTTGAAAAACTTTACTACATTATCACTAAAACCATACACTTTGCTTAAGACTTCTAGTAAAATTTCATGTGATACCTTGTCAAATGCCTTCGTGAAATCAGTGTAGATAACGTCCACTTGCCCCCCCATATCCATTTCTTTAGAAATGTACTGTGTTATGTTACTCAAGTTTGTTAAAGTAGATCGTTTCTTGACAAATCCATGTTGGTAAGTAGTTATTTTTTGTGATATCTCCGTGTATATGCGCTTGTAGACTATTGTTTCAAAAAATTTTGCTGGTGCCGATAATATAGATATTGGTCTATAATTTTTTATGTTGAATTTATCCCCCTTTTTAAAAATTGGTATAACTTTTGTTAGTTTCCATTGATCTGGAAAAGTGCAGGTTTTAAGACTCAAATTGCAAATCGTTTTTAATGGATAGCAGAAGTAATCTATTAGTGCCTTCAGAACATATGAAGGTACATTATCAGGTCCAGTAGCCTTAGTTACCTTTAACTGTCTTGCTGCTTCTAGTATCTCAGAATCTTCTATAGAATTAATTGTCACCAATCTTGCATTCATTTCAAAACTTACGAAGCCATTACTTGAAGTATGTTTCTCTGAATCATACACTGATTCAAAATATTTAGCAAATGCATCTGCTATATTTTGGCCTGCAGAATACTCACTTTCATTATAAAACATTCTATTAGGAATTCTAATTGATCCCTTTTTAGCTTTAATGTAGTTCCAAAATGACTTGTAATCATCCCTAATGTTATTTTGAATCTGTAATAAGTACTGTTTGTATGCTACATCGATGTCTAGCTTTATTTTTGCCCTCAACTTCAAGTAATGCTTGTGTACTTCAGGTTTATGTGTATTGTTTAATTGCCGTCTTAATTTTTCTTTCATTTTTATATCCTTTATTATTTCATATATTTTTGCATAAAATTCGTTTACAGCATCATTTACATCTGTGCATAGTTCCAAGCTATGCCAGTTAACTTCCTTGATTGGGGCATTCAATACGCTAAAATTTGTTTTGCTGAAATTGTATTTATAACCAATGTTGGTTAATTCTTTTGTTCTATCCACTTTTACTGATATTTCTATTAATAGGGCTGGATGATGAAGATCCTCTTTCACCAGACTAAAAGCATAGTGCTGCACCATACATCTATATTTTGACATTACTAGATCTAAAATGCGTTTGTTCTGATTATGTATGTGATTGAATTGCTCCATATCATAAAAATCCATCAGGTTTATGTATTGCTGTATATAATCATCTGTAAAAGTGTTGTCTAAGTAGTAGTTACTTAGAGATAGAATATTAAAGTCTCCCACAATTATAAACTTCTTGCCATATAAAAATTTGGCATTTTCTAAAAAGGTATAAAAATGTTCTCTAGCTATTATGGTACAATTAGGTGCGATATATATTACTAGTACATATAAGTGAGATACCTTATTGTAATGTACATCAACACAGAGTATATCTATGTCAGGATCTTGCTTGTAGTTAATATCTACCAGCCTACTTTTATACACCTCTTTTATGGCAAGTAATTTTGCCATCTCTCTACTCCTGCTCTTATATAGTATCATGTTATTTGGCACAATCTCCGCATCCAACACTGAATCAGGAAGCCATGATTCTGTAATAGCTACAGCATCATATTCCTTGTATGATGCACATATAGAATTATAAAAAGTTGAAAGTTTTGTATTTAGATCTCTCACATTTTGGTAATATAAAATCAGCTTGTTTTTGCAGAGCTCATTCACCGTGTTAGTTTTAGAAATTAAATTTGGGTTCTTAGAAGTGTACGTTATGTCTCTAATTGTGCTTGACATTGTCGTTTCGGAAAATTCGACTGTATTGCCATTTTCAGTGAAATTTGCAACTTGCTTCCTCTCGTAGTACTTTCGTATTGCAATTCCTTGTGGCCAGAAACTAGGATTTAGTAATATGGAAATGTATGCAGAATTAACTGTTATTTTAAATGAACTGTATATTTCTGGAAAGCGAGAATTAATGCAGGTTAATTTTAAGTTTGAAATTTCATCAGGAATTGTACTTTCTATTACTTTCTTATTTATATAATTGTATATTATGGATTGATCTACATTTGGTTGAACCCTTGTTAAATGCAATGTACTATTCCTTATCTTTTTAGTTACAGCAGTAAAACCATCATGGCTTGAAAGATTATTGTCAATGACATTATCAACATTTGCAGTGCAATTATTAACTTATTTCTATTTTGTTTCATTGACATTTCTATCCACTGATTTACTAATTTCCCACGAGTTTTGATTATCCATGCACATATGTTTCTCAATATTCTTATCAGATGTACTAAATAAATTATTTGTTGATGATTTTATTGAGGTTTCTTTGTGATTAATATTATTCTTATTGATGTACTTACTTGCTAATGATTTTGTAACTTCACTGTAGGTTGTGTTTTGTTTATTTTTATTTGTTAATAATTTAATAAGATCAATGTTACTGCTCCTGAGTGTATCAATTTCTATTTTTAATTCCTTTATTTCATCATATAAATGAACCAACTCTTGATTTACCAATTTCTGAACTATGCCACTAAATTCACTGCTTTTTAAAAATGTTATTACATTATCACTACAGTTATCACTTGACTGCACCATATCATGATCCTCTAATTTGGATGTATTTATCACATTGATATTTGTATGGATGTTACATTTACTTCAGAAGAATTCTTCTTTATCACTTGCTACTTTAATAAATTCTCCCATTCTTGCACTACATGATGTATGTAGCTTAGCTTTACAAATAAGACATTCAACTAATTTATTTACTATTTTCTTACTACAATATAAACAAGAATTAGCCACAGCATTTTCACATGTTTGTTTACTGGTAGCCATCTTGTAATTGGACGTAATACCTTGCTGCGCAACATTTTGTAAGTGTTTATTATGTTGCCAACTTTCGTAATGGCTCTTATCAATTACGCACGGCACTTTAACAGTATACCTTAGACTATAATAGCCAGCCGCAGGGATTAGAACAGGCTACATAGTTTTATTTTAGAGCCAGGAACCTGTGTATCTCCCAGTATTTGAAAGGCACCTTGTAAAACAAATAAAATGACGCTCAATTCATTGAATGGGGGATAATTTCATTACAAATTTTATTTGTCGTTTATTATTGTATAAGCTGTATGCAATACGCACAGCTAGTGGAAATCCATTTGGTTGACGAAAGTCAAAAACAGGCGGTGCAGCTTATATGTTTCATGATGACACACTCTGACCCTGTTCTTTACTTTATATTCTAATTACATTTTTGTTTTTTAAGTATTAATTATCAACACTTAGTTTAGACATTTTAAAATTGCCAAAATTGCAAACTTATCACAATTTCTTATACAGTTTCTTTACACACTCGGCATGATCTGCTGCCTTTTTTCTTCATTTGTATTTTTTGGTCATTTCACCCACTTGTTATATTTATATTCCATATCTGTATATAAAATTTCAGCATTGAATTGAATAACGGTTTACATGTTTAACTATCTGCCCAAACCTTATTTCTTCAGGTTGTTTCTTGACTACTGAGCTTCATTCATTTAGACTAAAAAAGTTGAATCCAATAAGATAACGAAGCTTATACAAAGTCACCAAGAAAATATGTTAACTACTAATCTAATGTTTTTCATAATTGCCACGTTTCTTGTTTTATAAAAGATTTATGCAAACATCTTATACATAGAAATTACGTTAGTTTCGTTACATAGCCTTAATCCTTTCCCTTTGATTTATAAAATTAAAATTAATTTTAGCAGTATTTTCCATTCTGAACAGACCTGCACCTTAACGACGTTCTAAAATACTAGAACAGGTAGAATGGCTTGCGCGTTTCAATGAGCTAGAGAGCCGAACTATATGTTTAACCAAATTAGTGGGCAGCAGCTTTTTCGGTACTTAGAGTGGCAGAGACCATAGGGGTCGGTATGACATTCTAAGACACACTACTGCGATGTGGAAGGCAACGGGAAACCACCACATTACCTCCCAAGTACACTGCATAAAGAAATTGTTAGTATACATGATGGCATCCTCTGGGGCAAAAAATTCCGGAGGTGAAATAGTCCCCCATTCGGATCTCTGGGAGGGAACTATTTCGGGGAATGTGATCCAAAAGTATAGAAAAAGATCAGTGAATATTCTGCGAGTCGCAGCGTGGAATGTCAGAAATATGAAACAAGTAGCTAGAGTAGCTAGAGAACTTGAAACTCGAAATGAATTGTTTAGCACTAGACATAGCAGGAATCAGCCAAGTCCGCTGGCCAGAGGCGGGAGATTTTTGGAGTGGAGACTTCAGGGTAATTCAAACAGGATCAAAGGAAGGAAATTCAGGTGTGGGAATAGTTATGCAAAAAAAGATAGGACGACGTGTAGAACTACTTACAAAAGAACGAAAGAGTACTCATGGATAGATTTGAATCTAAACTGGTAAACACAGTAATAATACAAGTATACATGCCCACCTCTAGCTACAGTGAGGAAGAGGTAGAGGCGATCTACAAAGATATCAAAGACATACTAAGATACGTAAAAGGACATGAAAATTTAATAATTACGGGGGATTTTAATGCAGTGGTAGGTGAGGGTAGGGAAGGAGCGATAGTAGGTTTATTTGGTTTAGGCATGAGAAACGGCAGTGGAAATAGGCTGGTAGAATTTTGCGACAAGAACAATTTAACCATCACAAATACATTATTTCAACATCATGCTAGAAGACGATACACATGGAAGATGCCAGGCGATATAGAAAGATATAAAATAGATTACATTATTGTTAGACAATGGTTTAGAAATCAAGTAAAAAACTGTAGAAGCTACCTAGATGCAGATATAGACACTGACCACAACATCGTAATTATGAAGGCCGCACTTAAATTTAAAAATCTGAAAAAGAGGAACGGAAAAAGGCACTTTGACTTTGGGAAGCTAAAAGATAAAGATACCCATGAAAGATTTGAAAAAAAGTCAAATGAATTGCTGAAAGATATCTAGAAAATTTCTTATACTAAGGAAGTAGAAACAGAATGGAATAACATTAAATCCTGGTTAAAAATGGCTGCCAGAGGTATTCTAGGGTATACACAAAAAGAAAATAAGAAACCATGAATAACAAAGTATTTTCTGAATTTACTAGAAGAAAGACGAAAACACAATAATAGATTAGTCGAAAGAGGAAAACAGATAAAAAGCTATAAAATGGGAAATTATTTGGAAATGCAGGAAAGCTAAAGAACAATGGATTGATAAAAAGTACAAACTAAGATGGAAATAGGAAAGACAGACGAAGCACACAAATTAATTAGAATGAATTTTAGAGATACAAAACCATATAGCAAAAATATAAGGAACGCAGGAGGAAACGTCATTATAGAAAATGTAGAGAAAGTGATTAGATGGCAGGAATATATAGGGAATTTATTTCAGGAAAGGAACTAACAGCATTAGAACAGGAATCGGACATTGAAAATGATGATTTGGGATATCCTATACTTAGTCACAACATCCTGCTAATCAAACTTCACAACTTAGGTCTGCATCCAAAGTTGATAATGCTCATCTCTTCATACCTAACAAATCGTCAGCTGAAAGTAGCTTATGGTGGTTATGAATCATTTGCGTACATTCCCTCATCAGGAGTGCCGCAAGGATCTATTTTAGGGCCGTTCTTATTTTTAGTATATGTCAATGATTTGTTGAATGCTCTGTCTTCTAAAACGTTATGCTTTGCGGATCATCTTAAGATTTATTCTATTGTTGATGATTTGCGTGACTGGCTTTACAATCCACACTATTGGAAATGAGTGAGTGGTGCGCAGCTAATATGCTGAACTTGAATGTTAAGAAATGTAAAATTGTAAGTTTCACAAAAAAGAAAAAGCCAATCATATTCAATTATACGATTAATAAGGAGACAATAGACAGAGTTGACATTATGCAGGACCTTGGTTTCTACTATGATAATAAATTAACTTTTAATGAACACATAAACAGAACGGTATCTAGCAGTATGAAGAAACTAGGATTTATTATAAGACACTCGGCAAACTTTAGCAATCCTAATACTCTTATATTGCTATATCAATCATTGGTAAGATCGAAATTAGAATATGCATCTATTGTATGGGCTCCTTATTACCAAATACATATATCCCAAATTGAATCTGTTCAGAGGAAATTTTTGTCTTTTAAATTAGACGGTGCTTATCCAGATAGAGGTATTCCTTATAATGAACTTCTCTCAAGATTCAGCATGCACCCCTTTAAAGCTTATAAATGAATTATATTCAATTACATTTTTATATAAGCTTCTTCATTATAAAATTGACAGTTCAGTTACTAGCAAAAAAAAAGCCTGTAGTGAAGTTAAATTACTCTGCCATTATTCCATGTTTCTTTTTTGACAAAAGTCAATCATCTTGCAATGAAGTTTTTCTAAAGCATGCAGATTTTTCCATGCAATTCCAATTCTTCTTTCCAATTCTCAACACTAACAAGTGTTATGTATGGAGTGGGGAGAGCGCAAGCCACAAAAATACGGCAGAGTTTGGCCGAAGCGGTTATTTACTAATGTCTAATAAAAGTTTATTACAAACTGTGTTATATATTTATTACGTTGAATAAATACAAGAAAGTTAATAAAACAACAGTGGCGACAAGTCGGGATTACAAATTTTTTCCACATCAGTTATTGTGGAAATCGGGTTTGGAATCCATGTGTTGTTACGTGCCGAAAATCAGCCGTAAATATTTCCAATTTTAGTTTTAATTTGTAAGAATTTCGCACCGATAATTTTAAAAAACTTGTGCACGTATTTCCGTCACTTCAGACAGTGCATTTGCGCAAAGGATTACGCAGACTGTGAAGAAAGTGGGTGATTTCCGACACGTCAGGACTGGTCAGCGAAACGTCGACGAGTGAAGTTATCTTTGTGCCGTTCTTGTCTTCTTTTTCAGATTATGTAGGTTTCCTTTGTTTTTTGTACCTATTATCGCTCCTAACTGTATTCCTGTCGTATCGCTACAAAGAAAAAGACAAATTTGAATTTGGATTCAACCGGGGGCCCAACGGATTACCCACGCCCGGAATGCTCCCCGACGCCAGCTGTCGTTATAATAGCGTAATGCTGTAAGGAGTCCTACAGTTACGTAAGTACCTTTCTCGTTTTTTGCATGTGATGTAGTAATTTAAAACATTTGTATGACGTAATATCTTATTTGCGCATCATTTTGCAAATATTTATTTTTGTGGTACCAACTGACGTAGTGGTTCTAGTATCTTACCGCCGGGGTTATAATAGTGTGTACTAGTGAACTTGATGTAACGTTCGCGGTCAAGGTCGGTTGCAGTATCTTACCGGGTTTTTTTTGTTGTTTTAAAAAGAAAACGATTTTTCTTAAAGAAGCGGCTAGAACTGTTTTTTGAGGTGAGTCACACAAGTGACACAAAAAAGGTTGCTACACTGTTGATGGTAATCGTATCAGAAATTTACGGCATACTTAAAAATCTTATGGTTCCTGTTGAACCTAAAAGTAACACGTTTCGTGAATTGGTTGAAATGCTTAAAAAACATCATGCGCCACTGCAACTGTAAACAGCTGAACGCTTTAAATTTTACACACGATGGTAACAAGTTGATGAATCAATTAAAGATTTCATAGTTAGTTTAAAGAGAATAGAAGAAAGCTTAAACCTTTCAGAGAATTGGATAGTGAAAGTAAGCAAAAATATAATAGTTAGAAATAAGATAGTACATGCGTGTAAAAAGCTAGAAATAAATGGATGAGGGAGAACTGTAACGGAATACAAGATGATTTGAGAGTAGGTAAAACAGACAGGGCATACAGGACAGTTAAAAAGTTTTTCGGGGAAAATAGGAAAAATATAATGGTATTAAAGATGAAAATAATGAGCTTCTA
This sequence comes from Platerodrilus igneus, assembly GCA_036346225.1. Lineage (NCBI taxonomy): Eukaryota > Metazoa > Arthropoda > Insecta > Coleoptera > Lycidae > Platerodrilus > Platerodrilus igneus. The sequence goes on along the minus strand of JARFIW010000318.1, from coordinate 4,841,758 downwards.
ATAAATAAAGTTGAAGTAGTAGATACATGGAAAAGGTATTTAGAAGATTTATATAAAGGAGACGATATGGATGAGTTAGAGAACAACCAAGAAGAGGATGTAGAAATAGGGTTCTCAACATTAAGAGAGGAATTTGATAGAGCTGTTAGGGATCTTAAACTAAATAAAGCGCCAGGGATAGACGATATACCCGCCGAATTAATAAAATATGCAAGTCGGAAAGCTTTAGACAGATTATATGAACTAGTAAAAGTAATATATGACACAGATGACGTCCCAATAGATTTCGAAAAAAATATTATCCCAATCCTAAAAAAGTCAGGCGCCGATAGGCATGAGAATTTTAGAACGGTTAGTTTAAATTCCCGCGCCTCCAAAGTACTAACAATAATAATTAAAAATAGCGTAGAAGCTTTGACTGAGAATTATTTAGGCGAAGACCAATATGGTTTTCGTAATGACAGAGGGACTAGAGAACTGATACTAATGATTAGGGTAATTATCGAAAAAAGGTTACAAAAAAATAAAAAGACATCTCATTTCGGGTTTGTAGATTTAGAAAAAGCATTGGATAGGGTTAATTGGATTCTTATGTTCAGGGTTTTGCGAAAAATAGAAATCTCTCATAGGGATAGAAAAATTATTTACAGTCAATATAAAAACCAAAGCGTAGTAATTAGATTTGATGAAATAGAAAAGGAAGTTAAGATGGTGTTAGACAGGGTTGTATACTATCTCCCTTGATTTTTAATGTTTATATTGAGGAAGCTTTAAACTTGCCAGAGCGAGAAAAGAGATAGGTATTAGTGTGCAGGGACAGAAAATAGACACGCTACGTTTTGCAGATGATATAACCATTATAGCAGAGGCTAGAAAAGAGTTAGGAGAGTTTTTAAATATTTTAGATGGGATACTACAAAATAACTATAGTATGTGAATTAACTGAAGAAAGACAAAGATAATGACAAGTGAGTTACGGCCTAGTTCTAAACCAAAATTAAAAATAGGTAATACTGAGTTAGAGGAGGTAATTGAAAGGGATATAGTAGCAGTTTAGATAATAGAAAAAGTTTCTTAAAGTCGTATGTATAAAGCGTTCTATTATACAGTAGTGAGACTTGGACAATTAAAGAGGTAGATAAGAAAAAGATAGAAGCTTTTGAAACTTGGTGTTATAGGAGAATGTTAAAGATTAGTTGAACAGATAGAGCAACAAATGAGAAAGTTTATAGAAGGATAGGTGAGAAACCCTGTATGTGGGGAAACAATTAAAGGTCAGGAGAGATAGAATGATAGGACACCAGTTAAGACATGAGGGATTATTTAGTAAGGTCTTAGATTATAGACTACCAAATAAAAATAGAGTAGGAAGACCTAGAGAAAGCTATATTATTAGTCAAATTATTAGCGGTCCGGCATGTTGGTAGCGATTCGTTGCTTAAGCCTTACCATAACATATAATTTAATACTTTTCCTTTTTTGGAGGCGATAATCGGGTAATATTTCATTTCCTTATAAACGAGAATCATCATGTAAACATGTTGAAGTTGTTTACCAACCATCAGGTATGTAGAACCAGGTAGAAAAGGGTAGAAGAGCATAGAAAGACCTAGACTAAGCTATATTAGTCAAATTATTAGAAATTTAGGTTGTGAAGGGTATGTAGAACTTTTTAGATTGGCACAGAATATAAAAGAAGTTAAAGCTGAGTAAGGTCGAAAACAAAATGATGATGATATGAATTGATTAAAGTAAGGAGTATAAACCCAGAAAATTTTATAGAGCAAATTGGAGAAAAATATTATTAAAAAAATATGATTAGACTGCATGACTGCGACTGTCTATTTGACTTTACAGAAAATGTGATAACCGTTAAAAATATTTTGATAGTCGTATAAGAAAATATTTCTCACTCGAAGAGTTTGATTATATCAGTACTAAAGTAAAAATATAACCAAACATTACATATTGTTATTTTAGACTATCTAAAAATGTATGTGCTTCAGCTAAATGCTTGTCACTAGTTCAAGAGATCATTTACGTTTATAATTCTTGTTTGAATTGCTGTACTACTATTCAATAAAACAACGAAACTTCTTTATAACGAACGAACGAAACTAATTTATTGGCATTTCTGATATTGACCGACAAAACCATAACACACTGGATTTCAATAATTACAAATGTACCTGCAGTTATACAACGAAAACCTGATTTATCTTTCAAACTAGTCTGATACTGCATGGCTCAAGAGATTAAACTAGAATGACTGGTATAATTTTACATTGACTGAACAACAGTTTTGGTCTTCAATATTGCCACAATTTCATGCTAGCTAAATAATGTCAAAATGCATATTATTATGAAACATAAACTGAAAATTCTGTACAGTTTACCAATTGATAATTATAACAAAAAAAGGACATATTCAAAAATGGAGACTCAAGTTCAAATCAAAAACAAAAATTTTACTGGAAACAATATAGACGATTCATTTTGATACAAAATTAGATTTGCCTCTACTGTAACTATATCAGAAAAAAATTGTGTTGACGACTATAAAACTAAAAATGCTAATACAATTTTTCAAACTCTGGGCCAACTTTTAACTCATAGTAACTTGGTGAGTTATAAAATTATTCCAGTAATAAAATGGGGCATATTCCAATAAACCTACTTTCAAAATGTGTCAAAACCAAATTCTAGTAAGTAGTTATACTTGATCCATCAAATCGGGCTATGATGTCATAAGCTTAGCTGTTGGCTATGTTTCCTAATGTTGAAAATGTGTTCAGTATTTATATATAAGATACGCATTAACTTCAAACTGAACAAAATAGGCTTGACAACGGTGTACTGCAATACTAATAGCAAACACCGGAATGCTTTAAAATGTAATTGTCAACACACTATATATTTTTACAGGTACTAGCATTAAGAATTTGACTGCCCCAATTACTATTTATGATGTCATGGCCTTGAGTTAATGGACCAGTACATATTATTTAATTAAATTAACATAAAAACTCTCAAAAAAATTACCTGAACTCGAATAGATGTTGCACTATCTGTTGTAAGTTCTTCGCCACACGGCTTTAATACTAAATATAATAGGAGATCTGATAGTGATATAATTCCAATTACTTTATCATTATCATCGACAACTACTAACCTATGTACCTATAATTATATTTTAAAATAACTCATATCACGTATAAAATATCTCAAACATATACCTCTGCTCTGACAATTCGTTCCATTATTGTAAAAAGTGTTTCATCTAATTTACATTTACAAACTCCTTCAAACCATTCATTCCTATGTTCATTAGCTTGTTTAAGTGAAACGTCCAAATCGTTATACGTTTTTTCAGCAGCTAAGTTCTGAAATAATGATTATGATCTGAAATACTTGTTAATGATAAGTAAACAAATTACATACAATCACATCAAATTTTGCATAAATATCAACAAGTCGTCCTTCAGAATCAACTAGCGGTAAAGCTGAAACTCGTCGCTCAACAAATTTTTTTAATGCTACTATTATAGAAGTGTCTTCATATGCTATTTCAATATTATCGTATGTACCTATTTTAATTTCATGGAGTGTTTTATTCATATAACTTGGTTTAGGTAATTCATTAATCTGAAAAACTATTTTTACAACAAAAACTGCAATTAAGTATAAAACATGCTTACATATAAAAATAAAAATCGCAATATACGTTTATGTGTGAGTATATATAATACATTTCCTGTTTCAGGATCAATAACAGGTAACCTATGTATGCGATTGTGTATAAGTGTTTTAATGGCATCATATAATGAAGCGTCAGGTCCTATGCTAACAAGAGGCCGCTGATCTTTCAAAACCTGTCGCCATGTATCCAGCTTGTGTTCCTCCAATTCTTCCATTGTTACATTGGGTGATTTGTAATACATTCTCAAGATTTTTATAAAATCTGTTATTGTTAGCATTCCTACAAATGCTTGTTGAATGCTGTCCCATAAAGGTGCTGCTCTCACACCTGAAAAATTAAAAAAATACTTACGTAAAGAACATTTATCCATAAAGGAAATCATTTATTCAACAATGAAGTACCTGTTTTCAAAAGCACTATCTTATTTAGGTTTCAACAGGTGCACGTCAAAAAATTTACGAGAATCAGATAAGTTCAATCTAACTAGTTAGTTTCTACTTCGGTACACATGTTTTACAATTATTTTATAGTTATTTTATTGGTTAAAAACCAAAAGCAAGGAAGATTTATGCAGAATAACCATCTTCTGTATAGAAATAATACAAAAAAATTGCTGTAACAGACAGTTTGGTGACCCTCGATTTGGACAGAAAAAACCTTTTATGGTAAATGCTAATGTATTTTATTTATTATTTATATTCCTTTATTATTTTTTTTCTGTGACGGGAAAAAAATTTGGCATTTAATGTTTCTTCACAGGTAACAAAATGTCAGTTTTTATGAGTTTACTTTTTTCACCGGGAAAAATAAAGAAATTTTTCCCAGCTATGTGCAAATAAGTAAGGACATGAAGATATTTAATTTAAAGCCGGGTCCACACTTGTAGCATTCGGGTGTAACATAACATCGTATCATAACTTCGTCACATTCAAAACAACCGATATAAACAACTTAAGTAACCAATTCTTGAAACCACTCTCAGAATTAAACTTACGATATTTGATTACTTTAAAGGTTTCCTTAGCAACGCAAGTCTAACCGTCCCTATAAGTACAACAGCCTACTTGTTTGAAAGTTCAAATTTGACATTGAATGATTTTTTGACTTTAATATATTGTAATTTTTTTTCAGTATTAAATCATCGTTTTGCCTGTCACAGAAAAAAATAGTGTATTATATACGGATAAAAATGTAACATTTTAACTCTCGGTGTTTTGTCTCCCTCCACTCACATCGGGAGACAAACACACCTCGAGCTAAAATCTAGTACTTTTTTCCCTTGTATAATAAGTAACTATTATTTCAAATTTCTATTTTCTTGTATAATTCTTCCATAGGAACCCACTCCCACACCATTGCAGTTAACCGAGGCATCCTTATATTGTTACGGGATTCCCGTCCCTTTAGGGCAAATCAAAATTTAATAATTTAATAATTATTTTACCCATAACAAAGCACAAGAATAGATAGGAGATAATTTTGTAAAATACTTTAAATCTTGTTATAACCATTAAATACGAAATGCTTCAGCCATTTTGCATTCATAGTTCTTGGGTTCAATATATTCCTAGTAAACCTATTAAATACATGCATAAAAATACATGTTAGTTCAGATGCCAAAACATTTTATTTATCAGATATAGAAAATTGCAGACGAAAGAAATTGCAAAGTAACTTATTATTATAAAAAAAATCGAATTGCAATCTGACAACAGATAACTATATTAGTTATTGGTTGATTTTTGTTGGAAAAAGAGATAACTTTATTAGGTATACGAGAAAAAATAAAAAGGCCATACCCAAAGCACTTCTTTTCCCACAAACAGTGAGACAGTAAATTAAGTTTGTTTGAGTTCCAAAAATATAAATCTCACTTCCTTTATACCCAAGAAGAATAAAACGGTTATATTTTTATCACCATTATATGATGAAAAGAAATGGATGAAAACTCATAAACCCGAGATGATTCTAGCGTATAATGCACCTAACAGAGGAGTTGACACTAGACGCACTACTTATTCAGTTATTAGAATAACAAGTAGAGATTCTATAAACCGATAACGAAATCTGAACTATGTACATTACTAAACAAGCAACAGAGTAATCACATATTATTGTTTCGTTAAAAGAAACTATTTCGTAATATTCATAACTACAGTATACGAATTATATCAAAATTTTGAGTAATTCATTTTTGAAAATGGTATTTCAAGATTACATTTTTAAATAGAGAATTTACTTACCATTATATACTAACGCAAAGAATGCCTTTTTAACAAGTAATTGTGTATCAAATACAACTAATTTAGCAGATGTTGGAATGAGATCATAGCACTTGTGAAATTTGAAGAATTTTACAAAAATCTGCAACTCGTCCTCTTCTGAAACAAAAAATAAAAATAAATAAAAACGTAAAGAAACTTGAACTTTGTTAAAATTATTTTAAATGATTAGCTATTAATTTTTATTAAAAATTTTAATTCTCTTATACAAAAATTATTTACAATTTGCAAAATTAAGAAATATAAGCTGTTACATTCCAAATTTGAAGATGTACACTTTTAAATTTGTGAGTGAATTCCCGCCATTATTTTTAAAATAGACTTGTTCATTTCCGTCATTTCGGACAGTTGCGTTTGCGTAAAAGAAATGCGCAGGCGCGGAGTGGGGTAAGTGCGCGGTTTGGACACGGGAGGATCATTAGTGACGAGACGTCGAACGGTGACATTTGCCTATGTCGTTCTTTCGTCTTTTCTCTTTTCAGAAGGTAGGTTCCTCTGTCGTATCTCTACCTTCTATTGTTCTCTACCTGTATCCTATCGTACCGCTACAAACAAAAGAAGAGGGAAGACGATAAATTTGGTTTCAATGATGGCATGACGCACCCACACCCAAATGAGATACCCTGAGATTAGCATGGTCCATGCGCAAGGATGACACGTAAAATCGTGAAGCGTTCCACATTTTTAAGTGAGTACTTTTTATCTTTTTAAGGTGCAACTTGTATCATTGTAAACGTATTTGGTATGTGATACAATTTGACACGCAATTATGTCATAATATCGTTGTTGTGCAATAATGTGAACATGGATCGTATCAGCGTTGCCAACTGTAGTAGTGGCGCTGAAACGAAGCCGGGAATATAACAAAGCAAATCTACTGTCTCAATTATAAGTCTGGAAATCCATGCATAGAATGTGTATCTCCGTTTTGAATAGTGTAATCTTTCAAAACCGTAAACTCGATTTGTAGAAGTATACTGGAGCCATTTTTATAATTTCTGGAAACGTTTTATGACTTTTGTAAATTATATTTGATGAGTATGTGTTGTAAATAACAAAACAAAGATCATTTTTCTAAACAAATATTACACATACTTTCTAAGCTTCAATAAATTTAATTTGTAATAAATGTTAAGCCGTAAAACTGTTTTTGAGTAAGTTCTTAACAGTTTAAGCACTATAGTATTTAAGGTAGATCTAACACTGCTTTCTAAAGCAAAATACTTTTAACGTCGAAGGAAAAATTGATGCTCTAGAAGTGTACTCACGAAGGAACTACTTGCTGTTCCATGAGATAAAAGAGGACAATTCCAAAATTTATGACAATAATGTAATAGTTGACTTTGTAAAAACTAAGTTAACAGTCAATGATTTTTCTATCAATAGCATTGATCAGTGTCTTTGTCTAGGTACACGAAGCAATGGGGAAAATAAAAAAACACACCCTAGCTTTGTGAAATTTTTGTTTTATCAAATTAAACAGTGTGTGTGGGAGAAGAAAAAGTACCTCAAAGGCATGCCATACTTAATGACAGAATCCCTCACTAGACAACGTTTACAAATTTAAAACTCCTGTAAGGAAATATTTGGTCGTAAGCAAACTTGGACTCAGAATGAAAAATATTAGTTTCTCTTCAAAGTGGGAAGAAACTGGTTCTCACGGCCAGGGATTATTTTAATGCAGCGGTTTGAATTTTCGTAAGACTTCGGACAACACAAGTAGGCATTACAATACTCGTAGTTGACAGCATGGATTGCAAAAGTCCTCCTAAATAGCACTGAATAGGATTACATTTCATAGCCTATAAAGGTTGGGTTATATTATCTATTACCTGGTAATACAATTTATTTTTGATAATAATTAAAAAATTTTTATTTGTATAGTTTGCTTGTTTGTATCATAATCGTCCTAAATATTAGGGTGTTGGGTTTAATTAGGTTCTTGTTAGGTTTAACTTTAATGTGTCTATCTTTTTCACTTTACTTTTGTGTGATTTTTTTGGTGAATGGCAAGCGCTTAATTGATAAACCCTGGTATATTTTCTCTATTAACTCTTCTTTCTGTAATGGCTGAACACTTTTCAGACTTTTGCAACATCAATGTAGATACACCTGATGAAGAAATTGATGTTTTGTGTCTTTTATCCAGTATTCCATCCGCTTCGGTTCGCCTTTGGCAGGTATTACAACGTCATAAGGGCTTTTCACTGCTGGCATGTAAATTCTGAGTCATTGCTGAGTAAATTCGATGATTTTTCTAATGTCTCCGAATCGAGTGGTGCGCATTGCATTACCATATCGGCAACTTGGCTCAAACCTTCGCTTTCAGATGCTCTAGTGAATCTGCATGGTTAATCGCATACTGAGAAACAAAAGCACTAAACAACGTGGTGGCAGAGTAGCATTATATATCAAGGAGGACTAAGCAGCCAAATTGATTGCTAATTCGCAATCTGTATATCGTGATTAGACCACAATATATGTCCATTGAGGTCTCCTTTGAGCATAATAGAATCTTGATGGGTACCATATATCGTCCACTAAATACTGGTTTTTTGTCAGATATAGAAATTATTCTACTTCAATTCCTCCCAATATATAATTATATCATTGTACTGGGTGACTTTAATATAAATATAACTAATGATACATATGACGCTCAGTATTTGCGAAATATTATAGATCTGTGCAATTTAAGTTTATTGCCTCTAAAGGCAACTCACCACCATATTACTGTCACTCATAGGTGCATTCAAGTATAGATCACATACTACTAAATAAAGATAAAGGAATACAATTTGGTCAATTACCCATTCTTGAACTGTCCAAACACGATCTTATATATGTATCTTATTCAGCAAAGCCACCGAAGTTTATCCCGAAATACAGAACGTACAGAGATTTTAAGCACATGAATATCAAACCGGTTAAAAAGGATGCCCGTAAAATACCTTGGAATCAAGCTGATCGACAGACCAACATGAATTGCAAACTACATACAACTCTTTTGTTATTAATCTTTATGATACTCATGCCCACGCTAAAACGGATCGGATTACTAAGCTTAAAGCACCGCGGCTTAACGTTCTGATACAGGAAATGAGACATATAAGAGATGCAGCAGCAGGGCTGTTTAAACGAGTTCCACGTTTGAAAATCATTCACACTACACGTTTTTTCGTAATAAAACTAAACAATTGATTCGAAATTTCAAGTTACGGCATTCCTATTAGAAATCGGCTAATTTAAACTCTGCAAAAACTAGAAAAAAGCTTAAAGCCCTGGAAGTTGGTAAATATTCGGCTCCTACACAAACTGTTTTGAGTTTAAGTCAGTTAAACGACCAATTTGCATCTTTTAATCATGCAGACTGAACGAATGGTATTGAAAGAAATATTAGAAAAATTTATTCATGCAATTCTCTTTTATTTAATAAATTTCACTTTCAACTTGAAAACACTGACACTGTCCACAAAGCATTTGAACGTGTCAAATCTAGTGCAATAGAGGTTGATGGAATTTCGAAATTAATGATTCTTCATATACTTCCATGCCCATTACAGCCTCTTCTATCTATCATAAACTGTTCTTTTCAAACAAAAACTTTTCCCGCTTGCTGGAAACAAGTCATGGATAAAAGACAGCTCTCCATTATTGTACAATTAGATTTCAGCTCAGCACTCAATAACGTTAATTTTGAAATATTAGTTGCGAAATTAAAAATGTTATACAATTATTCTGATAGCGCCCATGAATGGTTTAAATCATACCTTTATGACCGTGAGCAATGTGTTGTCAATGATGAAGGCAATCGATTTTCAAACTGGGTGGGTCTGGAGGCAGGAGTGCCGCAAGGAAGTGTCCTTAGTCCATTTCTGTTTTCCTTGTACATTCAAGATATAAACAAAGTCGTTCAATTTAGTAAATACCACTGTTATGTCGACGATATTCAAATTTACTGTCACTGTTATCCCGATGAACCACAGAACACATTTATTAAAATTAATACGGACCTTGCTCAAATAAAATCGTGAGGAGATGAAAACCAACCAACAATAAATCCTTCTAAAAGTGACGGAATTGTTATCGGGTCTTCTAAACTGTTAGGCAAAATTGACCAATCGACACTCCCGCCCCTACACTTGGATGGTTTGCTAATAAAACTTAGTTCTGCCATTAAAAGTCTTGGTGTTGTTATTGACGTGCACCTATCCTGGCGGGATCACACTACATACACGTGTCCGAAAGTTTTTGCCTCATTACATAGTCTAAATAGAGTCAGCCGTTTTATACCAACCACCTTGAGAATTAGGTTAGTGCAGGCCCTAATTCAGTCAATTTTCGACTATGGGGATATTGTTTATAATAATCTGCCTGTAACTAGTAGCGATCGTCTGCAAAGAGCTCAAAATAGTTACATTCGTTTTATATTTAATTCTAAGCGATTTGATCATATTTCACCAATATTTTAAAAAGTTATCTTGGTTAATACTAAAAGACCAGCGAAAACTTCAGCAAGCAACAATGTTGTTCAAATTTTTGCGTCGAATCGACCCAAACTATCTTACTTTAAAATTTATACCTCTTTCAAACAACCACTACAACATCAGAGGCGATAACCGGTTGGAGATTCCACATCATCATACCGAAATGTACCATTTACCCTTTCTCGTATCTGGCTCCACAGTATGGAACTCAACTCCTATTAATATAAGCGAGTCGTCCACAATTTTTACGTTTCGAAAAACATACAGGAAGTATCTATATCACAGTAATTTTTACAATTCTGATGCTTGGGTTTTGGGATTAAGTGCCCGGAATGTGTGTGGGTGTGTGTCTGTGATGAGGGTGTAAGTGTGGCAAAGATATTTGTATATATGTTAAGAACATGAAAATACGTATATAATTTTTTTATAATTTTATTTTTCTTGTAATTTTGAGGTAATTACTAGTTAGGTGTAAGAGGGGACTTCATAGTTCAAATCCTGCTAGGGTTACTTCAGGAGTCAGTGGGTATTTGTATAAATACTATTGGACAGTAAAGATATACAATACAACCTAGCATTTTCTGCAATCGATCAAACACTAATGTTCACAATGTTCTTTAGCGTTAAGAGCCTACTGAAGATTATGGAACCCAACTTTTTAACTAATACAATGTGTGACATTTCAAGCAGCGATTCATATACAGTGCAATAGTGCAGAGTCATTACTGTGAACCATGTGGTTTTGATTTGGGTAGTACACAGAGAATGTTGAATGGTGGGAATTGTGTAAGGGAAAGTATGCAGTTTCAGTTGTAGCTGAGATGTGAAACCCTGAACATTGTTCATTCATCATGCGACACTTTTACATAAATGGTGAATCAGTCACTCTGATCCAACGAGATTTTCATATCCATTTTAACAGTGCAAGTGTGGAACGCTCTCTGATTGCAACACTATCCTTCGTTCAATAAGTAATGTCAACATGACGAGATCATTGTTGAAAAGGAATCCCCTAGGACCAACAACCACAGTTCGTACTCCAGAGAATATGTAGCGAGTGCATGTTGCAACGGTTTAGAACCCTAGCTGATTGATAAAGAAGCGGGTAGTAAATCTCGGCATTTTCCCATTTACGGTTAAAAAATTGGGTCAAGGATTTTCAGTTTCATCTGTACAAGCTCGCAGTGTGTCAACAATTTGCGTGCTACAGATAACAAACAGCGTATAGTCTTCTCTCGGCGAATTATGTAAATATTAGATGGTAACGACACAGTTTCCTTACGACCAATGAGATTTATTTTCATATGGACAGTTTTATAAACAAACAGAACTTTTGATTTTAGTGTTCAGCAAATCCACGAATCATGAGTAGAGACCTCTGCACTGTTTACATGTGGCTGTGTGGTGTGTAGTTGACGTAGTGGGGGTAATTAGACATTTTTCAAGACAATGATGTTGATGTAGTTACAATTAATACACACCGCTAGGTGGAAATGTGTTACGTGCCGAAATCGGCACTAAACATTTTCAATTCAAGTTTGAATCTGTAAGAATTTCGCGCCAAGGATTTGAAAAGACGTGCGCGTATTTCCGTCACTTTAGACAGTGCGTTTGCGCGAGATTGCGTCGACGCGGTGTGCCAAGAAGGGTGGGGGTGATTTCCGGCAGACGTGTCGGGACGGGCGATCGAGAGGCCAACGAATGTAGTTATCTTTGTGTCTTATCGTGTCTTTTTTGTTATGTAGGTTTCCTCTCATTTCTACCAATTACCGTACCTCTACCTGTCTTCCTTACCGTACTTTTACCTACAAATAGAAAGAAGACAAAATTGAATCTGGATTCGACCGAGCTCGACGAACACCCACGCCCGAAGAGGATCAACGGAGCCCGCCATCATGGAGTAATGCTGGAGTCGCCCTACAGTTTAGGTGAGTACCCTTTTGGGTTTCCCTTAAAATTAATATAACTTTTTTATTATGTTGTAATAATTCGAACATTGATATGACGCAATCTTTTATTTGCGCGTCATTTTTACAATTATTTAACATTGCTACCAACTGACTGTAGTGGCTCGCGTACCGCACCGGCGGGAGTATAATAAATGTTGGAAAATACTTCCGCCTGAAAATTCGTCGCTCCATTGCAATACATAATGCATGGTTTCGGCAAAATGAAGCAACAACCCATACTGTTCACATTTATATGGACACTCCCCAGTGAATATTTCTGGGAAGAGCAATTTCTCGTTTTGGTAATGCCCTTCCTTCCCCTACCCACTCGTGTTTTAATTAAATTCTTTTGTATACTTGCTCTACCAATTGGAGAAATGTGATTTGAGTTTCTTTGTGATGCATGGGCTACACCTCAACATCAAATGCTGGTAAGTGATAATCTCGATATAAAAAAACAAAGTAACATACCTCCATGTACCGAGACACTTATCTAGCACCTAAATCAGTTAAGGTGAAACAGTAAAACATCTTGATTCCACTCACTGAAGAATCATCACCACGGTAGCCAGTGTCGTTAATGCTGCTACCATACCTAAACCAGCGGGCCTACGCAAAAGAGCAATGCACCAAGGATATGAGCTTATCCAAGGAACGCAGAATATACATCTTAGGACGAAATGCAGAATCGAAGTGAACTTAGTTTAGGAAACAACAAATGATAATCCTTTAAAATATTAGGATACCGCATGTCAAGCATATTTGTATTGCATATATAAATAAAGAAACCGACAAATTCGAATTCAAACACCTTCGCTAATCACATATGTAGAAAATTTATTTTATACACACTTGAGTACTACTTTTAATAAAGCGAGCATATCCTTTCAGAAAGCAAAGATTGTTGATAACCTAATATATTTGTGCTATTTTATCAAACAATGGAGATAGATTGAGGTACTTTGACTTAAACTAAATACACTAATAACATTCTACAGGGTATTGAACAAGCATTTATTTATATTGGAATAAGTTTTATTGGTACAAATCGAGTTATTAAATTATAATATGTGATCAGGGGCGTCTCCTATAACAGGAAGTTATATAAAACATCGAAGTGGAAATGTGGGCATATTTGAAAAAGTCGTAAATCAAACGAAAATATTTAGAAATGTAATATTGAACGTAACAGCTGCTTTCCCTGTCCCTAAAATTGGAAATAGTCCACTTTGTAGGGTATTATCCTAACACTACACTCAGTCTCGCTCGATAACCTTAAAATCGAAGGTAGTTAACCTACCAAGGTGGCATATCGATGCTTTGGAAATTATGTACGAAGTGCTCAATGAAACATGAATCTACCCTTCCCAAAATCATTCGAGACATCCTCAGCAAACTTCAGACGGATGAATTAAGAGAATAAAATAAACATACCTCGTGTCGTTTTTTCCGATCTAACCTACATATCTACATAAATTTACATATTGTGGACCTAGAATCAGAAACAGGAACTTTGCATTTATTTGAGTTAGCACAAAACTGTATATGCCCTATCTTTGCACTCAGATGATGAGATCATCAGCATAATGCCTTATTAATCAAAACAACCGGGATCACGACTGTACTAATTTCAATGATGACATCATCTATAACCATTAAAAACTAACATGAATTTGACAACCTTTGAATATGGATCATATATATTATACAAAATAATCTTACACATAAAATTATATTTCTTAGAGCGAATAACCTAATCCTATTGATGGAATTTACTAATACAGAAACTGAAAATAAAATATGAATAAGTATTACCAAAGAATATTACACACTTTTGGGGTTGGTCATATTTGTGAAATTTTATTAGCGGGCTTTTAGTTCGTTTTGATGTTGTGCGTGCGCGTGCGTGCGTGCGTGTGTGAGTGTGTGTGTGTTATATATGGAAGGATTGCTAAAGATCGTGTGTCGGAATTACAGCGTGGTTTGGGTGTTTGTGTTAGATGCAGATGCCGGCTTGTTACTCTGCCGATATCTGAGTTGTGATAGCCGTTTTTTTATAAGACTGCTTTTCAAATAGATCAGTTCATTAGATAAATGTTCTGGTTGTGAAATTTTAATTGCTCAGTGGGCTAGAGAGTGGATTACCGATTATTTTTGTGACCGATGATGATGTGACGGTGCATGTAGGTATCTGTCTGTGTGTGGGGGGGTTATATACGCAATCATCAAGTCGTCCGTTGAGTTGGCGCTCCACCAGAACGTCATGGAATGGCAGAGTTCTGTTTTTTCAATTTCTGTACTGAACTTAATATCTTTATGTTGATTGTTTATATGATCTAGAAAATTATTGAGTGTTTGGTGTCCATGGGGTCAGATTACAAAAGTGTCATCTACATAACGGTGCCAAGTTTTTGATTTAAGGAAGGACTGTGGATTCTAGAGCCATGCATTCCAAAGCTCCTATACTCCTATAACCAAAGACCCCACTTCAAAGCTTGAACGGGAAATTTCAGCACTTATCAAATCCTTGAATATTCCCAAAGCTATCCAAAAAGGCATAACACCTGGTGAATATAAACCACCTCGCTGTACAGTCTTACTGAAGTCCATAAACCTGATGTCCCTCTTCGCCTAATAGTGAGCACAATTGACTCGCCAACCTACCATCTGGCAAAATACCTAGAAAATTTCTTAAAACCCTATTACGGCAACAGTCCTACTAACGTTTTAAACTCCACCCATTTTGTAAAACTAATTGCAAATATTGGGCTAGGCCCTAACGATACACTGGTCAGTTTTGACGTAACATTCCTATTCATAAGCGTACCTGTCATAGACATGTTTCCATTATTAAACAATTTCTACCTCAAGAAAACGAATTTGAGTACCAGGCCATGCTCATTGACAAATGCTTAACTTAACTTCTGGCACACCCTCTATCCTCTATTGTGGCCAATATATTGATGGAGTCTTTGGAATCCATGGTTCTACAATCCACAGACGTTAAACCAAATACTTGGCTCCGTTATGTAGATGACACTTTTATAATCTGGCCCCATGAACACCAAACGCTCAATAATTTTCTAGATCACATAAACAATCAAGATAAAGATATTAAGTTCAGTATAGAAATTGAAAAAAAAGAACTCTGCCATTCCTTGACGTTCTGGTGGAGCGCCAACCCAACGGACGGCTTGATCATTCCGTATTTGAAAACCCACACACACACACACAGACAGATACCTGCATGCGCCGTCACATCATCATCGATCACAAAAATCATCGGTAATCCACTCTCTAGTCCACTGTACAATTAAAATTTCACAACCAGAACATTTTTCTAATGAACTGACCCATCTGAAAACCAGTGTTATAAAAACGGCTATCGCAACTCAGATATCAGCAAAGTAACAAGCCTGCATCTGCATCCAACACGAACCCCTAAACCATGCTTTAATTCCGACACACTTTAGCAATATATATATATATATATATATATATATATATATATATAAAATACTCAAATTTAGACCAGGGTAGAAAATTAATTAACGACATCAAATAATTTTAATCACCGTGTATAAGGAAGCTTTGGGAAAAAGTACGCGTAATTAAGGGCCTGCTGCGAAGATTTAAATCATTCAATTAGAATGTAGGGTTTGTATAGAATTTTATTAGATAATACGCGTTATTAAAACGTGGAGCATAAAAATTTATTCGTTTCATTAAAAATAAGGGATTTAAATTATTCACTAGACGCTTTCTATATAAAGAAACAAATAGAAATTACGTGCGAAATTTATATTAATTAATTCAATTTTTAAGTAACGGGTATTAAATAAAGTGTACAAATAATAATTAATATTTAATTTGTATTCACTAAAAATTAAAGGGTAGAAGTCAATGCCATTCATTATTATTTTAATTGGAGTTAATTGAACCAAATAGTAATATATAATATGCATAAAAGCTTTTAAAAACCCAATAATATTCAAATCGTAGAAGTGTTATTTAAAGTATTACGATTGAACACCTGCGTATTTTTAAATGTCAAATTCTAATAAATTCGAGCTGATAAACATGCAGATTCTGCGTATATGGCAAACGGTCGGATAAACCGTAGCTTATATTAACATATGAATCCACGTGGACTGAAATAACCGATAGTAAAAAATATCGATTTGCACCACTAAGACCAAGTTAGAAAAAGACAGATAAAATGCGCAAGGCAGAGACACAGATAATAAAAGGCGTGATTTGAGCAACGTCACGAGGAAACGATTGGTTGAAATAAGTTGCAGATATGAGAGGTGAAAACACAACAATTTCTATACAAAATTAATTAGTTGTTCTCGGACGTGTTTGCGAGCCGTGTGAAAATTTCTTAGATTTAACTGGCACGAGTGCAAAAATTTAGTAGAATCGCGTGCCGTACTGTCGAGAAGGGAACAGAGAATGCGAAATTCTGAAAAGTGTCCGTTGAGGGACAAATCCGACGTGCAAGCAAGACCGTTATATAAACCCGGACTTTAAACAGATTCGCTCTCTTAGATTTTCGATTTTGATTCAATACTTTAAACAGTTTGCTCTTATATTTTTTGATTATTGAATACTTTAAAACAGTTTACTCTTTACGTGCTACGATACAAGTTATTATGCATTAGTGCACTTAGAAAAGATAGATAAGTAGCGATAAATAAATACATTTAAGTATGCAGCTTTGTATAGCGTGAGTGAATTATGAATTGCTTTGCTAATTTTCGGGGATATACATAGATGAGTTCCTGAGAAGTCCTGAACCAATTTAGACGAATGGTGGTGTACAAAAATTTTAAAAGCGTTCAGAATCTGAAGCCGTAAACAAAAACCAGCTGGAATGGTGGAATTAGCAAGTCCGATGTGCATTGAAGCAGTAACCTTAAGGTAAATTATACTATTTTGTTCGAACTTTGATGTTTTGGTGTGTGTTGGATATTTTATGATTTGTTTGATAAAATAGACAGCAGTGAATTTGTAGAAACAACAAATTTTTAATTTTAAAGTGAAATTTTCTTGTATAAGTAGAAAGGAGTATTTAGCAGGTTTATGTTTTTGATTATGATGAAAATTTGGGTCTGTCTTTGAGCTCAATTAGACTAACCTGTTTAATTAACATAAAGGGGTGGGAGATGCTCCCTTTTATTCAGACTCAGGTCTGCAAATATTGTGAAATTAATTAGTATGCATCCTACAAGGACTTTAATTCTGGATGAAAATTAAAAATGATGACAAATTTAAACTTGAAATTTTATGATACTGAAATTTTAATGTATTATGAATATTGATGTAAATAGAGTTAACGTTGATGTTTGTGGTAGGAATGTGTTTGTTTTTTTTATGAATGAGGATGAAAGTTTTAACTAGGTGAGCAGCCGAGGCGGAAAGAGTAAAAAGGCGACCATTAGAAGAGATTCAACAGGGCGAGAATCACAGCAAATCTTGGTGCACAATTCGAGAGGCTCGAATATTTTTTTACTCTGGTGAGGCTTTTTGTAGGTTTCACAGCATAATTTTGACGCCCGATTTGAAAACCTTAGTTCACGAATAATGGTGAGGTTTCACAGCATAATTATGGACGGCCCAACGCTGGGGCTCGTTTCGAAAACTGTAGTTCCCGAATAATGGTGAGGTATCACAGCAATATCCCCTTTGATATTATATTAAAATATTTAGCCCCACGATTTGGGTGTAATATAATGCTGTGTTACTTCTCGCCCCACGATTGGGTCTATTATAAAATGCTGTTATTTCTTCAGTCCCACGATTGGGTGTAATATAATTCTCCCTTTATATTAATCAAGCACCTATGATGTGAAATATTAAGTTATGGATTTTCTTTGCCTCAACTAGCTGATTCAATTAAATAAAGCAATTCTACAATATTATTTTTATAATGATTAAATATTTACAAACTTTAAAATCTTCCCCTTTTCAGAATATTTACCAGATTTAAGAAATTGAAGCCAGCAAAACTAGCCTTTTGTGATATTTAGAGATCTTTTGAAACGTTTCAAGATGTCTTTTACCTTTCATAAATTGATCAATGAAACTAATGTTGACTCTTACATGTACCAAAAATGTTGAATTAAAACAGTTTTCAGTTATAAATTATATCAATATGGCTAACCTGGAATGGTGCTATAGTTCCTCTGCATCCCCCAAGAGTTTTTGTGCCCAGTCTGAATATTTAGAGTCGAATTTGGAAGTCGACATCAAAACCAAAATACTATCCAAATCGTTATTCAAAATCCCGGTTAATCCAATTTAAGATTCAATTTGTATATCAGTAAATAAAAGGTTTTCCCTCTCCGTAATTAACAAGACAGTAATAGAACATTTACCATGTAAGTAATTACCAAAGTAATTTAACATGAGGTGATTAAACAGAGAATTAACCAGAGTATATACCAGAGCCCTGTTTTATTTATGTAGGAAATTTTATTTTTACTAAGTTGTTTTTACTTACGACTATAATAGATCGGCTCACACTTGCACAATTTTTACACTTTTCAAAATGATTTTCATTTACTTTCGTACGACTGGTTACGTAAATAATTTAGCACTTCTGAGTATCGTCGTAGCCCAGTTTAAAATGTATACTAAACCCGTCGCTCAATTGTTATCGTATTTATAGGCCGTACCTTTTGTTTCCTATTCGTTTGTTCACGGGTTGGGGCGACATCTTTTGCGTTTAACTTTTGTGTACACCGGGAAATTTTACCAATTGTATAGTTCAAATACTTGGATGAATGCTTAAATTGTCACGTATTCATTGTTGATTGCTTATTCTAATCTAAACCGAAATAAATTTGGTGTTTGTTTATTTCCTAGTTAAATTGGATTTTTGAACAATTGTAATACTTTATGTCACGTACGATTTATTCACATAATGCATAATTTTAGCCAGCGTATACGATGATATATTTAACGCACTTGTTAAATAATTATTAAGCCAATTCATATAGGTTTTCCGTTGATTTAATTTTGATGCATTTTGTTGTTTTTAAATCTTATCTTAACTTGTAACTACTCTTGGATATTTCTATTTCTTATGCGTTTAATCTCATGTACTTTTATATACAGTGTGTTCTCAACTAACAATATGTATAGTGACCTATTTACTCTTATAGCACCTGTAATTATGTGCTTTTGTTAACTGGAAGTTTATTTTATTTATTCTATGACCCCTGTGACTAAACCTACCCCTAAACTACCCTATAATTATAGCATTATATATATATATATATACACAGAGTAACAGACCGAATTGGTAAAATTCTACATAAACACAACATCAAAACAATCTATAAGCCCGCTAATAAAATTTCACAAACATTACCAACCCCCAAAACATTCTGTATGCAGAAACTGTGAAGCCACTGGACAATCAGTACTAGAATGTCTGTTCCAACTTGTAAGCTATATGTATGAGACAGACGAGATACACAACGATTTAAAACAAAACATAATACCATAGTCACTGTACCAAAAAAAAGAGAGGTGCTGATGGAAGTGAAAATATTCGAACAATAAGTTTGACAGCACACATGTCAAAAATATTAACTAGAATTGTACAAAGACGGACGGAAAAATGGGCTGAAGAAATATTTGGAGAAGATCATCGGAACCTGGGAGGCCATTTTAGTTTTAAGGGCGATAATGGAGAAAACGATTGAAAAAAGGAGAAAGCTTACTATGCGCAGTTTCTGCACTTGAGTATTTTCGGTCTTACTTAATTAAATTTTACATTTCTTATTCTCTTTTCGGCGTTATTTGAGTATTCATTGATAAGTTCAACAGCCATCTCAAGTTTAACGATATTTATCAGTCTGTAGGATTTTATTGTGATATGCATTTATAATTTAAAGTACTGCATCCTACTTTATTTTGACAGCGTTTAAACGTGGTATTCGACTATAAGAACATTTGTTTTCGGAAATATTACAAGATATGTACGTGTTTTTACAATGGATTTATGATGTAATTTCCTGCTCGCTCATAGTTATTCCATATATAATATAAATTATTAATTGGTTTATGCTACATTACTATAATTTTATGCGAAAGGTTAGGCAACACATCCTGTGGGTACTAAATATCTCTTGGAATTTAAAGTATATTTCTTGTCGCGTACTTTAGACAGGTGTTGTTTTGAAGCGCTGAGACTAGTTCTATACATAGATGTTAATAGGGTTTTCTTTTATTTGAGAGTAGTTTCGTTTGTGAGAATGAAACCATAAGTTGATTGTACGATACATATCTTAAGATTCTTTTTTAAGAAACAGTTTTAGTTTTGTTCGTGTAAAATTGGAAATATTCTATCTCTTTTAATAAAAAGACACTTCTAATATATAGAAGTGGGACCTACCACATTTTGGATGAAGATATATAAACTCAGTTACTACTGATGAAAAATGTGATCCAGCAGAAGTCGACTACAAAAAGTTGCTGTACCCAACCGTGAATTATCAGAACCTTCAAGACCACGCTTTGACAAGCTAAAAAAAGACAGGAACTTCATTCCAAGCTGTTCAGATTGCTGTTTCTTCTTTGCATCGTTTTTAAGCTTTTGAGGTTGCTCATGTTCTGGTGTGGATACTGAACTTACTTCACTCAAATCATCGGAATATGTTAACGCGACAGCTGTTATTGGTTGAGTATGAATTATAAAATAAGAACAACAATTAACTGTCCATAAAATTTTCTATATAAAAAAATTAGAGTTTTACTATTGTTCAGTTGTGACGTTATTACCTAATAAGTTGTTTGCCAGCTGCTGCGAAATGCATTTCGGCCAGTAGATGATCATTTTTTCCTTTTATTGCTGTTGTCTACTATTACATAATTTTTTTTTTGTATTTATTTAGTACTGGTGGATACTATGTAAGTATATAGATGCTTGTTATTAAAAATTGTACAATATAAGCTGTCTATTATTACTTTTTTTTTTGGTATTTCTTTAGCGCTTGTGGACATTATGTAAGTATGCATATTATGATTTATTAATATTTAAAAAATGTGGATGAACAAGTGTTTGAAAATCGCCCACTATATATTTTTTGTTTATTTAATTTTGTTGTGTGTAAGTATTAGGATTGAGGTTAAAAATTAGTTTAAGGTAATTAAGGAGTGTATTAATTATTCTTGTGAAGTTTTTTGTAATATTTAAATCCTCCGGGATATGTTGGATATATATTGTTTTCTTTGCGGGTTGGATTTCCTTTTTTTTGTAACATGTCTTTTTATTAATTAGAGGTGTGTAAATAAAATTCCTTTCTTGAGGCTTTCTTTCTTTGTGATCCACCCCACTCTGCAATTTTTTAGCTAGCATAGTACACTTCGGATTCCTTTTTTTGTTGTAGTACTCGGTGCGGGTGATTTTCTATTCTTACTTTACTTTTTTTGTCTGCATAGAATACCATAACAAGCTGTATATTGAGCTATAGATCTAGAAAAAGCATTCGACAACATAAAATGCAAAAAAATAAGTTTGAAACATTCAAAAATATTTCAATGAGTTATAGGGATAGACAGATAGTACATAGCTTACACAAAGAGCAAGCAGCTGTAACAAAATTAGAGCAGGAATATAGAGAAGTAAATATAAGGAAAGGGGTGAGACCGAAAGGAAAAAAAGAGAGATAGAGGTAGACCTAGATTGGACTATTGCCGACAGATAGTGAAAGATGTAGGCAGTAGAAATTTCAGGGAAATGTGTCGGTTAGCTCAGAATAGAAAACGATGGAGGTACGTGTCAAACCAGTTACAGGATGCGAAACCTCATGATCAAAAAAGTAATTGAATTAAAATTTGATGATTATCATAAACAACTACAGATGTTGGTTTTGCAATACTCTCAACAAAATTGGGATACTATTGATTCGGCAAGTGTCTAAATGGTGGGGTATCTTGTTCGCCGTCAGGTTGCTTAAACCCCTTTTGCTTACCATTGAATTTTGGTGATATATAGTATATTTTTAGAAAACAATAGAAAAGGGAGAAAGCATGTATATAACGTTTGTTGAAATGGAAAAACATTAAACAATGTAAAATGGGAAAAACGTTCAAAATGCTCAAAAAAATTGGAATGAGTTATAGGCCTAGACAGATAGAATACAGCTTATACAAAGTGCAAACAGCAGTGATAAAATTAAAGCAGGAACGTAGAGAACTAAATAATAGAAAAGAGATGAGACAGGAATGTGCCCTATCCCCGTTAATTTTTAACTTGTATATCGAAGAGACAATGAATACTGTCAAATTCAGAAAGAGGTTTGGAAATATTATGCTGGGACAAACGATTAATATGTTTAATTTTGCAGATGATATAGCAGTTTTAGTATCTAGAAAGGAAGAGTTGGAAGCAGCTGTTCATGAAGTGAAAGCAATACTGACACAGAGACATAAAACTAAAGTACTAGTATGTAAAGAAGAGTAAATTACGTCAAAAACCAGAATGCAAATAGGAAATGAGAATTAACTGCCTAGGAAGAGGAATAACGCAAGATGGGAAAAGTGCAAAAAATATACAACAAAGATTAACAAAAGGCCGTGCTGTATTTAACAAGAAAAAGCAAATGCTATGTTCGAAGACAACAAACATAAAACAAGGAAAAACTTGTTGAAAACGTATGTGTGGAGCACAACCCTATAGAATTGTGAAATGAGGATAGTGTTACGAGTTACTATTAGGCAACCCGTCAAACACACAAGCGCCGTAAGCACTATATATTCTCCAGGGACCGAAAATTTTCTAGCAATCACTGGATTATGAATCATCCTTTTAATTCAGGGTATAAATACGACCGATGATGAAGTACAGAGTTAGTCTATATCAGAATGTCGAATATAAATTATATCGTATAAAGTTAAATAGTTAAGCTTTTGGAAGTCCAAGAGTAAACAAATTTATATTATGTGAACGTGTCTATTGTACAGACAGCTTGTAGAATACATAAATAGACAAAAGTGTAATAAATAAATAGTTGTGTTAGTGTTTTGTTAATAGACCTACGGTTAAGAATTTAGTTTAAGAAGATATTAGTGCTTGTAAATTCATTGTTAATTGGACTGAAAACATCTATAAATAAAGCATATACTGTTAATTAGACTTGTGAACAGTGAGTAATAAAGACCTTTGTTATTACTTGTTTTAAATTAGTGAAACGCGATAGTAGTAGCCCGCTACACTGGTGTCAGGCCTGTGTGGAGTAGATAGTGATTAATTTAAAAAAAGAACACACAAGTCTAAAGACATTTATAGTTTGTATATGCCTGTTACAAGAAGTCAAAGTAAAATGGACGCAGAAACTAATGAATTTCCTCAAGGATTTTAAATCCGGTGTGGAAGAAAAGTTAAGTGAAAATGCTGCGAAAATAGATGAAAAGCTTAGTGAAAATGCTGAAAAAATGGAGGAGAGGTCGGCTAAACTGGAAGTGACATTAAATGAAAACGTAATGATATCAGTTGAACTGGAATCAAACCTTACCGAAAGGTTAAGTGAAAACGCTAAGAAAATGGAAGAAAAGCTTATTGAAAATGCCGAGAAAATAGAAGAAAAGTTAAGTGAAAATGCTGCGAAATTGGAAGAAAAGTTGAATGAAAACACAGCCACGTTAGAACAAAGATTAATGGAAAGCTCCATTGCATTGAAAGAAGATTTCACGGAACAGGTAAAAACAGTTGAGCAAAAGTTGGACCGTAAATTGGTAAAAATGGAAGACGATGTGCTGAGACTGCAAGAACAAATGATTTCACTAACAACGCGGCCACTTAAATTAGTAAACCAAGTTGTAAATCGGAATATTCCAGAAATAAGAAGCCTGGAAAGAAGCGAGTCAATACCGTCAAATTTAGAGTGAAACCACCCACATTCGATGGTAAAACACCTTGGCCGACATATTTGAAACAATTTGAAACTGCTGCAATAGCCAACGGTTGGTGCAACAAAGAAAAGGCTATCTCCTTAATAGTGGTCCTACGGGGTGAAGCTCTTAACATCTTGCAAACGATTCCCGATCACCAGCAGAATGATTACGACCTCTTAACATCGAAGCTTGAGATGAGATATGGAGACGCTCGCCTTCAACAGGTTTACCATGCACAAGTTAAGAACCGCTCGCAAAAGACAAATGAAAGCCTGCAAGAATTCGAAGCTGACATTGCCAGATTAGTTAGATTGGCATATTCGACGGCACCAGATAGCTTCCTCGAACAACTGGCTGTTCAAACATTTATGGATGGCGTTGAAGATGGCGAAATACAGCACGCGCTAAGATTAGCACGGCCAAAAATGTTAGATGACGCACTGGCTCATGCGCTTGAATTTGAATCAGCTAAGCAGACATCACACAGGATGAGTCACAAAGTTCAGTCTGCCTTAGAGGAACCTGGTCAAGCGCAAGAACAACTTAAATGAAATAATCAACCATGTGTTTGAAAAACAAAAGGCGGAAAGCGTGGAAAGACAACGACCACAGAGATGGGGTCTGCGATGCTGGAGCACTGTACTCAACCAAAAAAACAACCGGTTGAGCAGCAGCAATATGACTTTGACACAGAACATCGTGTAGGAACTAGCCATCGGAATGCAGATGCTCTGTCAATGAGACCTTGTCCGGTAGTCTGCAATCATTGCTCCAAGATGGAAGAGAAAATAGGTGTCATTCATAGAATGACGGTAACCGATGATACTTGGCAACCCAAAAGAATACGAGAAGACCAGGAGAATGACGCCGAATTGGGACGCATTATTGAGTGGAAAAGTAGAGGACAACGACCAGTTTGTGAAGAAATTAGTATTTCAAGTGGGAGCCTGAAGGCATACTGAGCACAGTAGGACTCCTTGTTGATTGAAAATAGAATCTTGAAACGACGCCTGGAATGTGAAGATGGCACTGAGAGACTTCAAGTGATAGTGCCGAGAAGCAGAGTGCCGGAAGTGTTGCAGCACTTGCACGATGGTATTTCCAAAGGGCACTTTGGCGTGAAAAAACTCTCGAAAGAGTGAGAGAAAAATTCTATTGGGTGAACTGCAAAGAAGATGTGAAGAAATGTTGCCGGAAATGTGAATTGTGTGCCTCTGGAAATTGCCCAGTCACAAAACGGAACGCCCCAATGAGACAGTATAACGTGGGGAATCCTTTTGAGAGGATGGCCAATGATATAGTTGGTCCGTTTCCTGAATCAGAGAAAGGAAGTAAATACATCTTGGTTGCGATGGATTATTTTTATCAAATGGCCAGAGGCGTATGCTATACCTAACCAAGAAGTCGAGACGGTTGCAGATGTACTAGTGAGGGAGTTGTTTTGTCGCTTTGGAGTTCTGTTGGAATTACAGTTCGATCAAGGTCGGAACTTCGAATCAGCGTTGTTTCAAAACGTCTGCAAGTATCTTGGAATCTGGAAGACTAGAACCACGCCACTTCATCCCCAATCGGATGGAATGGTTGAAAAAATGAACAGGACGTTAGGAAAGTACCTAGCCAAACTTGTCTCTTAACATCAACGAGACTGGGATCAATATTTACATTTGTTCCTACTGGTGTACCGATCTTCGGTACATGACAGCACAGAATACTCGCCCGTTTGCGTAATGTTAGGACGTGAACTGCGGCTACCATGTGATTTTCAGTTTGGATTTAAACCTGGAGAAGAGATCGCAGGTGAAGATTACGTTAGTAAGCTTCGTAAAAGATCAAATAGCATTCACGAAAACGTCCGAAATAATATCCAGGCAACAAGCGATCGAATGAAATCACAATATGACACGAGAGCACAAGAATGTGGTTACCAACCCGGAGAATTAGTGTGGTTGTACAATCCACATAGAAAGTGTGGATTGTCGCCAAAATTACAAAGACAATGGGAAGACCCGTACGAAGTGTTAAAAAGAATTAATGATGTAGTGTACCGAATCATAAGATCTCCCCGTGGTAAACCGAAAGTGGTGCACTTTGACCGTTTAACATCTTATGCTGGCAGTAACGAGGAGGACTTGAGTAATGAGAATGGTGTGCGAAGAGCTATTAATCGTGAGCCAAATGTAGATTTTGAAAGTTTCATGGCGGCGTATGGTGGTTCCGCTAAGGCGAAATTTAGCGTTGTTGTTGAAAAACAGAAGATCTGTTTAGAACACTTGCACATTACCTAGCTCAGGACCTGTAAATGTCAAGAGGGATAGCTATTATTTTCAAGAAAAGGTTTGGATGTGTGGATGAATTAGTACAACACCAGCCAACTGTAGGAAAAGCTTTGGTTCTTCAGGATAAAAATCATTATGTTTACTATCTGATCACCAAAAATTCTTCATGGCAGAGACCTAGTTATGGACATCTATGGGAGGCTTTGCTAAATCTTAAGGCGCAGATGATGGAAAATGGAGTAACTAACGAAACTAGCGGTGCCCAAGCTAGGCTGTGGACTGGATCGCTTAGATTGGAGGATAGTCCGGAATATGCTAGAATTAGTTTTCCAGGAAACCAACGTCCAAGTCCTTGTTTGTTGTTATCAACCGGTTGCCTACCAAGACCAAGAAAAGAGTGTTGACTGTTATTTCCAACGACGCGGTGAATGCACCACAGGAGATAGCTGCCGATACCGTCATCGAATTGGCGTCAAAATGTATTTACAGTTACGAGACGTAACGGTTTTAAAAAGGGGCAGTGTTGCGAGCTACTAGTAGGCAACCCATCATGCACACAAAACGCCGCAAGCACTGTTTATTCTCAAGGGTTCGAGAATTCTTCTAGCAATTACTGGAGGATGAGTCATCCTTTTTAATTCAAGGTATAAATAAGACCGATGATGAAGTACAGAGTTAGTCTATATCAGAATGTCGAATATAAATTATATCGTATAAAGTTAAATAGTTAAGCTTTTGTAAGTCCAAGAGTAAATATAAATTTATATTATGTGAACGTGTGTAATGTACATGCAGCTTGTAGAATGCATAAATAGACAAAAGTGTAATAAATAAATAGTTGTGTTAGTATTGTTAATAGACCCGTGGTTAAGAATTTAGTTTAAGAGGATATTAGTGCTTGTAAATTCATTAGTGTGATAGTGCTTCATTGTCAATTGGACTGAAAACATCTATAAGGCATATACTGTTAATTAGACTTGTGAACAGTGAGTAATAAAGACCTTTGTTATTACTTGTTTTAAATTAGTGAAACGCGGTAGTAGTAGCCCGCTAAAATAGTAAGAGAATGGAACAGGAAAAATGTGGTACTGCAGAGGTATGATAAAGATATCATGGACAGACAAAGTTAAGAACAAAGGGATACTGGAAAAGGTAGGAGAAGAAAGAAATATGCGAAAAGGAGAGATAGGATGATAGGATACGTCCCGAGGCATGAGGGGACATATTAAATATATTGGAAGCAGAGAAAGGAAAAAAGAGAAGTAGATGTTGACCTAGATTAGACTATTACACACAGATGGCGAAAGATGCAAACTGTGGAAAATTTAGGAAAATGTGTAGGTTTACTTAGAATAGGAAACAATGGAGATACGCATCCAACCAGTTCTAGGACTGACGACCTAATGATGAAAATTATTTTTACTTGTAAACATTTTTGTCTTTTTGAAACGTTTTTTCTAACTAAGGCCTGACGTTGCCGGCACCAGTGAAACGAATTTTCTTGACTTACTAAAACACTACTTTAATATCACCATGCTTCAAGTTAGGTGTCTGCAAAACTAAGCCTTCCGACGTAACTAGGGGTCTATTCCTTGGGTAGAGCTATGAGCAATGGGGGGTAAGTCGAAATCTGTGGGGGGTCACACTCAAACTAAAACAAACAGGCGCCACCAAGTCCAGATTGATTTATATTAATGGCATAGCAAATTTCTAAGGGCGGACGTGGAGACCCAAAAAAAGGATCGCCTTCGCTGACTCAAAAACTTGTCTTAACAGAATAAGACGCTGTTCCTGTAAGAAAGAATAATAATTAAGTCACCTAGAAAATGGGAACACAATTTGCGTCCCTCAAATATACCTAAATGCATAGAGAATATTTTCTACATAATGGAATCATAAAATTTAACTCTTACTGTCTTTTGTTTATCAGGTCTGATCAAACTAGATCAGAATAAAAACTTTAAATGTAGATAATTAATTTACTAGAAAGAATTTTCTTTGTTTCAGTAAATAAAATTTCATTGTAATTAAATAAAATAAATATTTGGTATTCTTGCAAAATTGTTGTAAGGCTTATCAACTGATCCTTACTCAAATATATTACAATTCGGTGTAACTAATAATGTTAAGGTATTTTTATAACCCAACCAGATCTGTTTAGGTCATTTACAAATGAATATACGAAATTTTCTCTTTAAGTTAACAAAGTTAATATTAGTTTGAAGTCAAAAGAATCACCAAGATATTCTCTAATTTTATCAAAAGTGGCAGTACTGTAATGTTAAACATCTGTTAGCCATTGTGCAATTGTTGACGGCATTGTTCAAACAAACAGGTGACGTAATAGCAGCTGTTAATTTACGTTGTAGCCACGTGTAGTCACATATTTACGGAACTAAGTGAAATCAAACCCGATACTGGGGAAAACCAGTCTAATCACAGGTAAAGTGAATAACAATTTTGTACATCCAACAAACAAAATGAAATAATGTACTTTCAGAAGGAAGTACTGAGGAAATTCTTAATTCTATTACGAACCCAATATCGGCTGTCGTCCTTAGTTGCAATGGAAACAACTTCGCAGTGCGGGGCCTGCAGCTAAATATGCTTGTTTTCCATGCTTTAATACAGATGTAGGAGCGAAGCGGATTTCTCACATTGGTTCAAGGCAGCATTACTTCATAGCGTAATCTTCCGTTTTCTAATTTTATTTACAAATATAATCTTTCATTGTGTAGTCCATAAGTTAGGGTTTCTACATGTAATTTCAAAGTGGTCGTGCGGTTTCTAATTTATTGTTGCAATTTCTGACGTATTGTTGCGGTTTCTGACATGTCGTTGCGCTAAATAAATTTTTAAATTAGCTAATATGATAACGAATATGCAAAATGTGGATTAAGTACTAACCGTTACTCAGGAAGTGTTTCACCAAAATAAGGCGACCCGGAGGTCACTCGCCATTCTTTTTGAATGCCTCATCACGCTGCCTTTAACTATCGACGAGTGCGCTCGCTGCGTTCTTGCATGGTGGGAGGATCATAAGTGGGGTTCTCGAACCTCTCACGCGCGCGCCAGTGGCTGTGGAATTGCACCGAACTCCGAAACAAATAGACTACTAATCCTAGATATAGTAATACTATAAAAATTTGATTGTTACTCGAATCTTTATTTTAGTTAATAAAGGTATTTCAATATTCATTGTACGTTTAATGAATAGGTTCTTTTACTGCTAAAATAAAATTGTTACATTTTATTCCGAAATGTTATTAGTCACTTTCATGTCAGCTGATTGGTCCTTTTGCCATCTGTATTATTTCTGAGGCAACTGTATTCACTTACCCACTTTAATTACTTTAATTAAAATTTCGAAGTTGTTAGTTGCTCAAGCAATCAAATTATAATAAAACTGTTAACTGTAATACATGTGATAAGTTCAGTAGAAATTTAGGTTAGAAAAAGCAGTAAACATAGCCTAAATTGGTAAGGAATCTTGGCTTAAAGGATTGCACTCAAAAATAATTGGCGAACATCTGTTGGAATCTTAATTAGATCTATACAGAGGTATGCGGACACGTATTATATAAAGAAAGTATAAACAAGCACCTTTTTCAAGTACATCAGCAAGCCATTCCCTATCTGTTTTCGACACTTCCTCGAATTCTTTTATTTGATCGACAGAATAAACACAATCGTCTTCTACAATTGTTGAAAGCTTGACAAATTTTAAACTTGCATGGTTTGAATAATAATGGAGGCGCAACATTCCCGGTCTTCATTATAACAATGGTTTTTGCAAATCTATATTAAATTCATAAGAACGCACGTTTTCTAATAAACATAACGACACAAACATGTAAATTTTTCTCTGAAAAACACGACCGATAGAATGATGCTGAGCGGAAGACTGAATTTTGTGTCTATTATTGGCGCCAAGACGCTATATTGATGCCAAATGACGAGCCCCTGGCATAATTTAGCCTTCAAATACTAATAATACGTATTATAAAGGTTGATTGCTGAAAAGAAATTTCGTTGAGTGATGCATTTGTGTTTACATTTCTTAAAAATAATATTCAAAGTAAACAGAAAACGGATGCTTGATAATTACCAATTGAGCAACAAATCCTCAGAATTTTTCAAATATTTTCAAAAGTAGGGCATTTCCTTCAAACGTTCCATATTTTACCATCACAAAAAAACAATAAATAAATGTTATATTTTATTTCTCAATATTGAAATAAAAAAGAAGTCATAGGAAATGCTTCATATAATTCACGCCCGCAGTCGACGGGGTAGTATGGTTATGGCAAGTGCCAAGCGTTATACGGGGTGTTAGGCAGAGGGATGACAATTGGCGGTGTTGAACACAATGAGAACAGTCTTGAATAGTAATCGATCATAGCCGACTATTAGCCAGCGGATGACTAAAAGCTAAGTCTCTGGTGACAGACTAGTGCCAATTTCAATATGGATAATGCTATGCCAAAAATTCCACGATTGCTCAAAAGTTACATATTTAAAAATAACCCCCATACTGTATAAAGGTAACAAAATACAAGAATTCTTTTCGGGTTGCCGCCTATTCAAACGTTTCCCCTACATCTATTGGCACAACAGTAAGATACACATTTTAATTGTGGGAACAATTAATTTCTGAATAAACTTTTTTCAAGATTACCAATGGTCTTCAGTTGCTAAACCTCATACGTTGATGAATATTGTACGACATTCGAATTACACAAATATGCAAATCAAAAGATAAATGAAAATCGATTAAAAACTTGTTAAATAGAACAGAACAAATCAATTAAAACATCGTATAATAAAACAATGATAAATCTAGTTTATCATCTACAACTACTTTGAAAAATGTGCTATCATTATCAAAACAAAATAAACAAAATTTATCATGGAAGTCTTTATCAAACCACTCTTATCGCTTTCAGGCCAAATTAAATTCTACTTCTTAATCGGAAAAACAGTGGAAGTAATACTAATCGATTTATCTTTTACCTTGAAATTCGACCCAAAATACTCCAATGTTTAATAAAACCACACTAATCTGACAGAGTAATTATATCAGCTGACACTTATGATTCATTCGCGAAAAATAAAGGATCTTTTTAGAATTGTGACTAAAATCAAATTTATAAAGTTCATTTTTGTAATTAACGATAGTTAAAATTTAAGTCGTAAACGAGCTTGGGAAAGCATGCGTTTCGATTTATGCTGGATAAGCGTTTAGATCTTTCAGAGCCGATCAAGGACTTAAAATAAATCAACCCATGTAAACGTACAATTATAGCCGATTGGTATATAAACCCTTCACGTTCCGATGGTTATCTATATTTTCATTCATACCACCCCTTCGATATAAAAGTAAATTTTATATTAGAGTTAAAAAATAGCAACAAAACCCTCACACCCTTCGTTATACCAGAAAAATTTAAACATTTTTAACAAAATACTAAAAAAGCAATTACTACCCCCAAAACATTAATTAAAAAACTGTTATTCAATCTATGCAATTTGCTCAATAGAAAAATAATAAGAAAGGTATTAATCAAAATATAATGTATAAACCTTTACCATACACACAAAATTAACAAAAAAAAAGACAACATTTTTAAAAACATTGATATAAAGACAGCAAGAAAAACATAAACACCATAAAAAATTTATACTCAAATATAAAACATGATACCAAAACTGTAAGGATAAAGGGATGAACCAATGATATGGAATTCACCTACCTTTAATGACTGCGATCTTGATTCAACGCTAGTCGATCAATGTAACGAAACTATTAATTGATTGCGGACTGTAGTAATGTTAATTAGCACACGAACCGATTGTACGGCACTAATTACTGCAAAATAACCACGACAACATATTGCGTACATGTGACGCTTGCTACGACTTTCGAAGCACTGAAATTTCTGTCCTTTCTCACCATTTAGTCCCTTTTCTTGTAGGTAGGTAGTGGATAAAACCGGATTATAGGAAGGGGTTAAGTACTGTTAGGTTAAAGGATAAGCGACATTAATTAATATCTATAAGCTTAAGGTAAAACGTGTAAATAGGGTAAATAAGCCTAAACATACCGCCCACCAAAATAAGTGTGAAGCAACTTATTTTAAAAGTAAACGGCAACAAATACTTATACGTATACACTTACGAAAAATACTAAAACTATTTTTACAAAGGAAGAGGACATAGTTTAACAAGTGGTCTTTTGAGAAAACTTTGCATTGTTTTCACACCTGCCACGCGGCTAATGTTGTCTGAACCAACATACAGTTTTTCTATGCGCCCTAATTTCCAATGTAAAGGTGCGACGTGATTGTCACGAATTAAGACTAACGTTCCAATTTTCGCCTCAAAAGTAGGGGTAAACCATTTTGCCTTCTGTTGCAAAGAATGCAGATATTCATTACGCCAACGCTTCCAAAATGATTGTTGGATGCGTTGAATAAGTTGCCAACGATCTAATTTTGATATTTCCAACTCAAGGAGAACTGGATCGGGTATGACAGAAACAGGCTCTATATTCAAAAATGGGACGGACTTAAAATGAAAAATCATTCGGATCTGAGCTCATGGGGCACAGAGGCCTTGAATTTAAAATGGCTTCAACCTGAATTAAAACCGTGTTTAATTCCTCGTATGATAATATCTGGTCGCCAATCACTCTTTTTAAATGTGTCTTGACAGACTTAATTCCAGCCTCCCACAACCCTCCAAAATGAGGAGCTGAGGGAGGATTGAACACGAATTCAATTCCTTCAGCATGCGCTGATTGAGTCATCAGTTGCGAGATTTCGTTCGATGCTCCAACAAAATTGGTACCGCAATCGGAATAGAGTTTTAGGCATTTACCCCGGCGGGCTATAAAGCGTCGTAACGCGGCTATAAAAGCATCCGCCGACAAACTTGACACAAGCTCTAAATGAAGAGCCTTTGTGCTGAAGCAAACAAATAAACAAATGTAAGCCTTTAGTGACCTTACACCTCGATTACGGCTAATGAGAATACAGAAAGGACCTCCAAAATCAACTCCCGTGTGTAGGAAGGCCTTTACAGAGGTAAACCTTGATGCAGGCAAATCACCCATCGGAGGACAATAAGCAATTGGTTTCACTCTAAAACATCGAATACAAGATTTTAAACACTGACGTATGACTCTTTTGCTGACAAAATCCAATAATTTTGGGTTAGTAAAATTGTGTGGCTTTAAGACCAGGGTGTAAGTATGTTTTATGGCAGTCCAAGATGATTAATTCTGTTAATCTGTGAGTGCGAGGAAGTACCAATGGAAATTTTGTTTCATATGGTAATTCCGAGTTTCTGAGCCGACCGCCCACCCTCAACAAACCACGCGAGTCGATAAAAGGGTAAGAGGTCGAAGATGTTTACTAATTACCTTACCCCGTTTAATATTTTCTATATCCTGACCAAATGATTCTTGCTGAATTCTCTTAATCAATAATTCCATAGCGTGTTGCTGAGACACAGACACGTTATCCAAATTCTCACCAACTGCCTGTCTAGCAAATTGTAACTTACGAACAAACTGGTAAACATATGAAACAATTCTACATATTTTTGTAGATTTGAAAATCTCTAGTAATGAATCTAAAAATTATCTGTCACAACAACATTTAATACCAATGTACGTTTCTCCACATCTATTGGAGATGTATCGATTAACTTTGGCATGTGGGTAACCGGCCAATTTTCTTCTGGAAGTGACAACCATGGAGGGCCTGTCCACCATAACTGATGATTGACTAAATCTGATGCTAACATCCTCTACAGGCGCAGTCTGCGGGGTTATCATGTGACCGAACATGGTTCCAAGATGCAGGAGGAACGCGATCCTGAATATGCGAAATCCGATTACTTATAAAAGTTTTCCAGTTATAAGATGACGATCGAATCCAACAAAGAGCGACTGTAGAATCGGACCAAGCAACTATACGATCTAACGACAGACGAG
The DNA here is from genome assembly GCA_036346225.1 of Platerodrilus igneus. Lineage (NCBI taxonomy): Eukaryota > Metazoa > Arthropoda > Insecta > Coleoptera > Lycidae > Platerodrilus > Platerodrilus igneus. The sequence goes on along the minus strand of JARFIW010000318.1, from coordinate 4,807,158 downwards.
TTTTATATGTATTTTGGACAAATGCCACTACATCAGACAATAACACAGCACCGCACAATTCGAGTCTTGGCAACGATATGCGCTTTGTGGGCGCAAGTCTAGATTTTGCACATACTAAGGCAACCTTTATATCACCCTGTATGTCAACAGTACGAAAGTAAATCACAGTAGCATACCCTGCCTCTGAAGCGTCACAGAACGCATGCAGCTGTAGATCTTGAACATCATCAGAAATAATCCACCGAGGAATTTTAAGGTCTGATAATTGCGACATTTGTTGCAAATAAATTTTCCATTTTGAACTTATGGTCAACGGGGGACTGTCATCCCATTCAAATCCTAAAATCCATAACGATTGTATTAAATGCTTGGCCAAAAATACTAAAGGCGCTAATAGCCCTAACGGATCAAAGATCCTTGCTACTTCGGACAACATATTTCTTTTAGTACATGGTCTGTCTATGATATTTGTATCATAGAAGAATTGATCAAGCGACGGTTGCCAACGCAAACCTAATACCTTTTGGGTAACATTGTTAGATTCCTCGAAGGAAACAGCTTGTTGATAACGATAAGATTCTGGTAAATCATCAATGATACTAGCAATGTTACTATTCCATTTTCTCAATGTAAAACCTCCAGCCTCACAAATCTGATTTAATTCAGAAACTAGACGTTTAGCTTCCTCAGGTGAACTGCACCCGGTAATCACATCATCGACATAAACATCCGACAACAAAACCTTGGCAGCGTTTGGATATTTAGGTGCTTCAGCATTCGCAAGCTCCTTAATAACACGCATTGCCAAGAACGGTGATGAAGTAACTCCGTAGGTAACAGTATTCAATTGATACTCGACTATTGACTCTGATGACGTTGGTCTCCAAAGTAATTTTTGATAGGCCCGATGATTCGGAGCAACCAAAATCTGCCTGTACATCTGTTTAATATCGGCAGTTAATACAATGGGATATAAACGAAAATCCAACAACAAAGCAAAAATATCTTTCTGAAGCGGAGGTCCTGGCATCAAATGTTAATTCAATGAACCACCACTGGGACAAACCGCGGATGCGTCAAACACCACTCGAATTTGTGTAGTACTGCTTTCCGGTTTCATAACCGCATGGTGCGGAATATAATATTCCGGAGATGGAATATTGCTACTCATTGAGGCATTTACTGGTGTCATATGCCCACTGTCGGAATAGTCTTGCATAAATTGTTTATACAAAGTGTATAATTCCTGATTCTTTTCCAAACGACGTTCTAATAATAAAAACCGATTAAGTGCGACATCCCGAGACCCAACAAACAACGGTTCAGGACCACTAAACGGCAACGATACAACGAAACGACCTGTTTTGTCTCTCGAATAATTGCTACGAAAGTGTTTTTCACAAATTTCCTCTTGTGGGGATAACTTGTGTGTTGGAATGTCTGGAATGTTTTCCAGTTCCCAGAATCTAGTGATCCTAGACTCTAAGGGTTCTACGAATGCACACAATGACGTGCCACTTGTCACTGGAGACACAAATTTGCCTGTCAGTAACCAACCAAATGAAGTGCAATTGCAACTGGTTCATCAGGTGAACCCGAACGAGTTTCATTACCCAAAGTGCGGGCAAAATATCTGCTCCCAACAACAAGTCTATATTACCTGGTTTATCAAAAGAGGATCGGCTAAGTCTAAACCTTTATATGTATCCAATTTTTCGAGGAGATTGGAGCCGTTGGTAACTTTCCACAAATTTCTGGCAATACAAATGCTTGAACTGAATATTCTGGCATTGTGTGTCCAACGGGTTTAATTTTACAAACTACCTTTCCGGTAATATGAGATGACGCTAACCCCAACCCTTCTACCTTTAATGCAACCTTTGATTTATTTAATCCAAGCCGTTGACGGCATTTTTTCGTTATAAAAGATTCCATACTTCCACAATCCAATAATGCTCTTACGATTTGCGCTTGTCCAAATTCATTGCGAATAGAAACTTGAACTGTTGATAACAATGTAGAAGCACTTGACAATTTCGACGAGAACAATGTACTACAATTTGAAGTAGAGGCAACATTTGAAACATCTGCAGCAGCAGGTTTTGTTCCAACAACAGAAGCAGAATTTTCAAAATGAAGGAGGGTATTGTGACCCTTTTTGTGACATTTTTTACATACCGATTTTGAAGGGCATGTTGCAATTTTATGTGTATCTTGAAGACAATTGATACACAAATTTTTATCCTTTGCAGTATTATACCTTTCTTGAGGAACCTTATCCAAAAAATTTGACAACGATAAATCTGATGATTACCATTGCAAACCAAACATTTTACCGCGTTTGAAGTTGTAAGTAATGAGGTTTTAACATATGACTTCGGATTAAAAGAAAACGCTTTTCCTTAATGTTTGTATTCAATGTGTGTTTGAACTTGACTTCGATGGTTCGGACGAAATCATACTACTAATTTCCAAAGCTTTACACTGTTTTTCAAGAAATGATTTCAATTGCTCGTATGTAGGTATTTCTTCATTATTTTCAACCTCAAATGCCTTTAAGAGGTCAGCATCAACCTTTTGCTCAACAAATTAAACAATATTAAATTAAGTAAATCAATTTTTATTTGACGTAAACCTGACAAATTCTCTGTAAAACAATTCAACAAATCCCTAAGTTCTGTATGTGATTTTGCTTTCACCTTAGGACAATTTTCAAGAGCTGACCAATATGTATTGACAATCAAACGACGTGAGTCATAGCGTTGTACTATAACGGAGTATGCAATTTCATAATTGTCATTATTTATTGGTAGATGACGAATTAAATTTCTGGAATCTACATCCAACGCTTCAGTAAGAAATAAAACTTTTCGATTGGTAATAACTGTGTATTTAAATGAATGAGATTTTTATACAAACTATGAAACGATTCCCAATGCTCTATGCGTCCAGAAAAGCTCCCAATTGCGACCTTTGGAAGTTTTAAATTACTGGTGATACCTATACCAGCGGTATCATACGACGATCTACTTGTAAAAAACGGTTTCGCTTCCTGCTTACTTTCAACCAAACTAACAAATTTTGCCCCAATAACTTTAATTGATATTAAAGTTTTATCCAATTCAATTCTGATTGCTGTAATTTGACTCAAACTGTCCGAATCATCCTCGTCTAACACACACCTTTTGTAGGATGCATCAAATTCTTCCTTTATCTCTACAGCTGACTGTACCATCATTGAAGCGATTGCTTGGTTTTCAAGATTATATTCCAACTTTGAAATACTTTCAAACAAATTTTCTATCCTACCCAAACACCCTTTTCCATCTACTATAAGACGGTCCATAAGCATCTGAGTCATTTCGAACAAAATAGCTATTCCCCTAAACACGAGTACCCTTGTCACAAAAAATAACAAATCTTAAAGATGTAAACCCAAACTAATGATGAACATGTAACTACTCTACCAATTTTCAGAAACTAGCAATTATGTCGCTAATCCTGAGTGACACTTTAATTTAACGTTAAAATGAGACTTGTGTTGACCACAACCCTTAAGATACCTCGAGGAATAACGGTTCTTTAAGCTCTCACCAAAATAGATTAGTGTAGCTTCAGGTATACAATGCAAGTTCTTAGAACAGGGGTATCGCAATGATGTTTTTCCTATTTGTATACGTTTAATTTAATTTAACTGCTTTTTTAATGCACTTAAATTTTAAGAAGTAACTTTTTACAATGCAACGGCATGCACAATATTATGAAATAAGCCTAACTGCAATTACTATTAATGTGTAAAACTGACCTGATTACTCTAATTGTTTGATTAGATAATCAATTTTTATATGCAAATATTAATTAATGCGGTCGAAAGGAACCAAAATGTAAGGATAAAGGGATGAACCAATGATATGGAATTCACCTACCTTTAATGACTGCGATTTTGATTCAACGCTGGTCGATCAATGTAACGAAACTATTAATTGATTGCGGACTGTAGTAATGTTAATTAGCACACGAACCGATTGTACGGCACTAATTACTGCAAAATAACCACGACAACATATTGCGTACATGTGACGCTTGCTACGACTTTCGAAGCACTGAAATTTCTGTCCTTTCTCACCATTTAGTCCCTTTTCTTGTAGGTAGGTAGTGGATAAAACCGGATTATAGGAAGGGGTTAAGTACTGTTAGGTTAAAGGATAAGCGACATTAATTAATATCTATAAGCTTAAGGTAAAATGTGTAAATAGGGTAAATAAGCCTAAACAAAAACAATTTAAAAACGAAACTTAATCTATGAAATAATTGTTTAGATTGTGACCACTCCTATATAGGACAAACGTCACAAAACCTAACGTATCACACAACATAGAAGTGATATTCTTCTAAGGCCACAAATCTGTTTTTAACAAACCACACCTTACAAAACAAACATAAATTAGATATTGAAAATACAAAAATTTTACAAATTGAATCCAACAAAACAAAAAGAATATTTTTAGAAATGTGTTACATATACAAAAATTCGAAAACTATAAATAAAAAAGAGGCAGATAACCCAGCTCAATATACTAATTACTCTTAAAAATTTATACGTAAACCCCGTTGCCGTCACAACTGGTTAGATGTAGATATCTATTATTTTTAAATGCAGACGCGCGCGCGCACACACACGCTCGCGCATGCACGCACGCACCCACGTACACATACGCACACATGCATACACCACAGCACGCACACGCGCACAAACCACCGCACACCAACACACGCGCACACGCACCTACATACAATAACTACACAGCAACACATACATGACCAATACATATGATATTAATAAATTTAAAACGAAAAATATTAATTTGTCAAACTGACATAAATAAGCATTTCTTTATAGTTATTTTTATATTCTAGGATTCAACAAACTTACACGTTATTAGTTTAATTTGCTAACTACATTTAAACCTCGTGTAAGTATTTTAAATGATACAGTTATGTTTAGTTTTACAAGTGTTTTATTTTATATCATAGTTGTGTCTGTGATCAAGCATTGAAAAGAAATGCGAAAATTTGGAACATAAAGAAGATAATACTTATTTACCAGCAGACCTAAAAACCGTAAAATACTATCAAACATGAGCCCGGATAGCCTAAGATACAGGAATTTATACTACCTGGACGTAGCCGAAGGAAAAGTAAACACCAGGCTAACTACCAACCGCGAAGAGTGAGGAGATTAGCCTACATGCCAAAAAAACAAAAAAAAATAAAGTACATCGCCCACGATTGTTTATTAACAAAATATAAAAAAATGAAATTAAATACATTATTCGGTACAAACGAAAGAACGCAATAAAACAAGCGTTATCATTTCAACTCCAACAATTATATTATACGGACAAATTGGATAGTGGATCCACGAAGTGCGCCATTTCGCGGCTAACATGTAACAAACTCAGTAAAAAAAGGAAAATTAAAACTTAAAATTTTCCAATCGTAAGTATGTTAAATTTCGGTATTGAATGGAAATTTACTCCCTACCAAGTATGTTCAATTTTGAAGTATTAAAAGCAAATTTAGGTTTTAAATGTAGTACAGGAGTTAAACTTAAGCATTAAATACAGCTCACGCTGTAGCAAGAATTAACGACGTATACCCAGAAGCACCAGCGCAACCAGCTGTTCAATAAGTATGGTGGACTAGTTTTACACCATCCACCGTTGATAAATAAAAATCCTTGACATATAACAGAATACAAGGCACGTACCTCTCTGCGTCAGGATACTTAACTTGCCAACTGCTGGGAGGAAGAAGTCGGCATAACAAAGTAGCTACCATCGTAATTACAGTGACTGGTATACGGCAGCGAACAGGTAGGCTACACCCAGAAACAACGCCTTTGGCCTCCAGCAAGAAAAAGCTAAAAATAGAATTGGGTTAGATGGGGTAAGCGCGAGAACACTCACCAAATACACGCAAGACATCTATAATTGACAGGACAACAATAAACGTGCATTGCTTTTAAAGTGATAGAACGAGTAATGTAGAACATATTTCGTCGCACGGGCTGCAGAATCAAATTCAGAATGAATTTAAATGACGCCAATCCAAACATATGTGTTATCGAAACGCGATTTGAAACTGGAAAACACGGTTTTACCGGAGAATAGTACGCGACCTTATTTCAATAAGTCGTTACTTTGTCACAATAGAGAAAACCCATTAAACGCGGTTGTAATGTTGAACAAATTGAAGGTTACCTACAAACAGGCTATGAACTATTTAGTTATAGCATAATAAACTTTACGTTTCAAAGCGAATAGATTTAAATTGAGGAATTATTTGAAAGTGTATTTATTGCAGAAAATAAAATATACAGGATGTAAACTATTTCATTTAAGCCTAAACTTGTCGTTGTTAAAGAAAAAGGGAATTGAGTTGAAAATTTATTGGACCGGGTATTGATTAGTAACCGGTAAAAATATACGGGATGTTCAAAATAAACGTAACAAATTCTGTCCGGGACGTTATATTTTTCATCTTTCAATTAGTAGTTCGATTTGAAATGATCATTTGAACTTAGCATAAAAGTCTAAATTATTATTTCGTCTTATTAACTATAATACGTTAGTATTTATCAACTTACCTTGTATGATTAACTACCTAATATATATATATATATATATATATATATATATATATTGTAGTGGATTTAAAGGGTTAAATTTGGGGATAAACAGTACAATTTCAAACACCCTGTGTAGAGAGAGGAACATAATATTTACGTGCAAAATTTATTTCATCTATTTAATTTAAAGTAACAAGTATTGACATAATTTTATAATTAGGGACTAAAAGTTAAAAGGTTCATAAAGAAAATCAGTTGTATAAGCCAATAGCAATTATTAATTAATTTAATTTAGTTTAATTCAATGGGTTGTAACGTCAGAACACGCATCAGAGCATGAAAAATCAATAATCCCAAGGCGAAAAGCTTTCATAACGAACAAACAGACGTCGGTTATATAAAATACTGTGAGATGTAAGCTCCGCGAAGTGTTATTTTAAACGATCGTTAATTTAGCACACCTGCACGTTGGAAAGGTCATCTTCCGCTTATTGTGAAGATAACGGGGCGAACTTCAACCGTCGGTGGTTTCGTATACACGCTAACAAAAGTTTCTTAAAGAGCAGAAGGGATGAACAATCAATAATATGCTTCACAATGAGACGGGCATAAAAGTATTCACTTTAGTAGGCGCGTTTTCGATCCACGTGGAGTCCATGAAAACGCGGGCAGCTATATCGATTTTCTACAACGCAAGCAAGATTAGAATGCGACATCAAATATGCATAAGACAGGAATAGAGATATTACAGGCGCAGTTTTAAGACGTCACTGAAATGTATCATTGGTCGAAATAGATAGTTTTAGAACAGATGAACACGCGACAGGTGGATGCGATAGTTTTGTATGATATAGCGTGTTGACGCGGGAATATTTCGAGAAGTTTAAAACGGTTATACAAAATTTGCGGAAATATTAATTTCGATTAAGTATTTCGCGTAAAGGGTGGCCAAAGGGAGCCTAGCTTTATGATATAAATACTCTGGGAGAATTAGGAGGGGTCTCTTTAATTTTGCATCGCTTAACAACGTATTATAACCTACTGACAAAGCTTGTGAGTATTAAAAATTTGTAACATTCAGTGAAATAGTATTCGATTATTTGTGGCCTAATAGTTAGTAACGCAAGTATAATAGAGTGTAATTTAAATTTAACTAAGGTCTACGAATACTTTAACAAGTTCGTAAATTAATAATGCAATAATAAACAACTGTAATATACATGGATATGGACGTTGGAATTGGTGTTAATTGGTAGCACGCAGCTCAGCTTAAACTGAATTGTCATCTATAAATAGCTGGTGGAGGACACGCATAATCACGAAGCCGAGGGGTTCAGGAATAAAACATCTTCAACGGAGATGGACTTTTGACGCTTTTTCCAGGTAACGCATTTGAATTTGCTGTTTTTTTTTTATATATAAACTATTGAAATTATTTGTTGTGTGAGTGAACTTTGATGGTTATTTTTGGTAATTTAACGTATTGAAAAAGATACGTATAACTGACTATTATTATGGTATTTTGGAATATAAAACAAAAGGTGTACGTAAAGCTTATTAAATTTCTTGATGAATTTAAATTTAATTGTTAAGAGTACATGGGTTTATTAAGTTTGTAGTCATAGTATGCAAAGTGGAAAGCATACATTAATAAACTGGGTTATCATGAGCTCACCATACTCCAGTGTGCGGTAATATATAAAAATAAGGTATTATTTGGGGCCCATTTACTCCTGTTGCATTAAATGTGTTTGACATTTCAATTTTAAAAACAAGGACGTTACAAAGATAGCATTTATTGAGGTGTAACTTGAGCACCGAACTGTACATAACCATGAACTATTATTTGTAAATAGTGGTAAATAAATATTGTATGATTGTTGTATTATTTTGTGATTTTATTGAATGGTGTGTGAACGGTAAAAATAATGATAGTAAATTTAGGTATCCGAGAGGAGACAGCTGAGCTAGCCAGGGAAGCTGCGGAAGAAATTAATTTGATGAATCAGAATTCGGGTAAGAAAATTTTTGTAAAAATTTTATATTTTTGTAAATTATTTTTTTTTTACTCTGGCGAGGTCCAGAGCTTAAATTGGAGAGTTCCACGGCAATTTATGGCGCCCAATCTAAGGGGCTCGAACGTTTTTTTAGAGAGTACCAGTTCCTGTGACATAAATTGACGTTCCACGACAATTTATGGCGACCCGAACGTTCTATAAGAAAAACCGACCCAAAGTTGAAAAAATTAAAATTTCAGATATTTAATTTTACCCTGTATAATACTTCTAGTAAGATAAGCTTATTATAGTATTTGCTAGTACATAAGTCAAACCCATCTTCTACTGTAAAGCTATCACTACCGTAAAAATTTACCATTCTTTGTTAATGCACGAAACGGACCGCTACTATCGCTTTCTTTTTGTAATACATAGAGCCATTAAACTCGTTAGGTCGGTTTTATGGCTTTTTCCGATAGTAACGCGTTCATTGAATTTGAGCGTTTATTTATTTACGGGCAGTAATTAGCTATTCCTAGTGTATATACAGATGATTTATAAGTTTACCGAAGACTCGAAATCCTAGTTTGTTTTGGCAAATAAATGTGATATTTTCGTTTTGGATTAAATGGTATAATTTGTTCTAGAATTAATTCGAAATGGACTTCTTTGAAAGAAGGCTATTCTGTATTAAAACTCATAAAGAGGTATTTTTAACGAGAACGAATACATTATTTTTGTTTTAAAGGATATATCTACACATGCAAAATATGCTTTGCGTTATATAAGGGCGTCAAATTGATATTAATTTAAACGCGTTCTACGGTAAATGCAATGAAAATTTGTTACTAAAAGGTATAAAATAATTATTTACACACGGCGAAGATGAATGATTTTTGCATTTACATTTTATATTCGATTCACGATCTGTCCATTCTGCAATACAGCTTTCATTGTTCAGAAGAAAAAAATTCACACACGGATTTTAATTACATAATTAATGAGGACTTCGTTCTTATGCTTCATAAATGCGATGAGACTCCTTTTTGATAATGCGTCGGTGTACCTGTACCTGTTAGGATCTTAAACGCCAATGACTACAATATCGCGATGAAAAAGAATACAACGGTTGAATGGTGTTTTCTGTTGCTCATGTGGCGTAGTGTGAGGGTGTTGAGAAAGAACCACCCACCAACAACTTCCGCGAAGTTATTGAACCAATTGACGAAACCGTGCTAGCATCTTGAACGACAATTAGTAAAACTTAAAAACTTGATCCGACAGTACACGACGTGTTCATGGTCGACAGAGGTCATTTAGAAAAGACTGCAGTAGTTAAGCATAGAATCTATACAGGAGATGCGCGGCCAATAAGACAGCAGCCGACAAAGCTCCCATTGGCAACACACAAAAACGCCAAGAAAATGATTGGAGATATGTAGAAGCAAGGAAAAATTGAGCCATCTGATAACCTTTGGGCATCGCTGTTGTGCTTGTTAAGAAGAAGTACGGGCCGACAAGACTTTATGTGGACGACTACAGACAATTGAATGACGTGACCAAAAACGATATCTACCCACGTTCGAGGTTTGACGATACCCCAGATACACTTTCAGGGTTGTTCTCAACCTGGATTTGAAGATTTGGAAATCTTGGGAAATGCTTTCACTATTTGTACTGGCCTGTGGCAATTTACGGTCATGCCATTTGAGCACTGCAATGCTCCTGCCACTTTCGAGAGTTTAGTCAATAACATCTTGCGTGGGCTATCGTGAAAAACGTGTCTTGCATATTTAGGTGACGTGACCGTGATTGGGAAGTCGTTTGGGAACACTTGAGAAATTTGGAAGAAGTGTTTTGAAGACTCAGAGAAGACTGAATCCAAAGGGGTATCACCTACTAGGCGAAGAGGTGAAATACCTAGAGCACGTAGTTTCACGCAACTGAGTCAGACCAGACTAGGAAAACATTAGGCGGTACAAGAGTGGCCCTCAAAAGACAAACATCAGTTACGCAGCTTTCTGGGGTTGTTCATTTACTTTAGAAGATTCTTTTCCGGATTTGAGAATAGAGACAAGCCCTTGACCAAGCCGACTGTAGAAGAGAGTGATTACGTATGGGATGACGATTGTCAAAATGTGTTCCAAGAACAGCTCCGATCTTAAGTTATTCCCGGTCGGAAAGCGAATTTATTTTGGATACAGACGCAGACAATGTCGTCATCAGAAGTGTGCTATCTCAGACGCACGACAGACAAGAAAGAGTCATTGGTTACTTTAGCAAAGAGTTCTCAAAACCGGAACGGAATTATTACGTTACAAGACGGGAACTATTAGCTTGGTGAAATCCGTAGAACACATAAGTACCTTCACGGAAGAATATTTCACCTGAGAACCGACCACGCCAACCTGAAGTGGCTATTACAATTCAGAAACCCCGAAAGGCAAGTCGCCAGATGGATAGAAAGGCTGTAGGAGTATGACTTCGACACGGAACACCGTGCTGGTATAAGTCGTCGTAATGCGGATGCGTTTTCGAGATGGCTTTGCCCGAAGATTGTAGTCATTGCCAACAGTTAGAAACAAAATGTGGTCTACTTAGTCAATAACGATTGACAATCTCTACAAATGCGAATGGAATAGGAGACTGACAATGACCTAGATGTTCATCCGGTTTGGAAAATCACACGAGAACGTCCATCCTGGTAGGACATTAGTTCGTTGAATAGCACCCTGAAGTCGAACTGTGCACAATGGGATTCCCTAAAATAGAGAATGTGAATCTTGGTGCGATCTTTGGAGAATGGGGATGGATCTGTGGGTACGCTTCAGGTGGTGGTTCCTAAAAGCCGAGTATCCGAGGTTTTAGGATATCTGAATAATTGGACCTTGGGAGGACACTTCGGCGTTAAGAGGACTCTGAAGAAAGTTCTAGCAAGATTTTACTGAGTGGGTTGCAAGGACAAAGTATAAGAGTGGTGTTGCAAGTGTCAGATGTCTACACTATTGGAAAACTGTAAGATTCCGATGAGGCAATACAACGTGGGGAGCCCTCTGAGAGAGTGGCAATCGATATTGCAAGTGCATTCCCTGATACCGACTCCAGGAATAAGTACATGATGGTAGAGATTTAACGAAGTGAACTGAAGCGTATTCTATATCAAACCAAGAAGTTACAACTGTCGCTGAAGAGTTGGTAAAGGAAATGTTCTGTCGTTTTGGCGTGCCTATGGAGTTGCACGCCGATGATGGCAAAAGTTTTAAGGTAGCGTTATTCTAAGAAGTTTGCCTGTTACTAGAAATGAGAAACACCCGAACAACATCATTTCATCAGTAATCGGATGGTATAGTTGAACGTACGAACCGCACCTTGAGCAAATACTTTCGAAGGTGATCTCCCAACATTAGAGAGACCAAGGCCAATATTTACATCTATTTTTATTGAATTATCTGTCTTAGTTTCAAATTAATTATAGTACTATACGGGATGGGGCAAAAAGATGTTAACACTGATTGGTATTTTTATTGGTCAATCGGTCTTCAGTTCAAAGTAATAGAAAGTATTGTACAGAGTGGGCCAGAAAGGTGTCAACACTGTATGAGAGAGTTAATTTTTTTGCAAAGATTCCATTGACGAACGAAGGTAGATAGTTGTCTGGATTGCGGTCTTTCGGTCCCAAGTATCGTACAACAAAAATTCAAGGCCTGAACCGAACGGGATGCACCATCGCGTCTAACAATTAGTAGGATCTACGAGAAGTTTGTCCGGGCGGAGTTCGTTCAAGGCAATTGCAAAGGGAACAGCGATAGAAAGAGATTTGTCTGAACTGAAGAGAATATTATCCACGTCCAGAGAACGATGGTAGACGGCCTAACCAAGTCTACCCGCAGTCTCAAGACTCTAGAAACTAACATTTCGCAAAGGTCAATGGTTAAAATTTTGCATCGTGATTTAGGATTGAAGCCATACCACTTGCAGATTGTGCAGCAGTTCACAAAGGCGGACAAGTAAGCACGTGTGAGTGCTGCAGAAATTCTCTTGGAAATTATGCACATGTAACCTGACATCCTGTTCATGTTTTCTGACAAAGCAACATTCCATATAAGCAGTCGTGTGAACAAGCGTAATGGTGTCATCTAGGCGACCGAGCTCCTGAAGAAAGTTTGAGAGCACATGCAGGATTCACCCAAAGTGAGTGGTTGGTGTGCCGTGAGCAATTTTGAAGTGTTTGGTCCAAAGGGCCTTACAAACAACCATGGACAGACTCCATAAGTGCATTGAGAAAATGTGTGCCAGATTGAAACCCTGTAACCAAAGTTCTGCCTTGTAATTTAAAGTGATTAAACACCTATTTAATGCTAACGTCTTTTTGCCCCGCCCTATATATCAAATAAATTTAAAAATAAAAATTTATCCATTTACATATTGTTAATAAATATCACACAAACTCAAGGACAAATCTCTCAAGGTTTCCACTGTTAATTAACTTTCTTTAAAATAAATTTGATACGTTCAATTCCGTATTGGTAAATTTGCTTTTAAATTAAGGAGGCAGTAATTATACAAATATAAAATTGAACGTAACACCCTTAAAAATGAATTTTATCCTTGTTACAACAAATTTTAATATCTTTTCTTATTTAAGAATTCATCCCATACTTTCCAAAATAAAAATTTTCACACATTAATTCTTTGTTACATCAAATTCTAATTTAAAGGCATTTAATTCTCCCCACCAAAGTATTCAGAAAATTTTCACCGTTAACAAATTTGTTCTATGTGACCTTGTAATGTTCCCTCTACATTTCCACTCTCATTGTGTTGATTCTTTAAGGTTTATAGGCTTTACAACTTTAAATTAAACACTTTTTGATTTAACCTAACAGTTTATCAGTAGGGTTTTTATAAAATACCCCTAATCTTTCGAAACCCCTGTAGGTGATTACTGTTAAATTATTACCAACAAATTTGAATTTTACTTTTACTTTTTACGGTAGGTAGACTGTCTTGATACCTGACTTGGTAACATTGTGATTTTTATATTTACCTACCGCGTGAGGGTATCCAATTAACAATAAATAATAAATAACAGGACCTCTAACACTATCGTACCCTCACGTTTCGGGACGTTGCCTCGCAAGCTGCAGCAGTCGGTGAAGGGGGGGGGGGTTCATTAAACAAACACACTGAGACGAAAATTCGATTGTTTTATTGAATGAGCTACTAACTAAAACTTCAACTAATTACATATGCATAACAAAATATAAAGTAAATAACCTTATGTACAATAGGGCGCCACCATGGGAATTAACGGCCCATGGACCATTCGCGGTAATAGGTCTCGTCGCACTTTGTTCGTGGGCGATGAACCAAAATGGCAGAACAGAAAATAAGTCACTTATAGTATCCGGCTAGCACAAACACAACTTAACTAAACTTAACTAACAAACATATTTTTGAATAGATACAGTTCTAGGTGTACACACCCCAATAACAAAAATTTATTAATGCTACCCTAGTCTAACTAACTTGCATAGTGCGACGACCCTTTTTTAACCACGGGGTCATCTACACCATGAAAAATACGACCTTCTCAAGGGTCAAATAGTACCGTAACTTGACTTCGGACCTGAGCTTTGCATTCTCAGGTAGTCTCGTGGATTAGTGAATAACGGCCTCTGACACCGTCGAAACACAATATAATAGAAGACCCTTCTAAAACGATGCGGTCTCCAAAACAATAATCAAACGGATCAATTTACTTGAACTGGGCATTCACCCGGAGTTATATTTTATGGAAGTCGACAAATACTGTTTTTAAACAAATAACTGACTTATGCTGCATAACACAGCCTTGAGTTCATGGTAATAACACATATACTAATTACTTACTCAGAGAAATAATTAACTTAAAACATAACGGCACGCACTGGACTTCAGAGAAATAAAATATTTCACTCAATCGGGCAAATAACAACCCTTTAACCTCTAACGCGTCTTGAAATAAACAACCCCGATTCCCACCGGCTGGCATCCTTATATACATTTACGTTAATTGAAAAATAACCCCTTTCTTGGCGCTCTTACTCGGCTTAGGATGCGCCGGTCGTAAATCTTTAAGATTAATTAAAACTGCCAATGCCTAAGATAACCACACAAGTAGCTCTCAGAATTGATTTTAGTTGAGTGCTCAGCTAATTGAAAAATTGCTTCAGACCACCCTGACATAAATAGGATCCTAAAGCATGATTGACATCTAATCATAGATATCAACTAATCTGACATGTTTAGTGCCCTTAAAGTAAGTGCCTTTAGAAAAATTGATTAACTCTTGGATTAGATCTTTCTGGGAACTTCGCTGGGAAGCTACTTGGGTGATCCTGCAGCCGCTACAATTCTAATAATTAGCATGCTAAAATTAAACTAGAAACTAACTATTTTTAGGAATACTAGAACTATTAGAGCGTATTAAAACAGTATGTTACAACATTACTCAATTTTCCATTACTCTTTAACTTTAATTGAATATATAAAATTAAAACTCTTTTAATAACACTACAAGTAATTTTACTCATTAGTTTTGAGCACATATACGCTTCATAAATATACGTAACATATTCTTAATTAAAATATCTTTCTTAAACAATCGCAATAAATTCATTTACTACAAAGCTGTTGTTTCGATTCAGAAAATGACAAAAGTCAGATTTAACTACTACATATGGAGGTAGCTACCCTGACAGCAGGTGGCGGATGTTGCTATTAATTCGGTAGGCATCCTTTTGTAAGACGCTACTTGCATAAGTGGTGACGAATGGCAAGTGGAATATCAGCTATAATCTGGCACTTTCACTCTTGTCGAGTAACAATAACCGCACTAGATATACCCTAAAGGTACCTTTAGTGCTATGGAGATTTGGTTATTTGGATATTTGTGGAATTAGATATTTTCGCTTTTGATCATCTAAGGTATTTTCGGCTTCGGGTATTTGGAGAAAATAGTTTAACAGATGAAATTTGTTATTTTGTATTGCTGGATGTTAAATTTTCAATGTTTGTTACTAAGCTATGAGTATCTAAAGAAATAACAGATTTCCTATTCATTTCCAATATGTTTAATAGGCAAAACGCAAACTATATAAAAGGTAAGGTTAAGGTTGTAACAAAACAAACAAATCACGTGCTTTTCTGAACAAACGCGCATGCTCCGATCTCAAAATAGCCAGAAAAGTTGAACTTGAACCAACTTTTGGGAGATTGGAGATTCGGTGTTTTTGACGTTTCTCGGCGGTGTCACGTGATCACTTTAACCAATAGGATCATTCTCCAAATATCCAAATCGCCAAATCTCCATAGCGCTAAAGGTACCTTTAGGCAAACAAACAAACATTACATTGGCCTCAGAAGTAACCCCTTTAGTTAGCATTTCTTATTTGTCAGGTCAACTACCCTTCGGTCAACGTCATAGTGCTCCGATAACGGGGTTTTCCACTGAATATGTTTGTAAACTAACAACTTGAACATTACTTATGGCGTTGTTTTATTAATATTAACCTACAGTTTATAATTATCGTTTACCGTGTTTGCTGGTTTTATTTTAATACAGTTTAAAGTAGAAAGGTATGAATTTAATACCCGTCCATTTTCCCTGAAACTACTTCCGATACTTACAAACTAAGGCAACTCTAATTCGGTTTAGAGTTACAATAAAGACCTAGCATCGCACGATGGTGACAGAATAACACCATCAAATCGTCATGAATAATAATAATAATAATAATAATAATAATAATAATATTGGTAATAATAATAATAATAGCTTTCAAGACACCCAGGTAATATATACAAACCTTCGGTTCTCTGTGTCTTTCTAACGGTATCCGGTTTACAAATGTTGACCGTTTGACTATATTTACCCTATAGTCTTTTACCCAAAAAGGACTAGTTAAGGTCCATTCGTCAATCGACATCCCATATAAATTTTTATTTTTGGCCCAACTATGCTTTAACTTGACCTAATTTTGGTCCCCGCAATAAAACACTTAAATTTTTTATTACTTTTAATTATTTAAATTGAAATTTTAATTAAATCCATTTACTATTAAATATGCTAAAAATTAGAATCTATAAAAGTTGCTAAATAGGATGAGGATTAGAAGCTTAATCAATCGGTAAATTACATTATACCGAAATTAATTCAAGAAGATCGCGAACAGCTACCTGTCCATGACTTGCAACTTTCATTCGCTCGACCATAAACTATGTGCCCTCCCTTTCTAGTGCCGTACCTTCCGTCAGAATAAAAGCCTTTTCAGAAATTAAATCATGTTTAATTTAATTATACGTTACAACCTACGAATTATAACATCAATTCGCTCTACAGAACGTTCTTGAAATGTTCTTCAAAAGTAAAATAGATTGTTACGCATAATCACTTTCAGAAATAAAATCCTTAAAAATGGTTTTCAAAACACCGGATTTTAGTTATTGCAAATTATTTTAAAAATATAAACATATTTTAATAATGTGTGGGCGCGATAGTACGACCAATAACAATACTTTATACTGAAAAAGTAAAGACTAAACTTATATAATCGCTATAGACCATACTTTGTTATTCAATCTGATTATAACGTGCATTTTTGTCGTTTAACATTTTACGCTATACTCAATTCTTAAAATACATCGTTTTTGGATCGCTGTTTGTATCAAGTAAATACTTCAGAATAATTCAGAATTGTATGCAATTGAACTCGTGGGTATTAATTAAAGATAGATAAATTGAAGATTGATTCTCATTAATAAATAAATTCCAAGGAATGAATGTTAAACAGCTTGTAATTAATTATAGATTGCATCGTTCTTGTCTTGCCGTAAATATAAATTTTGTTCCTTATGTGGATATACAAGTCTAGATAAGAGACGATAAGCGGTTGTAATAGCGACGAATTGATAGAAACAGACGAGGAGTAGAGTTTTGTTCTTTGTTCCGATATATTAAGTACGTTAAAAAAATACTGCTTCTTTCTGTTTTTGACAATAGTGAGAATTAATGGGGGATTAATTTTCGTATTGTTCCTGAACAAGCACGGCATGTTTTTAGTTGATTTTCTGTTGGAAATAAAAGCGGTATGTATGTATATATATATATATATATATATATATATATATATATATATATGTATATATGTATATATCCCTAGTTAGGTGTAAGAGTGGGCTCTATAGCCTAAATCTCGCTAGGGTTTATTGAATTATATAAATCATATTTGATATTGATTGTTTTTGTATTTATAGTAATAATAATAATAAAGATACTACTACTACTTTTACAAAAAGACTTGCATGATAAACATAAGAAAAAAAAGGAAAAGAAAGAAAGAAAGATCAATACTACTGAATTACTCATATCAATTGTGTCTTACCTATTTATTTTCTTTTAACATTTTGTCTGATTTATGTTTAATTGGTGTGTGAGAAAACGTTTCTGCTACTCCCCAATATTACCTCACTTTGTATTAAAAATTTTTGTACTGCTTTTACCGTTGTTATATTATATAGATTATCCAAACAGTTTTTTTTTTACATTCTACCAAGTACTGAATAATTTAGACTAATCATTGCTGCTATGCCTTTTTCCTTTTTTTTCAGGTTTGCTAGACTATTTTTCTTGCAGGTATTATCACTAACTCCTTACAGCCGCGTACATGGTATGTTGGTCTGCTTTCTACAACCCCCCCCCCAATCTCCGATTGAGCCCGGTCATTTCTTTGATTTTCTTTGTGTTACGCACGGCTACGAGCCAACGTAGCATAAATTTGGCGCCCAACGTGTGTGCCACGAAATACGTAACACGATCTTAGATAACTAACTAGTAAGTAATTTAAGTTTGTTTGTCGACAAAACCTATAGGAAGGAAAAAATAATTTACACTCAACAAAGCCTTGAATTTGTAAGGTATTAGATTGCTATAAATAGACTAGTAAAAAGGTTTAAGTATTGGTTGTTCGATTACATGCACAATAAATTTAGTTATATAGAACTGCTTTAAATGTTTTGTATGGAACGAGTAATAATAACAGAAATGAGTTACATTTTAGTATGAGTTCCTAATCCTTCGCGAGAAAATTTTAGATAAGTTCTGAATTAGTAGAAAAATATATAAAACTAAATACATTGTGTGCCTAAATTAAAAAACAGAAATGTATCAAAGTTAACAAAGTAATAAAAAAATTACAAACAAGAAAACTACAAAATGAGAAGCAAGTAACTTTAAATATTAGAAAAAGCGAAATTTAAGAAATTAACACAATTTAAAGTTTTTATTTATGCATACGTACTTCTTTTACACCGTTCCTTTACGACAACGGCGATGAGCAAGTTTATATTAGTATTTGTTTTATATTATCATATTTTTACTATTGCTCTTCATACGTTTCTGTTTGCTTCGACAAGAACGTGACCTGATCCTAAAACTGTAACGCTCGCCCGTTAATAGACAAGTATTTATTAATTTCAGCTAGTTCAAGGGTTTCAGCAAGAAAATGCCCAAAATTTTTTTATAGAAGCTGGGTAGTTTACAGTTTAGGTAGGGGTTTATTTTATTATGATATTTAAATTAGACAAGTAAATACACCAAAAAGCACTTACTACATGTTTATGTAAACCGCAAGAACGATGGGGGTTTTACACTCTTCGTACTCAAATAAGAAAAATTATATAAGACTTGGACACTTACGTTTACATCACGAATACATAATGCAGTCTTAAGCAAGTATTAAAAATCAAATATATCACAAGGTTATTTGACTAAATGCTTAGTCTAAATACAGGACAGTACGATAGGTACGTTTCATCTGTTCATACAATAATTTCAAATGTTTATATAGTTACAAACTCCTTCTCTAATATAGTTTCAGATGCATTTATAGATACCCGAAGAGTGATTGACTGTCGTTAAGCTGGATACCATAAAATGTTGATATTGACTTCGTCATCTACGACATGGTTATTTCCAACACAAGGTTGTCGCTTTGAGAACCAATGTGTACCTAGAATTGAAACTAGCCCATTTGCTACGGTACTATCCGAACATGATTAGCCGTCTCTCAGCCTTGTTCGATAACCTTCTAAACAAGGTAATTGCCTACTAAAGTGGCACGTTGAAAGTTTGTATGTTACGAATGAAGAGTTCTAAAAAATATGGATCTTTCCTTCATAGCATAATATTCGGGCAAACTTCGGACGGATAAATTAAGACTGCAAAAAGAAAATAATCCGTGCCATTTTCTCTATCTAAGATGTATGTAAATCAACTTACGTATAGTTTAACATCATAGAAAACTTAAGACTTCCCATTTATTTGAGTTAACACAAAACTGCATATGACCAGTCCTTGCGCTCAAACGATGAGATCATCGTGGTGCCTGCATAATACGATGGCCGTCCGGAAAGTAGTACCCGTTTTTGAATAAAAAATAAACTAGTACATCTTAACTAATTTTAATATTTTATTTAAAAAGAACAAACCTTGCACTACTTCTCCACATCGTCACCTCGCAAATTTAAGTATTTATCATAACGTAAAACGAGTTTTTGTATGCGAACTTTGTACTCCTCTGTCGCCAATGTATTGAGATATGTAGTCACAGCTGCTGTCAGTTCATCATCACTTTCAAATTTCTTTTCTGCCAAAAAGTCCTTGAGTTTTGTAAACAGATGAAAATCTGAGGGTGCCAAGTCAAGGCTGTAGGGTGGATGGTTAAAGGTTTCCCATTTGAATTGTTGAACAAGTTGTTCTGTTATTCGAGCAGTATGATGCCTGGAATTGTCGTGGAGGAGAAGGACGCCGCTAGACAACAGACCTCGCCGTCGATTTTGAATTGCTCGCCGTAATTTCTTTAATGTCACACAATATGCATCGGTATTTATAGTGTCAGCACGGGGCATGAAATCAATGAGCAGTACACCTCGCCTATCCCAGAAAATGGATGCCATTAGTTTTCGAGTAGACATGACCGTTTTGAATTTTTTCGGCTTGGTTGGTGAATGAGCATGATGCCACTTCATTGATTGCCTTTACTTGTAGGTGTTGCATAACAAACCCATGTCTCGTCGCCAGTGACTATGCGAGTCAAGAAAGAGTCTCCTTCACGAGAATAACGGTCCAAAACCGTCAGTGCTGCGACCATACGGGTGGTTTTGTGTTCGTCAGTAAGCATGCGAGGGACCCACCTTGCACTAATCTTCGCATAATGAAGGTGTTCCTTAACAATTTCATGAATAACAGTTCGTGAAACATTGCTGAAATTTTTACTTCACGAATTCGTTAATTAAACTCAGCAGTTCTTCTGTAATTACGGACGGTCGTCCGGAACGCTCTTCATCATGGGTATTGTCTCTGCCCAAACTGAAATTACGACACCAACTCCGAACTGATCACTCATCCTAAACATTGTCTTCATACACTTCCTTTAGTTGACGATGAATATCGCAGGGTTTCACATTTCTTGCGTTGAGAAATCTAATCACAGCCCTAATTTCACAACTGGCGGCGTTCTTTATTTTTTTGAACATTATAAACACTCACAGGACGAACACAGGCAGTACCAGCGAGGCGTAACTTTGCACATAGACAGCTGCAATATAACTAAACGTGTTATAACCAGTCCGGATGGCCCTCGTACATTATTAATCAAAACAACTTATTCATATAACTGTACTAATTACAATGAGACATCATCTAGAACTTTTAGAAACTGACAATGAATTTCACAACCTTCGAATATAAACCATATTCGATACAAAATAATTTTACCTAATTTGAGTTAACACAAAACTGCATATGACCAGTCTTTACGCTCAAACGATGAGATCATCGTGGTGCCTGCATAATACATTATTAATCAAAACAACTTATTCATGAAACTGTACTAATTACGATGAGACATCCATCTATAACCTTTAGAAACTGACAATAAATTTGACAACCTTTGAATATGAACCATACATGATACAAAATAATTTTACCTTAGATCAAAATTGTAGTAACCCAAAAATTATATTTCTTAAAGGAAATAACCTAATTCTATTGGTGAAATTTACTAATACATAAAACTATTAAAATGAAATATGATTATAAGTATTTCCAAACGTCACGAGATGTTCGAAAGAAGTGTATCTAGAGGCGATCCTCGAGGGGACTCCACAAGTAGCGATAATTGCATACAAAACAGTCGATAATATTTACTATTTGCTTTCAATTAATAAATAATTATTAATCTAGAAGAGTATACGATATTAAAAGAAGAATTAGCGTTACTTGGTAAAATTTAATTTGTCAAGTAGATTTTGTGCATTTAATGTGTAATGTGCTTGTTTCATCCAAGGAGGAGGTTAGTCTTTGATTTAGTAGATTCATCTATTTGTTGAGGTTGTGAATTGGTTAGGTCAGTAGTCTATAGATAAGATAATTCCTGCAGCACTCACACGTGCTTACTTGTCCGCGTTTGTGAGCTGCTGCACAATCTGCAAGTAATATGGCTTCATTCTTAAATCACGATGCAAAATTTTAACCATTGACCTTTGCGAAATGTTAGTGTCCTAGAGTCCTGAGTCTGGGGATAGACTTGGTTAGGCTCTCTGCCATCGCTCTCTGGACGTGGATAATATTGTTTAGTTTGGACAAATCTCTTTCTACCGCTGTTCCCTTTGCAATTATCTTGAACGGACTCCGCCCGGACAAACCTCGTAGATCCTACCAATTGTCAGGCGCGATGGTGCATCCCGTTCGGTTTAAGCCTTAAATTTTTCTTGTACGCTGCTTGGGGACTGAAATACCTCAATCCAGGCAGCTATCTTCTTTCATTCCTCAATGGAATATTTGCAAAAAAATTTAGTCTACCATATACATTCACACAACCCTCACACACACACACACACGCATGCACGCACGCGCGCACGCTAGCGCGCGCACGTGCGCACGCACTCACGCACTTATGCACACGCACACACACACACACGCTCGCACGTACGCACTCACACACACACAAACAAACACACACACACACATAACACACGCGCACGCTGTACTGACGGTTACGTTCTGTGGCGAAGCCAGGTCTGCTTAAGTTTCAGGTATCAGACTACTGAAACGTCGGAACAAATAAATAAATATATAAATAAAAAATTAATAAAAATAGAAAAAGTGAAGATGCCTGAAAATTGAAAGAGTGCGATCATTATGCCTTTGCACAAAGGTAAGGGTAGCAAGTATGAATGCAAAAATCATCGTGAAATAAGTCTGTCGATTTGTGTTCAGTAAAGTGTATGGAAAAATTGTGATCTAGAAAGTTCGCAAGAGAACGCAGAGCAAGACGTGGACGTTCAAGGTGGTTTTATGCCTGGAAGAGAATGTGCGGATCAGGTGTTCGCAATGCAACAAATTGTCGAAATTGTATGCATACCAGAAAGAAAATGTATGTAGCATTTGTAGAACTGCAAAGGCTCTGTAAATAAAAGTGAATTATGGAACACGCTGCGTGAATACGGTGTAAGCAAGTGCTTGATAAAATCTATCAGAGCGTTGCACAAACGAAGTAAGACGTATGGAAGTGTGAATGTTAACATGGGCCAATACTTTACCATTGTGGAAGGTGTAAGATAGGGCTGTGTAATGCCTTCATGGCTTTTCAATGCATTTATGGATAAGGCAGACTTGCAAAGGAATGGAAGAAGTGAAAATTGGCGTAACAAATGTCAGTGTGCTGTGGTATGCGGATGGCGTAGTATTGTTGGCTGAAGCGTTACAAGATTTGCAATGAATGCTTGACAGACTGTCGGAAGCGTGTGAAAATATCCATTTGAAAGTGAATGTAAATAAGACAAAAGTAATGATTTTAGTAGAGATGGCGGAATTGATGACTTTGTATTAGAATGGACAATGACACGATAGAGAAAGTGAATGACTTCGTTTGTGAACAATGGCAAGTTGGATGGTGAAATAGAAAGATGGGCAAATGTTGGAAGAAAAGTGTCTGGAAATATGTGAGCAGTGAACAGGAATGAAGGATTGAGTTATAAATGCAAAGTTATCCATTTACAACAGTGTGTATGTGCCAACTGTTCTGTATGGAAGCGAAACTTGGGTCTGGCAGAAGAAGCATGTTAGTCGTATACATGCTGCAGGAATGAGGTTCCTAAGAATTGTGTGTAGATAAACATTGAGAGACAAAATGTCAAATAAATAGATCAGAGCAGAGTGTAGAGTGCAAATGACACTTGTGAAGTTAAGCGACCTAAGCACGCTTAGGTGATTTGGACATGTGGAAAGAATGAATGAGGACAGACCTAACAAGTGTATATATGCAAGTAAGATAACTAGTAGAGGTGCAAGGGGCAGACGGCGTAAAGGGTGGTTGGATGTAGTAGGAGGTTCTGAAAGAACGACAGGTGAGAAGTATGAGGAATAAAAGAGCATGCCAAAAGCAATGCATGAATGTTGCCGAGGCAAAGGAAATGTGTAGGGACCGAGGGGTGTATAGAGAAAGATTGCAAATGGTGTTGGGAGTAAAAAATAGTATAGTAGTAGTCTAGAGCTATGCCTTGCTTATATTCCCACGAAAGAAGTGCTAGGTTTGATTACCCCGAAAGGGAATACCGTAATTGGTGATTGATTGATTGAAAGGAAACTAATTTGTAATCAATGCAATAGCTAAATCGGGACTTCAACATTGGAAGTGGCCAAACGTGAAAGATGAAATTTGGTACAATACTTTTGAGATCGTTAAAAAACCATACCTCCTGGACAAATGAATAAACGAGGGCTCTTTTGTGTAAAAGAAGTATAACTGTATTAAGATTTGTTTTTAATTTTTAATAAAAGTATTTATTTAGTTTGTATTAAGCTTAATTAAGCTTGATAAAATTAATATTTGGCAGATTAATGTAATCAGAATATCTGATTTCGAAGACGACCTGTCCGAGTTATTCATTAACATGTCTGAGTTCGGAGCGGATTGTATGTAGACTGTGAAATCGGTGATATTAAGATAGTTATAAAACAACAATTACGATAAATAAACAAACGTTTTTGCAAATTGATCACTATCTATGCTTTAAAATCTACTAGTTGCTGACAACAAAATATTACAAATATTTGGTAAAAAAAGTACATTTTATTAAAAGTTAGTGGCAAATTCTTAAATGTATTTGAATTTGGAACATTCACCTTAGATTTAGGGTGAATATTGTAAAGTCTTCTTATTTGTATTTGCATTTGGATAATACAATAATATAACTATTGCTGACTGGGATGCTCGTACAGAATGTCCATAATTTAATCATGTCACTGCTTTTCGCCATTTCAACTCTTAACTACAATAAACGAGAAAAATAAATAGACATTAATATAATTTCGAGCATTCCTGAATCAATTCACAGACATTAAAGGTAAATTACACGGTATACGTTCAAAAGGTAAATACTTGAAGTGAAGCACTGAAAAATGAGGAAAAATTTTACGTCTCAATTTATGTGACGCAAATTAACTTTATTTGATATTAAATCTAATCAATTCGAAATATAATATTCGAAGCGGAAAACATAGCAATACGAAATCAAGCGTATATCGATTTTTTTGATTTGTATAAAAAGTAATACTCACTTCTACATACGGTTTTGCAAACTACACAAATTATTATTTCAAAACGACCTTGTACGATACATCATTAGACGTTCGTAAGCAAAAAATATTTCGCAATACTGTAATTAAATTTAATAGGTACCGGAGATTACCACCAAACAGAACTCTTAATTATTCAATAAATCCGTAATAAAAGAATGTTTTTCCTGGTTTATGTTTTACTTTGATACAAACAAGATGTACTTAACTGTCGTTCTAGTCCACTTTTGAACGAAGTACTACTATACATAATTTGAACTGTGTTGTTAACTGAATCCTGTTAGGAGTGGCCATAGGCAAAGTACTTTCTAAACACTATAAATAATAGTTCTGTTCTTCGATTCTTTCCACTTACGCTTCAGTACAGTATCAAACACACGAAAAGATTATACAAAAATTAGAAACTGAAGATATTTCAATACTCCACAATTTAAAATCTTTTCTACTATCTATCGTGCACTTTCTTATCTTCAATCGAGTTGTTTCGTTAAAACAATGCCCTGCTTTGTACTCCTTCACGTGACTTTGAACCAATAATTTTATTCAGTATTGTTAATCTTTGTTTCCAAAATTTACCTCGTGCTTTACTTAGATTTCCCGGGTGCAACTCAGATTTTCCTGGGTGCTACTTAGATTTCTCGGGTGCCACTCAGATATCCCAATTTAGAGCCCTACATTATTATAAATGTTTAACCTACATTAATTAACAAATTTCTACTCACATTTTCAGCAAACGGCGAAAGCTTTTTCATATATCTTCACTATAATTTGTTCTCAAATACTATATAACACCACTTTTCACAAATTTTAATAATTTAATTTGAAATTTATTTCGACGCGTAAATTTTCGAGTCACAGTGATGCAGCTTCGGCGTGGTTCAAATTGGGACTGAGCCTCTTATCAAACTCGGCGTTATATAGTTTACGCTTTCTAAATTTCATTGGTTTATCTGCACTGACGTTCAAAGTCTTGTAGCCAACCATAGGTTGTTTTGGATCTTCCTAGGAGGCTTACAAGTTTAATTCTGATGAAATTATTCCGTGATTACGCATTCTTCTCGTATTTCTATTATTTCACGATCTCTGACCGCTTGTTTTGTTATTATTACTGGAAATTTTAATTTACCTTGGTCTTTAATTTAGCTTATGGCTCTTGTTTGTGTAGATAAAGCTTTTGGGGAATTGAATAAATAAACTGATGTAACATGAATGATGTAAATCAACATGTTTCTGTTTATGTCTTATATTTAAAACTTATCTTGAAATGTGCGTTTCTTATCAAAGCGCTTTACTATATTCTTTCTTTATCGCACGCTTAATTGCGTGATGACTTACTAGATTTTATCTTATTCCATTGCGTATCTATTTGTTTATAAATTTATGAACGTTTTTTGAAGTAGTTTAATAGCATGAATAATTATTTCCCTGCTGAATGTGTTCTATTATTGAAAGACATGTTTATTGGCATTGATTAAACTTAATTGCGGTCTTATACAGGGTGTGAAATGTTTGCTCTTTGCATAATATTCGAATTATTTATTTTCATGCTAAATAAATTCAGTTTTCTAATTGCTATTGCTATTTACATTTACTACGCGACCCTTACGATTCAGTACATCCCTTAATAACCTTATCTTAGCAATAATATATATATATATATATATATATATATATATTATATATATATATATATATATATATATATATATATATATATATTAGTTTTTACACAAGGTAAGTTGATAAATACTAACATATTACAATTAATAAGATGAAATAATAACTTACACTTCTATGCAACGCCCAAATGATCATTTCAAAGACCTTATATTCTCCTTCTTTCAATTACTAGCTCGATTTGATCAACGCGAGTGACTGGGTAGTATATTATTCGTTATAGTTTTTCTTTTGTTGGTTTTCATTAATTGTTTAAAGAGCGTGTCGGATCTAATGAATTTATAATTTAAATTATTTATTTCCCAATTATACAGTAGGCCTGGTTCATGTTGAACTGGTACGTGATAATTTATTCTGTGACAAATGTGTCTAACATACCTTGTTTTACTTTAATGATGGCCGTTAAATGTTTGTTTAAAAATTTTAAATGTAGGAATTATAGTGTTGTATTATAAATGTGTCAGCTAAACCCTAAATCTGCTAAATGTATATTTATTTATTTATAAACTATTTAGTACTCATGTTTTGTAAGTATTTGTAATTTCTTAGTATAGTTGATATTTGTAACTTCTCTTATATGGACCCTGATGAAGATTTAAATAATAAATCGAAAGCTTGGCGAAAAAACAAATAGTTTGATTTAAAAATTGGACCAATAAACCCGTTATTGCATTTATTATAATTAAATTCTTAGTCGTTATCTACACGAACAAATATATATATATATATATATATATATATATATATTTAAAAAATATATATATATATTTAAAATTGGACCAATAAACCCGTTATTGCATTTATTATAATTAAATTCTTAGTCGTTATCTACACGAACAAATATATATATATATATATATATATATATATATATATATATATATATATATAATAAATGCAATAACGGGTTTATTGGTCCAATTTTTAAATCAAACTATTTGTTTTTTCGCCAAGCTTTCGATTTATTATTTAAATCTTCATCAGGGTCCTATATAAGAGAAGTTACAAATATCAACTATACTAAGAAATTACAAATACTTACAAAACATGAGTACTAAATAGTTTATAAATAAATAAATATACATTTAGCAATATAATATATATATATATATATATATATATATATATATATATATATATATTTGTTCGTGTAGATAACGACTAAGAATTTAATTATAATAAATGCAATAACGGGTTTATTGGTCCAATTTTTTAAATCAAACTATTTGTTTTTTCGCCAAGCTTTCGATTTATTATTTAAATCTTCATCAGGGTCCTATATATATTTGTTCGTGTAGATAACGACTAAGAATTTAATTATAATAAATGCAATAACGGGTTTATTGGTCCAATTTTTTAAATCAAACTATTTGTTTTTTCGCCAAGCTTTCGATTTATTATTTAAATCTTCATCAGGGTCCTATATAAGAGAAGTTACAAATATCAACTATACTAAGAAATTACAAATACTTACAAAACATGAGTACTAAATAGTTTATAAATAAATAAATATACATTTAGCAGATTTAGGGTTTAGCTGACACATTTATAATACAACACTATAATTCCTACATTTAAAATTTTTAAACAAACATTTAACGGCCATCATTAAAGTAAAACAAGGTATGTTAGACACATTTGTCACAGAATAAATTATCACGTACCAGTTCAACATGAACCAGGCCTACTGTATAATTGGGAAATAAATAATTTAAATTATAAATTCATTAGATCCGACACGCTCTTTAAACAATTAATGAAAACCAACAAAAGAAAAACTATAACGAATAATATACTACCCAGTCACTCGCGTTGATCAAATCGAATTATTGTTACTGTTGTTGAGGATTCTAAAATTTAACAAATACGAATATATAGAGTTTAAATTATTCGTATCAGACTTAAAATTAAGGACATCTTTAGATGTATTAATGTGAGGCATTTCTAAGAAAAGTCTGCCTTTGTACCTGACTTCTTTGTCTAAAATAGTTACTTCTCCAAATTTAGGTATGTGACCAGTTTGTTTGGTATGAAGCGCTAAAGCACAGGAATTTTTAGAAATTTTACAGTCACTTTTATGCTGAACAATTCTACTCCGCAGTCATTGTGAGGTGTGGCCTATGTAGATTTGGTTACAATCTCCACATGGAATGGAGTACACTACATTAGAATTGTTCAGCATTGGAGTTCTGTCTTTTAATTTGGAGAAAAGGGTTCTCCTGATGATTCGGGTCTCATGTATTCTCCACAGCCACTAACGGTCGACGTTTGGCCCCGTCAAAGTGTTTACAAAATACTTTGCACCCCGACTTAGTCTCGCCTAAATAAGTCGGCCACAATAGCAGCAATCCGTTGTAAATGGCTGCGAGCACAACATACTTTTGTTTTGTTCTGGGCACACTGTGGTTTCGCGTTGATCGACTTCATCAATATATTTCTGTAAAAGTGTGGTGATTTCGTCGTCTCCTCTCTGCCCTTTGGTCTCTCCCAAAACGTAACATTCTGTGTAATTCTCTCAAAAAATCATAAATTAAATACCACATGGTTTCGCAAATAACACAAAAGCATGCTGTTCTCGTGAGGTACTTTCTAGTTACCGCTTGAAGCGAGCGGACGTGTTTAACAGAGCTCCGCTTCAGCAACTAAGAAGTAAGTTTTTATCTAGGGTTTTTATTATTTATTTTTAATTTATTTTGTTTGAAGCTTTGTTTTTTATTGTGTTTTATTTTTATAATTGTGTGCCATCAAATTTTAAATACGGTGCCGTAAAATAAAAATTTTAAAACAGAATTTAAACTAAATAAAAACTAAATACATCGCGTTGTCCTTGTAATTTAAACTAAATTCGCGTTTTAAAATAAACTAAATAAATTTCGGGTTAATAAAACAAAAATATACTAAACTAATACTCAAAAATAATTTCGAAATAACTTAAAGAGGCATTTTTAATAATAAATTTAAAATAAAAACCGCGTAAATCGAGTAAAAACCGGGTAAAACAACCAAAAGTGTGTGTAATTTTATAGTGCGCGTATAATCAAATAATAACCAAAAACAAAAATCTAACCCTTTTTAAATCAAATAAATAACTCAAAACTGTAAATTTTAAAACAATTTTAATATAAATTTAAGTACACGCGTACTTATAAGTGCTTTTAAAATCGATTTTGGTGTAATTAAGCGGTGTATCAGTTACGGGTTGTGCTAGTTACCAAGCGATAAAGTGAAAGGTCATTTACGGTTACCGCATTCCGATTGCGCTCGACCTTATTTTGTTAATTACACATTTAAAAATAAAGTGTTCTTATTTATAAATTAGATATTTTAATATTTTGAAGTAATTAGTTTATTTAAATTTGATTTGGCGGTTTAAAAATTTAAAATAAATAAATAGCGTTCTTTACAGTACATTTTAAATCCAGATATTTTTATTGCGTTAGGGAATTTATTTGATTCTAGTTGTTATTTTGACGCTTAGTGCTTGTTGTATTTTTGTTAAAATTTGATATTTAATTGGGCGGTTGAAGTTTTAACAAATACAAGGTTGTTTACGGTTCACCTTTAAACAAAACTTTTTTATTGGACCAAAGTTTTGCGTTCTTCTAGCGTCGTTCTTTTAGCGTCGTAACGGTTAGGACGTTTTTTGAGCTGCGTTTTAGGTGTCATTTTTATTGCTAGTTTTGTCAGCATGGTGGTCCACCGCGATGAGGAGCCGCTGCCCAGGAGGAAGAGGGGCGATCGGTCGGAGTCTGCTAGGTCGGCGGCGGAGGGCGCTGTTGGGGGGAAACAGCTTAAGGTAGTGCTAAAGGATTTCTTGTTAGAAACTCAGGAGGAGGTACAGGAGGTAGGGAAGGAGCCTGCGTCTGCGGCGGTCGTGTCTGGGGAGTCAGGGCCTCCCGTGGTGGTTGCGGCGCCAGAATTGCCCTCTACTTCGAGAGCCCAGCGCACGATGTCGACTAGCAGCAACGGTAGCGTTAATGCTAGCGACCTCGATGAGCTGGAACTCTTAAAGTTTAGAGTGAGGAAGGCGCACGCTGCTGTCTATGGGAAGGTGCCGACGACCTCCGCCACTATCGTCGTGGAGGATAGGAAGATGGTTCGGCACGCCGTAGATGATATCCGCGACGTGACGAACCAACTGATTGGTATGGTTAGGGCGCTGCGTCTTTGTTTAGATGGTTCAGGGAGTAAGTGTTGTTGGGGAAGTCCGGCGGTGAATTCTGTCGTTTCAGGAGGCCAGAGTCAGGGTGCGTCGGTGCAGCGCAAGGTCTCCTACGCCGCTGCAGCTTCAGCATCTGCCCTACGTTTGCTGTAAGGGTCGACGCCAGGCCAGGCCAGAAGGACGACGTGATGACGACCCTGAAGCAGAAGGTCGATCCCGCTCGAGATGGGTTTGTTGTTGTCGGAGCTCGTAGGACGCGCCGGGGCGGTGTCGTTGTGGAGTGCGCAGGTCGCGACGACGCCAAGAAACTGCAGTTGAAGGTCGGCGGGAACTGCAAGGAACTCGTGGCGAAGACCATCGAGAAGAAACGTCCACGGGTCGTTCTTCCGGGGTCGAAGCGGGGATGAAGGCTGAAGAGCTCGTGCGGTTGATTGCGAGCCAGAATCCCCGTTTCGGCGATTTGAAGCTAGAAGACCACCTGAGAGAAGTTCAGGTTTGGCGGAAAGGGCTCTAGAGATCCCTTCGCCAACGTAGTCTTCGAAGTGACCCCACACTTCGAAGACGTATATTAGCTGATGCTATTAACCTCAGGTGGCGAAGAGTATGGGCCCGGGACCACTTCTCGATGACCCAGTGTTACCGGTGCTACGAGTACGGCCATCGATCGATGGAGTGCAGGAGAAGGTACAGTGGTGCGGTAACTGTGCCGAGGTCGGGCATGAATTCAAGAATTGCCGGAAGGCAGTCCCCTGCTGTGTGGTTTGCGCTAGGGCAAACGACAGAACTGGCGGTGGCGCGAAGGTCGATACGCGCCACGACGCCAAGTCGAGTAGATGCCCCACGATGCAACGTCTGAAGCACGCAATCACACGAAACATCGATTATGGACTGTGAAGATAAAACAAAGTCCATAAGAAGCAAGAAGATTAAATTCGCGCAACTAAATCTCGGGAAAGGTAGAGGGGCTACAAATAACTTCATAAAGTTATTAATCGAAAATAATATCGACATCGGGTTTATACAGGAACCGCACCTGTATGGCCACAAAATAACAGGTTTTGGGAGGGGGGTTACCGTCTTAAACGCGAATAGTGAACGACCGCGTAGCGGGATAATAATAAATAATGGAACGTGCGCCGGAATTATATTAAATAATTTATCGAACGAATTTGTAACGACGGCCGAAATCAAATCAGGGGAAAATGCGTTCTATGTAATAAGCGTGTACCTCCCGCCGGTCGATTCCCGGCGGGAAAATCCCCAAACCGAAGACTTGATAAATGAAGTAGATAATATTATTCGTAAAATCGGCAGAAATAAAAATCTAGTCATCGGGGGAGATTTTAATGCCAAGTCGCCACTATGGGGCAGCCCTATCGAAGACGATAGAGGCTCGCAGGTTGCTGATCTTTTTACGGAATGGGATCTTAGTGTGATAAACACTAATGATTTACCTACGTTTGAGACGCATAGAGGCAGCAGTTTTATAGATATTACTGCAGTCTCGCAGGAAATGTTAGAAACGATTTGTAATTGGAAATTAAGGTCGGACGAGGAAACGCTCTCTGATCATAAATTAATAACATGGGACGTTGAAACCAAAACAAGTGCAAACGAGCAGCTAACTGTATTTCCGCGGTTCTGTAATAAAAAAGCAAATTGGGAGCGATTTAAACAAAAATTTGGCGAAAGTATCCCTGTGCTCGAAAATGAGCTATTTAACTGCCGAGAGGCAGACGAAGTAGAAACACTCGCGAAAAATTAAACGACGCGGTGGTAGACGCGTCGTCGTATTCCATGCCGAAAAGAAAACATTTAAAGACAGCGTACCCTGGTGAACCCGGGAACTAACCACCAAGCGGGCAGAAACGCGTAGCCTAAGGCGCCGCTATCAACGCGCCTCGGGAGATATAAGAGAACAACGGAGAATAGAATATAATCAAAGTTACCGCGAATATAAAATATTAATAGAAGAAACGCGAACGAATAAATTTAAAGAATTCTGCACGCGAAACTCAGAGAAAGAACCCTGGGGAACCGCATACCGCGTAATTAGAGGAAAACAACAAAAAATTGCGCTCAGTAATATAAAGAAAACAAATGGCGAATACACGGAAGGTTTTAAAACCACGGCGGAATATTTACTAGAGAAATTTTTCCCATCGGATAATCCCGAGGGGGATGAAGGGTCGCACGATTTAGTACGTCGGGTAGCTGCAGAAGCGCAAGGAACAGGTGCCGATAAGGCAATCCTAGTTCACGAGGTCGTCAGGGCTCTTAGGAGGATGAACCCTAAGAAAGCACCGGGGCATGATGGAATCACTTCAGACGCAGCTCTGGAGGCGTGCCTGTTAGCCCCGTGTGTCTTTGTCGGGTTGTTTAATCTTTGTTTAGAAAGGGGCGTTTTTCCGCGTTGCTGGAAAATCCAGAACGTGAAATTTATACCCAAACCTAAAAAGGCGGATGCCTCAGATCCGGGCAGCTATCGTCCAATTAGCTTGCTACCGGTGCTGGGGAAAGTTTTAGATCGCGTTATGACTACGCGTGTTGAGCACCTAGTGCGAGACAGCGGCGGTTTTAATAACCGACAGTTTGGTTTCGTGGAGGAAAGTCGACTATCGACGCGTTAGAGTTTGTTGTCGGAGAAATAAAGCAGGCGAGAGATGCTAAAGAGTACTGTGTCGTTGTTGCTTTGGACATTTCAGGAGCATTTGATGCTGCCTGGTGGCCATTAATCGTTTGCGAGTTAGATCGTAGGGGTTGTCCGCGAAACTTGATGTCTTTGGTCAAGAGTTATTTCTCGGGGCGATTGGCACAGGTTGAAATTCCGGGTGAGGTTCTGTCGCGTGAGGTGGAAAGGGGATGCCCGCAGGGTCATGTTCTGGTCCCACATTTTGGAAGTTGTTGTATGAGAGCATCTTTAGGGTCAAGTTGCCCGCAGGATGCTCAATTGTTGGGTTTGCGGATGACACGCTTTTAATTGTAAGATCGGGATTGTTAATGGATATGCGCACAAAACCGAACGAGGCGCTTAACAAATTACACGAATGGTCGCAGGCGGTAAAACTAAAATTTAACACGGCGAAGTCAGAGGCGCTTTATTTCGGCACGAAACCAGGACAGAGACCTCCTAGGCTAGAGCTAGGAGGAGAAAATCCGTTTAAAGATTGTATTACCTACCTCGGCGTCAAGATTGACGATAAAATAAATTGGAAAGCGCACGTACAATACGTAAAAAGTAAGGGCCGCGAAATATCAAATAAAATGATGGCGGCGGCTAAAATAAAGTACGCAGCTTCTGTATGGGCAGAAGGTTGTAAAGTCCGGGAGATGCGTCAATTGACGAGCGTACAACGCATAACCGCGGTAAAAGCGGCGAGGGCGTACAGGACCACCTCCACGGAGGCTGTCCTGGTGATCAGTAGGACTCTCCCTATCGAATATGTCGTTAGGGAGATTAGAGATAGGCGATTAATAAATATAGGAAAAGGGCGCGAAATTATCGAAGATCTTAATCTTGGTAATAGGGAAATTGCAAAAAAGATCGTTGTATCTGAGTTGGGGCACCCGGCTGATATTAGGGGAATCGAGTTTGTCGAAGGTGATGAGGACGCGATGGGTATTAAAATTTATACGGACGGTTCACGTATGGACGATGGACAAGCAGGCGCGGCGTTTGTCGTGTTTAAGCAGGAAAGGGAGGTGTTTCGGTTTCAAACCAAACTTGCGAACTGGTGCACTATCTTCCAGTGCGAATTGGTAGCCATACGAGAGGCTATCGATTACGTAATAAATCACACGGGCAGAGACGAGAATTATATAATCAGCGACAGTAAATCAGCGCTGACGGCATTAACTAACATGAACACCTCGACAGACCTCCAAGCGGACGTCTGGAGGATAGCGCGTACGGCGCTCGGGTTTCGACGTTTAAAGTTCTGTTGGGTCAGGTCGCACAATGGCAACGTAGGAAACGATAGGGCTGACGAATTAGCTAAAGAGGCCGCGACGGGAAACTTTCGGATATCACATTCGTCGATACCGAGGTCTTTAATTAAAAGAAAGCTGCGTGAAAAATCAATTCGACAATGGGAAGAGAGGTGGAACAACGCTGCCACGGGCAGGTTGACCCACAAATTCATACCGAGCTTAGAAGCTAGAGGTAGGATTGAGGTTAAGCTCGATCATAAAATAGTTCAGTTGATAACAGGACACGGCGCCTTGAAGGCGTATTTGCAAAGGTTCGGTCTAACCAACAGCGACCGCTGTGAATGCGGTGAGGGCGCGGAAAGCGCAGAGCACGTGCTCTTCGACTGCCCGCTTGAAGCGGCAAATCGAGGGTTGGCTGATAGCAAATTAGCTATCCTAGGTCTGGCATGGCCAAAGAGCCTAGAGGAAGTCGGGAAGTGGTCAACCAGAAGGCGTTCTGGACAGCCTTAAAAGAATTTGCGGGAAGGGTCGCGAGATTAGACAATCAATGATAACCGCGTGCAAAATTCGGTGGGGTTGGTGGGAGGATTGAAAAATTTTTAGATTGATTTGGCGTGAGTAAGGATACGAGCATAGATATAACCAAAACCTGAAAAAAAAAAAAAAATAAATAAATAAAAATAAAAATAACTTGATAATTATACCCAAATGTCCAATATGCACGAGAAACCCCCACACCATTAATACAATCACTGCCTATCTTCATAATTATGCACGTAAAATCGAAATCGGGAATAAATAACAACAAATAAACAATAACAAATAAATCAGAAACCCTCATTAAATTAAATCAATAAAATAAACAAATATATTAAAATAGAGTGAAACCGCGCATCCCCCAGGACTTAAAAGTGAAGTGATAGTGATAGTGATTGTGATCCCCAAGAACATTTAGTGCATATCCACCAGGACTTTAGCAGTGCACCCCATCTTCCCTTAGAAGTAAGTTACAGTTAGATGTAAGCAGACGACCAGATCTTCGGATGCTGGAGAATTTTATTATCGAGGTAAGGCGTAAATTGTGGCGGCTGCACTCGCACAAGCATTGATTTACATTAATTAGTAGTTTTGAAACAATTTAACAAGCACGTTTGGTGTGTAAAGACGCTAGCCGACATAATGCTTGTGCGAGTACACCTGATAAATGGGGTGATGCTTTTGCTATTTTGTGCACTGCTATATGCTTAACGCTTATTAAACATTTATTTACATATTTATATAATTATATTTATTTATATTTTATATACACTTTATATTTATTTATTTATTAGCAGGTATTGCAGTATTATGTGGCTTATTTGTTTTGTTTGACGTTCTGTCGCCATTTTGGTAGCAGTATATATTCGGGAAGGAAGAGTATAATTGCGAAGATTGTAATCATAATATAAATCAGTTAGGGAATGATAGGGAAAGCTAGGGATGGATTTAAGTTAGTTAGCTAGATTTGGATAATTTTAAGACGACCCTTCAGGTCGCACTGGTAAGCAGAGCCGGCGTCTGCTATCCGGTATTACGGATCCCTTCCCCTCTCATTTTTGCTTGTGTCTTGTTGATCGGGTACACTCGAAAGTCAGCGCTAGGGATACCATTATTTACAACCCTGTTTTTAGTTTTTGTTTTTAGTTTTTGTTTCAGTTTGTCAGACTTTTAGATTTGTTAGATTATCAGAGTTTGTTAGGTTTGTTAGATTTTTAGATTTGTTAGATTTCTATTTAGTTTTTATTTAGGGTGGATCAATTATGAAGTCAGAATAAATTAGAAGCACGATAATTTTTCGCGTTTAAACCCAATGTAGTACCTCCGGGTGGAGCATTGGGGACGTGGCCGCAAGTATAGCGGCCCTTATTCAAATTATAATGTTCTCGTGAGGTGTGTTAGTGAGTATTTAGAGATCGAATGACATGCATAGTATTAGAAGGATTCTTCTTACAAAGTTTACGATGGTGTTCCATCTTTTCTTCGAAATTTCTTTTTCCTCTAAATAAATTTTAATATCTTGATCTGACTTGTCTTTGCCTTCATACTTAATACACTTGACGCATTTATCTTTATTGGCACATGAAAATCAATGTTAAAATCTTTGTTGAATATGCCTTAGAAAATTTTTTCGCTCTCTACGTCCACATCTTTGATGAACGGTCCTCCTTAGAGATGTGATAAAGATTTTTTGTTTTTAAATTTTCTGGCAATAATGCTTTGGCAAAGTCCATAAATTATTCCAAAAGTTTATTGCCGAATTCTTAACTATATCAGGAATTTTATTCACTGGAACAATTTTTCCTCTTGCGCAACTTTTTGAGGAACCCATGGATTCGTTCAATAAATTGTAATAAACATATTGTTGAGTCACATGAGTTTTCAGAGGAAACGTAAACATACTTGGAAAAACATCATTAATAAAGTAGTAAAACGTGTTTACTTTGTAACTGGAGTCAGAAGCGGCTCCGTAGCATAGTTGGTATGCGAGTAGCTACTATGCACAAGGTCCCAAGTTCGAATCCCGACACGGTCTGCTTCAAATCAAACCTGCATCTCAGTTTTGCCGAAACTGTGCGTTTACCAATTTATTTACCAATTTCAGATATGATTGACAAAAATGCTAAACGTAATTGAAAGCTAGGTTTATATATGGTACTGTACACGATTTAGATTTGTAAATTTCCCAATTATAGCCATCGGCCTCGGTAGCGTAATTGGTAAACGCACAGTTCCGGCAAAACTGAGATGCTGTTTCAAATCCTGTCCAAGGCCTTATATTTTCCTTCTTTCAATTACTAGCTCGATTTGAAATGATCATTTGGGCTTTACTTAAAAAATCTAAGTTATTATTTCATCTCATTAATTTCAATACGTTAGTATTTATCAACTTACCTTGTGTAAAAAACTACTTATAATATTTATATATATATATATATATATATATATATATATATATATATACATTATTGTGGATTTAAAGAGGTAAATAGGTGTATACAATAAAATTTCAGCAACCATGTATATAGAAAAGAGCAAATTATTTACGCACCAAATTAATTTAATTAATTTAGTGAAAACGGACGAGTATTAAGGTATTTTTATATTTAATAATTGGAATGTTAGAATTACATGAAGGAAGAAAGCTTCAAAGCATATAGAAGTTTAAGGATACGTATAATTAATCATAATTTCTTTTAAGCAAACGCACGAAAGCAAATAGAGGAGCGTACTTGCATAAGAAAATCAATAATTTCTAAGGCAAATATATTCGTTTTAAAAGCCAACGCTCATTTTTATCAGATACTACAAAGCAGAAAATCGAGGAATTGTTATTTTCAAACGGTCGATAATTACAAGAAACACCCGTTTGTTAAATGTTACGTTCACAGAATTTGAACGGACATTAATATAGAATTCCATAGAAATTGTTTTCAACGGTCAATCTGTATAAACAGCTAGAGTAACAAATATCTTAAGGATCGAGTG
This sequence comes from Platerodrilus igneus, assembly GCA_036346225.1. Taxonomy (NCBI): domain Eukaryota; kingdom Metazoa; phylum Arthropoda; class Insecta; order Coleoptera; family Lycidae; genus Platerodrilus; species Platerodrilus igneus. The sequence continues at coordinate 4,768,555 of JARFIW010000318.1, read as the reverse complement.
GAATGAACAATCGGTAATATACAACAGATAGAGACAAATATAAAGCAAGCGTTGAATTGGAAGTCACGTAAGATATACACGTGGAGTTGATGAAGGACATCGACAATATCGATTTTCTGTAACTCAAGTGGGGCTTGGAAGGAGACAGCAAACATGTATAGAACAAAGATGAATAGCGGTTAGGAGGAGCATTGTGACGACAGAGAATTTTGTCATTGGTTGAGGGCCAACAGTTTTCGGAAAGAACGCACACGCTAAGGTAGAAAACGAATTCTATGTAAGCAGCATGTAGGACGGGACACATTTTCCGAATTTAGCGACGGGTACGCTCAAAATTTTTAGAAGCCGCTTTGAAAAATAAGCTGTTCAAATGAAACGGGTCCAATAGAGGGTTTGAATACTAATATAAATACCGGAGTGAAAATATTAAAGCTCTCTTCTCTTTTACTTCCATCAAGTGCTGAATACGGATCCAGACCAACATAATAATAAAGCTTTTGGTTAGTATTTTGTGTGTGTAGTAAAGTTACATTTAATATCTCATTTGAAAGTATGAAACTGTAGTAGCGGACCGTAAGTTAGTAACGTAATACACGAGTTGGTGCTTATTTAAATAAAAGGTCCGGCTATTACGACAAAATTATTAAATGGATGCATGAAATATGAAGTAAGCAGAACTGGAAATCAATTTTGTGTGCGTGATATATCTGGTATGGAATGGTACTGTGAGACGAAGCGAATATCTTGCGAAGATATCAGATGGTAGAGGCCTGTGGATCCTGAAATCAGCGGAGTAGTTGGAAACAATGACGAGGGGTTCTGGTAGCCATCTCCGACGGGAATGAAGAATGAAGGTGTCTCCAGGTAATTAATTTGAAATTTCTGTTGTTATATAAACCTTTGTGGAATTTTTATGTTGTATGGTTGACTTTTTAGTGGCATATTTATTGTTTTAAAAACTTGTTTGAAGAGATGCATGTACAGGACAATTTAATAATTTTGAGTATTGAAAAAAGGGTTTATTTAGAATATACTCAAAATTTATTCAGGATATAAATTGTGTTGTAAAGGGTAAACGGGTCTGTAAATTTGTGTTCATTAATGCAAGGTTTAAAAGGCATATACAAACAAAACTGGGTTATAATGAGCTCACAATACTCCAGTGTGAAGTCAATTTAGGGTTACATGTGGAGCCCATCTACTCATATTTACTCGAATTTGTTTAAAATCAGTTTAAAAATCTAGGACTTTAAAACATTCAATAAATTGAGCTGGTAATTATTGTATCAAACTGTTTGGACACGTGTAAATACATTTCATCTGTTAATATGTGCAAATAAAAGGTTGTATGGTTGTCGTATTATTTTGGTAATTTTATTTGATGGTGTGGGAGTGTAAAAGAGGTATGTACGTAAAACTAGGTATTCAAGAAGAGGCCGATTGTTGAGCTACCCAGGGATGCAGAGGAATTCAAAGGCGTCTTAATAAAAGGGTAAGAAATTTTTTAAAAATTTTTTAATTTTTTTGCATATTTCATATGTTAGCCCAGGTGGGGCACAAATTTTACTGAGGTTCCACGGCAATATATATATATATATATATATATATATATATATATATACTTCACCATATACAAAAATGTTTAAATTATTAAAAACCAAATTAAAGTTGCCATAATGTGTGATGCTCTGTTCTTTGATTTATGCAATATCAATAAAAACACAAACTATTTTTGCTGCAGATAATATAATTTAAAGTTAGATTAGGGAGTACAAATATTTTATTGAAAAAGATTAAGCCTTAATTTAGAACAAAAATGTTCACTATATTTCTTCTTTGATTATTCTATTTTAATTACATCATTCGATATTAGAATATAGTGAGCTTCTGTGAGTGATTAAGTCGCATATATGTAATAAAAACGATTACAAAATATCAAATACAAACGATGCTTGCTTCTTTTCAACCAAATATATTCGTAAAATTATGCAAAAGCAATAAATAGGGGTAATAAACCTTGAAATAAGTAATTATATTTAATTATCTACAGATCATAACTCACAATAAGGGTGTTATATCCCCCTTCATGTTGATGTACAGACAAAGCGTCTGAGGATGTAAACTCATCCTACATTATAAAGTAAATATCAAGCTAATGCTGTATGCTTTCATGTTAAAACCACTGACATTGTGGTTTTGTTTCATCTGATACCAACTGTGTTATCGAATTAACTTCGCAGAATTTAAACTAATATTAGCAATCCGGCGTTCTACATATAATGGTGTCCAAAAAATGTGGAATATACAATGTATATGGATAAGCAATCCTGTTATGTTTATAAAAAATTTTGTGTTTTAATTTTTGGCGCAGAATTTAAGCGCAAGGGCAGCCAGCTAGCTCGAGTATTGCGGACGCTGCAGCGAACATGAGAAATGGGGAGTGGTTCTTTAATTAAACTTGTAAAAGCGATTCAAAAAAAACTAAAAGGGGGTACATTAAAATATAGGGTTGCTTACATCTAACTGTAATAATAAATACAATTTAAGGAAAGGTACGGAAACCTTTAAGTATACTTGGATAATGTTGCTTGTAAAAAGTAAAAAACTCAATACCGATCAAACCACTAACCAGAGCTGTAATAAAAGTTAGATAATTCAATGAAATACGAGACACTATTTGTGCACCACACCCACAATGTCATATAAAAAAACATAAACAAATGTAGAAAATGTATGAAAAAGTTTCAGATATTAATTCTAATGTTTCAAAATACTCCCTGTTTCTTAATCATTGTAAAAGTTAATTCCAAAAACCGAGTGAACCACTTTTTTATCGACCACTGAGCTTACATTCTCTGGAGCAATACATTCGGCTTTACACCTATACCCTCTCATGTAGTAATTCAATAAAATTTCAAGGTTCAGTATTATTGTATTAAAAAAATTCAAGTCTTTTCAATATTTTATAGACAATTATACAAGAAGCATATGCTTTAATATATACGAGTAAAATATTGTTTCATTTCCAACTTTCTAAAAAAATATTTTGTTTAAGATGTACACAAAATTTGATCATTCTAATTTAGACACAAGGTTTATTAATATATCATAGCAGATCTGGTATGACATTTGACAATCTATTTATATAGTTTTAATTTTCTGTAAAAATATTTTAAGCAAGCTATAATAGCTATTTATGCACTAAGTTGCAAAATGTGGGTGTTTTCTACGAGTCATTTCGGCGAGTAAAAAAACACGCATTTTGCAAGGTATTGCATACAAGATTTTTCTTAATTCTGCAGTGAAATCAAACAAATGAAATATTCCTTTTTTGAAATTCTAAAGTCTTGAAAATTTGTTCAGGTCTACTACATATCGACAATCTATTTGTGATATAGAAATCTAGTAGGTTCTTATGCATTGTTATGGTTATTTCGAGCATTATAAATTTTAACATTTATTAATTTAACATTGTAAAGTGAAGTGCTTTTTGTATTTAATATAAAACATGAGTGATGGTGAAGATAGCATTCCTTCGGATGTAGCAGCGCAGGCCGCAATTTCAACTTTGCTTCCAACAAAATCAAAAGCTTTATATGATACCGTACATAAAAAGTTAATGAATAGCTTACTAAACGTCAAGTTCACTCGTTTTCCGAGAAGATTTTGCTAGTCTATTTCTCCGAAGTAATGAAAAGACAAGAAGCATCAATTACATGGACTCATTATTCGATGCTTAGGGCTACAATCAACATAAGGAATAATATAGATATTAGCAAATTTACAAGTTTAATGGCACTTTTAAAAAGAAACTCCGAAGGATATAAACCTAAAAGTTTTAAGAAAGAAAGATATTGAAACGTGATTTGAAGGAAGTAGACGACGTATGGGCTGGTGAGTCTGCCAGTTCAGAAGTAACTTTACATACTCTTTACACTTTAACTTGTCTACTTAATATTATCATTCCTATCTGTATTATTATTTATATTTTTAGTATTTATTTTCTTTTCATGTCCTAATGAAGCCTCTTACAAAATGACACGGTCCCAACCAGGAATCATAAATATTTATAATGACTCCGGCCGTGAAAGCCTCCGACAATATCACAAAAACCTTTACCTTAAATGTTAAAAAAAAGAATAAGTCTTATGCTATTAATGTACTACTATCTCTAACCTTGTATTTTTTCTGTTGATTTCCTGGTTCGAATGTCTAGTTCTGTACACCCCTATCCTTTGACCAGCCGCTACGTGCTGTTAACCAGTGACCTTGGGTTGCTTTCAGCTTAACGTTCTGATTAATAGTTCTCCCCTTTATTATATCTGTTACTCGTAGCATTGGATTTTTACGTTAGATTTCTTATTGAATTTGTTTCGTGAATTGTTTATTGAATCGCTTCGTAAATCTTTCAGTAGATCTCTTAGAGAATTTCTCAGTGCCCTAAGTTAATAAATGTTAAAGATCATGTTTACCTCAATTAAAATTTGGACTTACGTCTTATGTCGACGACGAACTTGAATATTTGAACGTGTACTTGTACTTGAAATTTTTAATTATTAACTTTCATTTAATATCGTGGTTTAATTTCACACTTAAAGTTTATGTAGTATTTTTGTTCAAACTAGTACAGTTTGTGCCTCATTAACAGCTTAGTGTAATATTTAAAGGCAAGCCCTTCCACGTGCTGTCATTGGCTCGATTGAGCATTATCTTTGTGGAGGCGTTGCACTTGTCTTATCATGTAAGCCTTCGGATTTTACACGGAGTTACATATCCTAAATTTTGTTGCAATGGTCCCAAATTCCGTAGACATCAAAGCTTTACATTACGGAGTTCATTGGATATGGTACTTTGTACCATTCAATATCATGTTTTCGTATTTTGTATAGGAAATTATTAGTTAGAACATTTAATTTTGCACGTACACCAAAACGTCTGTTATCCTCATATGCTAAATTTTATTCGAATTTGTCGAGTTTACCTTTAAAAGATCATGTAGCAAAATTTTATAATGGAATTCTTTAACAGATGACGTAAATTATATGCGTTTATTGACTTCATATGTTTTGAAATATGTTTGTTTTGAAAGGACTGTTTGTTGTGAGCGCGCATGATTATTTTCTATCATTAATGCGTCGAATTTAAAGAAATTCATTTCATGTATGTTTGACTTTAGGTACTCCTAATTTGTATTTATTTAAAGTTTCTGAATGTATTACTGTTTCTAATGGATTGCATCTAGAGTTATTTATTCTACTAAATGTGGTTAAATTATTAAAGAATGAGCTTCCTTTCATCGACTAAAGTTAGTTGTAGATTTTATACAGTCTGTTTGATATTTGCTTTTTGCATAGTTAACAAATTGTGAACATTTTATGATTCGAATGTTTAGTTTCCTTGACTTTGGTGTTGTTTACATAAAGTCTACTACACTTATGTCCCTATATACCCCTAAATGACCCTATTATCATAGCAATATATATATATATATATATATATATATATATAAACTCTAATAAGCTTAATAGAATATGAAAAATAAGTAGTGCGTTTAAGTTCCTTTACAATATTATGAATTGATATAAACACAAAATTCTTTCCCAGATACAATCGACGATCTGTTTGATATTAGATATATAATTACTTTTTCTTTCAGAGATAATATTGTATAAACATAACAATGTTAGCCTGTGTGCTTTACGGGCGTATAATCGTAATTAAAGTTCGTACACTCTCTTTAGTGACGCTGTCTCGCTTATGTCAAATCTTTTGAGTTTAATGACGAGTAACATTTCGGTATTTATAGAGATCCCTCTGTTAATCTCATCCGGCTAAAGTCTCCAGAAGTGCTTATGGTTAGCTTATGATTAGCTTCTGAGAGAAATGTAGGTGGTTCTGTACTTATCTCGTAACACCCTAATTAATATCTTTTATATAAGTTACTTCACCCGATAACATCTATAGAAGTAGAAACAAATAAATGAGAAAATATAGATTACAATATAAATCAGATGAGAAAAAAAGAAAATGAATTTTAAACGGGCGGAATAAATACGAATGAACACTGTATATTATGATTTTACGAATAGTAGTGTTAATTAAGCATGGCATTTCATTTTTTCTAGTTTTATAAAGGTAATTCAGATAATATATTTAATAACCAAAGCAGAAAATATTTTTTTTGTACAATACACAGTTGGACGTAATTCATATCAATAACTTATTTTAAAACTGGAGATTTAAATGTTACACGTTAAATAACTGTAGAATTGTCAATAATCATACAATAATTACACCACAAGAGATATTTTTACACGTTCAGTAAAAAATGAGTAAAATTAAAGTTACAGGGAAACAAGCGTAGTTATAGTACATAGTAATTCCAGATAAGATAAAAGTAATATTATTACAATGTAGTTTAATCATCTAGATACAGCCGATGACCGAGTGGAATTCACAGATATCAGGTTACAAATGATCTAATCAGACAATAATAAAATAAAATACAATGTTAAATGTTTACAATTTAACACTTCACACGCTGCTAACCTAAGAAACGCGTATCAAACAAAAAAACTTTTTCACATGATCTATTGTAAGCTCAATATGAAGACCGTAATAGAATGATATACTCCTCGAGAGCATAGAAAATGGGGAGAAGCTTGACGGGAGTTACAGTGGACAGAAACAATTAATTAATTACTCGCGAGCCGGTAACGATAATATAGAAAACCCACTCCACTGAGATTGGCCAAATTTGAATAGATTGGTTCCAAACCAATAGAACCAAGTAAACGCAGTCCTAGCTTTATGCAAATCTTTATGCAGGCTGGTATTCAGCTGTAAGTTCTATTATTTAGTTATATATTTTTTTATTTTATTGGTGGCATTTATGCATTAAGCTTATGAAAATAAATCTTAATAGAATTATAAAACGTCTACCATCATTGTAGGATATAGTGTTTACTTTATTAGATGTATAGAACCTGAACATTGAAATTTAATTTAAAAGGGTTGAGGACGTGATCCATGATTATAATTGGATAGTAATGTTACGACAAATCGAAAGTAAATTGACTTATGTAATTTTAAAATTTTGTATGTGTACCTGCTTACAGGTACAATGATATGATGCTTGTATTCAAATTGATTTGGGTGACGCAGTGAGACGGTGTTTTTATTTGTTAAGAATATAAATTGATTGTAAAAAGAACTTCATTCCACCAGCAGGCTGCCTAATTAAGATTCACTTGGAAAACTCGTCTTCCAAAAGAGCGTTCCCTAGACCAGACGAATTGACGTCCATAAATTAGGACTATCAAAAGGTCTTTCAGGGTTTAATGTTTTATAGTGACGTAGCTTGATCTTTTTAACTGCCCCATTATATTTTCCAATTTATCAATTTATTTATATAGGGATCCACACCCGCGCCGCTGTAGTTAGCTAGTACAACCTTAATTTGTTGCGGGATTCCTGCCCTTCCGGACAATTCAAAATCTAATAGTCCATCGATTCTTACACCCGTAACAGGGAGTTAGTACAAAACCGATGGGCAATTGACAAAAAGGGACTAGTTGTAGTACATTGATCGAATGAACAATAGACAGTGGCAGTAAGCAGTTCAAGGCGGTTCAGTGAAATAAATCAGTTCGATGATAGTCAGAGTGATTTAAAAATTGCTGACGTGGAATCAATCGACGCCGGCTTCAAAAAACGTACAAGGTACGATGGAGGTTCTTCTGAAAATAAAACAAGAAATAATACTAAGTTAATTTATTACATCATCATCATCAATAGGTCTTCAGTCCTGGAACTGGTTAGACACGTACCCTCATTGTTTCCTATTCTGTGCTAACCTACACATTTCTTTGAAACTTCCAAAGTCTGCATCTTTCATTATCTGCGTGCAATAGTCTGATCTAGATCCACATTCTCTTTTTTTCCTATCTCTACTTGTAACATATCCCGCACTATTACCCAAAAATGCCTTAGAACGTATCCTGCCCTTCTATTTCTCCTATTTTTTTGTGTTCCATAGATATCTTTATTCCCCTACTATTTCTATAACCTCTTTGTTATTAACTTTGTCTGCCCATGTTATTATCCTCATACATCTGAAGTACAACATTCCAAAAGGCTTCTACCGCTTTTCTGTCTGCTTCTCCTACTGCCCCTATTTCATACATGTACTGTACTGTGCACCACACATATGCTTTCAACAATTTTCTCCTTGTTTCTATGTTTGTTGTCTTTGAATATAGCCGCTGCTCTTTATTGTTAGATGTAGTTCGGTTCCCCTTCTATTATTTATAAATATATACCCAATTTCCCCGATATTCAGTAGTATGTCAAGGGAGGAGGCGGCTCCGTGGTTTAGTTGGTATGCATGTGATTACTACGCCCAAGGTACCGGTTTTAAATCCCGACATGGTCCGCTTGAAAAATGTTAGGCGAGCATTTTTCACAAAAATACGCCCTCGTTCGGATGAGAGGTAAAATGGAGGTCTCGTGTGTGAGAGTTGTCACGCACGTTAAAGATCCCTACCTTGTTTGGAACAGCAAGGATTCGGCAAAATTCAAAATATTCCAGGTAAAAAAACTCGCTTCCTGGCCAATGTAGTACCTTCGGGTGGAGCATTGGAAAATCACATGTAGAGTATGTGAAGGGGGTTAAGTAGCCTATGGCTACCAAGTTCCCCCAAAACTTGCCAAATTAATAGTTTTCCAATATATCCTTTCGCACAATCAACATTAGTTGAAAATATTTCAAAACCAATACCTGTAGTTGTTTATATTAATCATCATATTTTTTCGTCATTAAGTTTTCCGTCTTGATACTGGTTCACTTATTTCTATTCTGAGCTAGCCTACACAGTTCCCTGAAATTCCCACAGTCTAGATACAGCTCGGTTCTCCTTATATTGTTTCTTAATTATGTGCCCTATTTCACCAAGATTCAGTGGTATGTGAAGGGGGGTAAGCAGCCTATGGCTACCAAGGAATACTCAACACTTAGACGTTTGCTGAATTAATAGGAGTAAATAAAATCCGAGAGTTTGAAATACATGTGGCTGGTTATATTCTAAGTAAATTTGGAACACAGCCAATGTTTGTTTTCGAATATACATTACAACAACGACATTTGCCAAATTAATAGTTTTTCAGTAAATCCTTTCGCACAATTAACATTAGTTGAGAGTATTACAAAACCAATACCTGTAATTGCCTATAATAATCATCAGGTTTAAGTCCAGTTTTTGTCTTCATCATTAGGTTTTCCATCTTGGAATTGGTTGGATGCGTACCTCCATTGATTTGTATTCTGAGCTAGCCTGCACGTTTTCCTGAAATTCCCACAGCCTACATCTTTTACTATCTGTGTGCAGTAGTCTAACCTAGATCTACCTCTATCTCTCCTTTTTCCCATTTCTGCTTCTAATGTATTCCGCACTATTCCCTCATGCCTTAGTATGTGCTATCCATATACTTCTTTCTTCTCCTACCATTTCTAGTACCTCTTTGTTCTTAACTTTGTCTGTCCATGATTGTTCATCATACGTCTGTAGCACCACATTTCAAAGGCTTCTATCTTTTGCCTGTCCACTTCTCCTACCGTCTAAGTTTCATAGCCGTATAGTGCTGTGCTTCACATATATGTTTTAAGCAATCTCTTCCTTTTGTTTCTATGTTTGTTGTCTTTGTACACAGTAATTGCTTTTTCTTGTTAAATGTAGCAAGACCTTGTGTTAATATTTGTTTTATATCTTTTGCGCGCTTCCCATCTTGCGTTATTTGGCTTCCTAGGTAGCAGAAATCCTTAATCTCTTTAAGTTCTCGTTACGTATTTGTATTCTAGTTTTTAATTCATTTTCCACTCCTTTAAGTACTAGTACTTCGATTTTATTTTTGTTAATTTTCAAACCGTATCTTTCTGTTAGAACTGCTCCCAATTTATTAAGAGCAGCTTGTAACTCTTCCTTGCTAGATGCTAATACCGCTGTATAATCGGCAAATCTAAGCACGTCAATCTTTTGTTCCTGCATAATAATTCCAAATGCCTTCTTGCATTTGACAGTATTCATTGTATTTTCGATGTACACCCCTTTCCTAATGTCTACTTCTCTACGCTTCTACTCTAATTCTGTTACCATTGTTTGCTCTTTGTATAAGCTATTTACTATCCGTCTATCCCTAAAACTCATTCCAATCTTTTCGAGTATTTTGAACATTCTTTTCCATTTTACCCTATATACATGTTTTCGTCTCTTTCTATTATTTTCTTCATTATCATCCTCAGAGCTAAAATAGCCTCCCGTGTTCCCCTGTTTCGTCTGAATCCAAATTGATCTATTGATGTATTACATATCGCTTGTTGAAAGTGAGTTCATTTATTGATATCGCTTGATAACACTGTAAGTTGTTTATTTCAAATCGCTCGTTATCCTTAGATTGTGAGCCGGTAGTGATAATATAGACAATGCGAAAATAACCAAAAGACTACCAGATTTTTTTATTTCATTTAAAGTTTCTGTGCAAAAGGAACTATTGAGATTAAATTACAAAAGTGCCTTATGAAATTATATGTAGTTTAGCCATTTGTGGCAAATGATATATTTAGGTGAGCTTTTATTCTGGAAAGCGCACGTATGGCTAGTGAAAACAGGGTAGCTGCGTAAGGTTGTTTGGTACAAATTTTGTACATGTCTACAGTAACCACGTTGTTACACATTGATTTGTAACAGAAATTAAGTGAAGTGGAAAAAGGTATTTTCTTTGCATTTCAAATACAGGTAAGATGGTTTTGGTTGTAAAAGAGACCCCATCTAACCAGGAGGCGGATTAACCGAGATAGCCACCAAAAACATTCGTCTTCCAGTGAATCATAACCTAGACGACGAGACGTTGGTGACCACCAACAATTTTGAAAGAACATCAACTAACCATTGGTAGGCCTTTCAGGTAGGTGAACCCGAAGTTCAAGTAATTGTTTAAGAAGCTTACAAAGTGTATGCTCCTCAGAATTTTATTTATTTTTGTTAGGGCCCATCCAGCACCACCGGATTTAGCCGGTGCACTAAAACTGGTACGCTCGCCTGTCTCTTCAAGGAAAATTAAAATCATTAAGGTACCGTCCATAAGAGTCATAAATCTTATCTCAAAGCTTGTTTTGAACTCTTTATACTTTTGTCAAAACGACTGTTCGCACCATTCAGTATACCTCAACTGCAAAATGTTACGTATCTTGACTCGGATACGTCAGAGCACGTTACGTTTGCATCATCACAAAATGCATTTTTAGTCAGTAGTTATGTCAGTGGCAATTGTATTTTGATAGGGGTCTTAAGAAAATAAGAATGTTCCTAAGTAGCTATATGTGATAATGTTTAAGAATAGAAGACTAAGAACGTAATACATATATGCCTTTTGATCTATATGTAAGATCGTCAACTACTGTACATTCGTAAAGAGGCGGTATGGCTTTATACTTAATTTTTATTCAAACTTCAATTTAAAGGCGATTATTGCTGAATAAACAGTTTTGCACTTTATTGACGACTTAGGGTTTTGTAACAATAAAGAATTAAACAGTAGGATCTGCAAAGCAATTTTTTGTAAACAACAACTTTTTAAAGGTTTCATAGCAATGCGACTTAAAAAATGGTAAAGAGTATTATAAATGTGGTAAATTGTGTAGCGTTTAAGAGTTGATAAGTATTTTTAGAGCTTGTTAGCAACATTCAACTCACTTTGTATATGTTATCGCAATTTTAACCTTCAAGCAACGCCTGGTAAATAGTTACCGCATACCGCGTACGGTATCTATGAACTGTATCGCGCACACCTGGAAAAATACACCTTTACTAAGTTTTGGTCGCCGCGGAATGTACTACGCAAAAACAAACTAATCGAATAAGTTTCATGGTGACTTAATTACGTCCATTTTCTCACCATCTGTGGCTATTTACGTTTTGTCGCATACTCACAGTGTAGTGATCTTACATGCGGGTCAATATACATATAAGTTACCATATGTATTTGTTTTAGGAGTTTTTCAAAGTATGATGCACTATCAATTTTTACAAAACAATAATAACGAATTGAGTCAAAAACGTTGCTATCTCGAAATATCGCTGGTAAGCATGAAACTAACAAAGATTTAAATAAAGAGCACCAGGTACGCACGAACGAAATTTGCTAGCGCGAATGATATACGGTTAGGTAGACGTAAATTTTCGAATAAATAAAGAATCGAGTTCTACAGTTGAATGTTCATTAAAGAAAATTTAGAATGAAATGATACGAAAACATGAATAAAGCTAAGAAAATAGAATGTAATAGTACGTGAAATTGGTTTTATTTACTAATGATTACGTTTTTAGAAGTTAAAGTGTACCAAAACATTTTCAAAAATACTTAAAAAGCAAAAGATATACTCAACAAAAGTAGCACGACTGTTGATTTTTCAAAAATAACATGTTTCATTTCCAAGTCGTTATACTATTGTCTATGGAACACGATTGTACTTGGAAAACTCTAGGACATTACTTTTCTTTTTGTATAACCGTTAATCTGATATAAGTTAATTGTTCGCTCACTACATTTCTATGTGCGTATATTTGTCCTGACATTGTATTTGTGTAACAGACGATCTGACGTTTATTAATTGTTTGCCTATTACATTTTTTTGTGTGTATATATTTTTATGTTACAATAAATAATCGAGTTGGCCAAGCAAAGGTATAAGAACGAGCAGCTACAGCAGAGACCTCAGTCTGCTTTGATGACTCGCTCTGACTGGTTCAGTACTCTTTTACTGCTGCGCCCACAGCCAGCGTTAGTTGTTCTTGTTAGTTCCTCTTTCATTGCACTACTTTAGGGTATAGGTACCCTGTGTCCAGCGTTCTTATACTCTAGTGTGGAAAAGCCTGTGTATCGTGCCCATAGCCCACATTTCGGTATACTTCGTTGCACCCATTGTCAGCGTCGTTATACCCTGATTTACGCGCTATATAGACGACTTCATTATTATTAGCGATTCAGAGCACGTTAGTATTAGACAGGACCCGTGTTCACCGGAGTATCTAGAACTAGCAACGGGTAGTCCACGACAGTACCCCGTAAGATATAAGTTATGATTACTGGTTATACGTCGACTTCCGACAAGGTCACTACATTGAAGATAAATAACGATATCATAACAACTCTAAATATTCTCGTAATTTAATGGCAAATTTGAATTTATAGTAATATTTGCTTTAATTTTAGGATGACGTCACAACTGGATAAAATGCTACATTACTAGAAATGGACAAGAACCGAACAGGTTCGAGGTTCGATTTTTCGAACCGAACCGAACCGGACATTTTATTTTCGAACCGAACCTCAAACCGGACCGGCAAATTTTTTTAAATAAAAATTCAGTGTAACAATTTAATTTTCACTAAGAACATGTCAATCTCAGTTTCTCCCAAATGCACATTTTAAAAATCTCTAGCCGCAAAATATAAGAAATAGAACGATTTTCTAATGTGCATGGTCATCGAATTTTAAGCCAATAGGTAAAAAATGTAATGGGTATTAGTGTTACATATCTAATAAATTTTGTCATCAACGCACGCTTGTAGATCAAAATTTTTTAGATTAGTTCGATTTGTTTATTGCTCTTTATTTCACATTGATGCTTTATAAATAGTATTAGATGTTAAAGAAACTCGAAATGATTTTGAAAATTTGGTTTTAAAAACAAGCTTATTTTATTTAATGAACAGAAGTGGTGCCACAACACCATCTTAAACATATACAAGACAACGTCACGGTCTAGACAACAGAAACTTTCAGAATAAACGAAACAATTTAATTCTTAATTAAGTATGTATTACTAATCCATTATTTGGAATTTTTTACTTTTGTATGAAAACAAGCTCTCTATTAATATTTAAAAATGTGACCCTGTAGCAAAAACTAATCTCCTTTTCTTTTGTACATAATCGCTCAACAAATGGTGTTACAAAACGCATGGTACCATAGTATTTACTGTTTATTTAGTGTGGCCATAACCACCAACGTCTTTAGAAGTAGCCGATACTCCGGAAGAATGACCCCGAACTTTATCTCAAAACCAAGGGTTGAAGTTTATGACTCATGGCGGCATAAACTTTTCCATCAATGCCGACATAAAATAACACAGTATAATGCAAATAATAAGCAGACATAATGCCCGTGCCATAAATACTATTATATATTATTATGAAAAACGTAAACGCTGTTTGAGGTAGATGTACGATTCTTTCCGCGAGAACCGTCTGATATTGTCTTTTAAAAGAAGTAATACTTAATAGATTTACAAGATTCTTCCCTAGAATATGCGTTTATATCAATATTTCTAATGCAAGGTTTCAATTTTATTTTTATTGCTGTTGCATTTGTCCGTTTTGACCGACCAATCGTAAGCCCTATCGTCGATGTTAGTTTCTTTATTGAAAAAAATTGAAAAGCTTTCTGAGTTACTGCCCGGACTTGAATTTTGAAAGAAACGACTATTTAGACTTAAAGTAAAAATTTAAACAATGGCAGACTATGACAGTGACGATAGTGTAGTGGATCCAGATTATATACCTGATACAGAAAATGTAAAAAAGTCAGAAATGTGTGTAGTTAGAAAAAGTGTATCAGCACCAGAAAGCAAATTTCAGGAATATTATGAATTTAAGTCTACACAACAACCTAACTCTAAAGTTGCTGTTTGTCTCCTATGTAAAAATAGAAAAATTCACGTAAAGCCTCAAGTGAAAAGCGGCACTACCACAACGTTAAAGCGACACCTTAAACGAAAACACAACTAGGAATTTAGCGGTACTATTATAATCATTTAGCAGATTATATTATAACGCACGAAATCCATATACTCCACAGTGTAGTTTTCGTTGTTTCATTAGGTCTTCAGTCCTGGAACTCGTTAGACGTGTACCCTCGTTTTCTATTCTGAACTAACCTACACATTTCCTTGAAATTTTCACAGTCTGCATCTATCACTATCTATCTGATTGATCTAGGTCTACATCTACCTCCTTTTTCCTATCTCTGCTTGTAATATATCCCGAACTATTCCCCAAAAAAGCCTTAGAACGTATTCTGCCCTTCTATTTCTCCTATTTCTTTTTCCACAAATACCTGTTATTAACTTTGTCTGCACATGCTATCATCTTCACACATCTAAAGCACAACATTCCAAAAGACTGTTACCGTTTTTGTCTGCTTTTGCTACTGCCTGTATATTTCTTAGGCATACTGTGCCATGCTCCACACATATGCTTTCAACAATTTTCTTCTTGTTTCTATGTTTGTTGTCTTTGATAATAGGCGCAGTTCTTTCTTGTTAGATGCAGTTCGGTCCCCTTCTATTGTTTTACAATTATATATATATATATATATATATATATATATATATATAATTTAAAATTGATTTGTGGGTTTGAGGTCTCTGGATTAAGTTGAAAACTCTTTTTTATGGCCTAAATTTTCGAATTTATTTAAATTCTTGATCACAGGCTATAAACTTGAGATTAATTGAAAACTAGCATAACAAACATTATAAAAATCTTGGAAAAACTTGTAAAACTAACAAAATTAAACGTTTTTAAATATAAATTGTAAACATTAAACTTGTATATGACATCATATATTGCTATGCTACTGGTGGAATTATCGAGCCCCTACGTGGGCTGTTATATTAATTATGCTATGACCCTCTAAATTATTCTCGCTACATCATTTGAGCGAACATATTAATATTACTATGTATAAACAAGATTGTAATTATCTCCTCCGACGTTGGGCCGTCTTATTAATATTGCTATCAATTCCCTCCAGAACTTAACTGGATTTTATTTTGAACCAACCTTGTCTACCAATAACAAAATTTGATACGTTACCGCCTTCCTCGTTATCAATTTCCTATTTAACTTGTAGCTCCTCCTTGAACTATTTAAATTATCAAATTACTCCCATTGACTTTATCTAATGACCTCGACTAGCATTTATTTGTAATTATAAAATTCAGGTAATTCGATTTTATATAATGAAACCAATATTATGTACAGCTTTTGTAAATTATTTGAAATACACTTTTCAATTAGTTAATGTTGTAAATTTCATTTATTAAACATCATATACTATTTACTCAAAACCCAAAGTCGCCAAAAACCTATTATCTTTATAAACGAAGTGTAGAACGTTCTAAACCTGTTATCATATCACGCACTTTATACGTATTCAAATCCTTTGTTGACTTTTTCACATTCATTTATATTAAGCAAATTCAATAAAAATAAAAAATATAGAAAAATAAAATGTCTTATAACTAAAATCTGACCTGGTCTATTTTTCTTCGCATTGACGCATCCATTTGAATAAAAATTATCTTCCCCCAATTCAGGACTAACACACGCTTATCCGAAATACTGTCCATTCACACACTTGAACCATTTAAATTCTGTCCATCACCCTCTGGACTACCATTAACTTGTACTTATGCACCCCAATTTATTGTCGTTTCATTTCAGACTTATTACTTCTTATTCTCGTCAATTTCCCCAAATTTAGAATTGTATTATCATCATTTATTTTCCCTATTGCATTTATTCTCCACGTACTCGAATATCGTAGTTTATTTTCTCCCCTTACTCGTAGTCTATTTCTCCCGTACTTAGAATTTGAATTTTTCTCCCCGGCTTTAGAAATTGTCGTTTGTTTTCCTCGGACTTAGAAATTGTCTTATTCTTCCCCCAGACTTAGAAATCGTAGTCTATTTTCCCCCGGACTTAGAAACCCTATTATTTTTATGTTTTAGTTTAAAATAAATTCACCAAAATGTCCTTACGTTTAATCGGCAATTATAGTTTTCATCTTGGCACTTATTTTCTCTTTCACTTTTAAAATTATTACGTATCACTCTATTTCATAGTGGCGCACTTCGGCCTTTGTTGAGTTCAAAACTGACTTCGTTATCACTGTACCTGCTAATATATTATTCAGTTCCCACTCCGTCAGTGGGTATGTCTACAAACTCGTCGCTCATTTTTAACCAATCAAATAATTACATTCAAAGTAGTTTCTGATGTAATTTTCTATGCTTCCCAATAATTGTAACCTGCTTGCAGCTGTCTTCGTTATCAACATGCGGTGTTTTGATAAATCTAATTGCTTTTCCATAAACAACTGATGCAATTCGACTTTTAATTTACATATCTGCCTGTTGTTCACGCAATTTTTAATCTTCTTTCTTATCAAAAATGGCCAACTATCTGCACGCATTTACACTATGCTTCCTAAAGCTCTATTTCTATCTCCGTATTAATCTAATTGTTTGGAACTCTTTTAAATGCGTGTCTGATTACACTTTATTATGTTTACATATAAATATACGCGTGCTTCCACTGAAAAATATCATTATTTACATTGCCTAAATTAACTAAAACTTTATCTACAGGGTATTAAATATTTTCTATTTACCTAATGCATGTGTTCCTGGTTTCTACGCTAACTATGCGTCTTCCTATGTTTATTTGCGTCGCTTAAAACTATTTATACTTTATATACAGGGTGTTGACTGCTTACTATCTACAAATTATCTCCATTTCTTAATTCTTTCCTAAATAAATGCAGTTTTCTGCTGCCTATGCTAATTTCTCATTCTTAAATGACCTTTCCTATAAAGTACACCCTTAAACAACCCCTTATCACAGCATAATTCCCCCAAATCAAAATATAAAATTTTTTAACAATGCCCTTTTTGGCGCCCAACGTAAACTTAAAGTCACATTGGTATTAAATTGTTATATTTTTATTTCCATTTTCAAAATCTAACTTTTCCTGTATTAAACCCATATTTACATTCATCTAATCTCATACCTATGTCCTATTATACTATACTATTCATACCTAAACCTATTGTTATATTCAAATCCTATTCTATTATCCTATATATACCTATTAATAATTTTATTTTACATTTCATTCCATTTATTCATGTTTCTTTGCATGGGTCAATTAAATTATATTTATTTCTATCTTCCCCCTTACCACTCTTGAATCTGGGTCCTTTCAATTCATGTTTCCTAATCATACTTTTGAATCGGGGTCCTTTTAATCCATATTTCCTAATCGTACTTTTGAATCGGGGTCCTTTTAATTCATATTTCCTAATTCTAGCCTTATTGTCTATCCTATATCCTAAAAATCTAACCCTACTTTGAAAAAACTCACACTTTTCTAAACTCAAAATTAAACCAGCTATATTTAGCTCTAACAATATCCTATCTAACTGTACTAAGTTTTCCTCTACACTGTCACTAAATATCAATACTTCATCCATATAGTGGATACTAAATTCCTCATACGGTCCCAAAATATTCTTCATCACATTCTCTAATGCATTCGTACTCGAGGACAAACCAACCGGGACCACCCTAAATTGGTATAATTTTCCTTCTACCGAAAAACCCGTATACTTCCTTGATTCCCGCGCTAATGGAATCAAACAAAATGAACTTTTTAAATATAATCTGCTATAAATTTTCCTATTACCTATTCTCCCTAATATTCTATCTATCTTTGGTGGACAATTATATTGCGGCTTCGTTCACTTATTAATTTCACTTGTATTTATACACAATTTAATACTATTATCACTTTTCTTCACGACGACTACTAATGAATTCACAAAATTCGTACTGGAGCTGTCTATAATACCTTCACGTAACATTTCCTCAATTTTTTCCTTCACTCTATTTCCATATACTACTGGAATAGGATATATTTTAGTGTTAAACGGTTCCTTATTTATTATTTCTAACTTGTGCACATAACCCGTGGCAATTCTCGACTTTGACCCAATTAATTCTGAATTCTTACTCAATAATATATTCACCCTATTTCTTAAATCATCTGGACACTTAATATCTTCATTTTCATTACCCCCATTATCTATTTCATCACTAAACTGATTAATATTCACGCAGTCGTCTTCTATTTCAATATTCCCTTCTTCATACCATTTAATATATTTCCCATTACACTCAATCTTCTTGCATTCCGCATTTATCTTCAACCCCAACTTATCTATCATATTCATCCCAAATATAACATCTATCTTCAGTCCAGGTACTACCATAAAATCATTTTCCCATATTTCATCTCCCATTTCACATCTCAGAATTACCATTTCATTTATCACACTAAATCTCTTATTATTTGGTGCCACTAAATTACACCTCGCTATAGGTATCGCTTTATCCACCAATTTTTCTCGTTTAACAAATTCTTCCGTAACAAGTGATGCTTCTGCTCCAGTATCAATTAACACTTTAACTATTGTATCTTCCACCTTTAAATTAATAATTGGTAATAAGTTCCTTTCAAATCTTCCTAATTCGTTATCCATTTCATGTTTAATAAACTCGCGCTGGTTTCCGTATCCGTTAATTCGTAGAATTTTCCTTGGTTCGTCCGTACTCAAAAATCCTGATTTCGCGTTGAAGGTCCTGCCTGACTCATTATACCTGTATCTGTGCGATTCGTATTCCTTATTTGCGTACTATTAATATTTCTAGCTTGCGTCCGTCGATCATCATTTTCTTGTCTATTTATTCCTCTATTATTATAATTTCCTTCATGATTCGTTCTCTCCATTCGTTGCATTGGTATCTGACCAGTATTCCTGTTTTGCCTAAAATCATTATTAAAATTGCTATGGTTCCCCCTATTAAAATTTCTTCCACGATCATAATTATAATTATTCCTTCGATAATTAGTCCAAGTCTTCGTATTCCTTATAAAATTCGTGCGTAGATCCCTAACATTATTTTCTATTTTATAATCAAATTCCAAATCATCATATCTCTGCAAATAATCAATAAACGTATCTCTATCTACTATATCCTGCGTCGTTATGTATCACTTTACTTCCGTATTAAAATGACCTGCTAAATATCTTATAATATTTTTATCTTCTAAAGGAGAATCCAATTGCTTCGCTACAGTAAATTTCTCAATCGCATATAATTCTCGCGTTATTCCTTTCGCCGAATCGTATCTTCCCATACTCAAGTTACTTCGAATTCGATCTTGCTGATTGTCACTCCAGAATTGACGTAAAAATTTGCTTTCAAACTGTTCAAATGTTTCTATTTCATTCGCCACCAAATTGTACCATTTTTCAGCATTTCCCCTCAGTGTTACCTTGATTAAATTTAATTTGTATAATTCATCTGTAGATTCCTGTATCAACATTTTAAAATTTTTCAGAAATATCTTCGGATTTAATTTTCCGTCCCCGTAATATTTCGTAAACTGTTCAATTGAAAGGTTTGTTTGAACTAGCCTAATTGGTTCTCTATTAAAATTTATTGGATTACTTTTTAAATTATTTATGTCTTGATTTATCAATCTGAACTCCGTTTCGCAATTTTCTTCCATTTTACCTAATTTAATATTTAAATCCGTAATTTTATCGTTGGACTCGCTTTCGTACTTTTCTTGTTTCGTTTTAACTAGAGTAATATGGTCCCATAGACCGTCTATTTCCTCAGAAACTCTCCCAATTCTTTCATTCATCTGTGCCTTAATTTCAGCGATCGTGTGGTTCGTTTCATTCAGTCCATTGCTAAGAATTTTGATTTCATTCCCCAATTTCTCCCTGTTTTCATCCATTTTTGTTGTAATTATTTTTATGGCTTCTTCACTTCTGTCCATTTTATTGTTTAATGCTATTAAGATCTCCATCATTTTGGCTTCGTGTGAAATTCTCGGTTCTTCGCTCAAACTTCTCGCCAACGTTATGTTTTCTTGGGATCCTTTCTCCATTTCGAAATTATTATTTTTACTCTAAACTTTTAAATGCTAAATAAATCTACCTATCTTTAATTACTGTACAAATTTCTTAATTTTCCGCTAATTGAAACTTTTTAAATGTCCGGTTTAGTTTGATTAATTTGTTTTAAATCTCGCGATCGTATTTTTAAATTTATTTTTAATTTATGCCTCTTAATCTCAGGTTGTATTTTACTGTGTTTTAATTCGTGTCTCTTAATTCGTGCCCCAAGCTTGGGTAGCCATATTAATTTAAGACGATTTTTGTAAGAATTTATTTAAATACGAATTGTTATATAAGCACAGTTTCTTTATTCCTGTATTGTACGAAGTATATAAAATTCCCTTGTCGTTTAATTTTTAGTTATAAAAATAAACTGACAAACAGCTTTTTGTTTGTATTGTATCAGGAATCAGTAACTAACACCTTATTATCTTGATACTCTTTTTATACTAACTAAAATTAAAATAAAAGTAATCACAAAGATCGTGTGATATCGTTCTTGCAAGGTATTATGACATTAGTAAAAATCATCCATTATTAACACATTCTAAATTTTGGAAGTGGTTTTCACTATTAACCTAATTGTAATTACGCTTCGTTAAAGCTAGTACGTATTGAAAAAAAACCTGGACAAATAGTATTAATATGATTTATACTACTAAAACCTAAAGCAAATTAATATTGGATTTATTTGAAAGTAGCAACTACTAAATATAAAAACTACATTAAACATTTAAATTGTTGTAGTTGACACACTAGTTGTTTGAAATATCAAAATGTCGAACCGGTTCGGTTCGGTTCGAGGTTCGGTTCGTTTTTTTCGAACCAAACCGAACCGAACCGGAATATATTTTTTCGAACCGAACCTCGAACCGAACCGGACTAAAAAGTTTTCGAACCGAACCGAACCTAGGGCAAGGTTCGGTTCGGTTCGGTTCGAATCCATCACTATACATTACCAATGTTAGTTTAAATTATAATGTATTTAATGAAAGATATACGAATATTCACATTGGCAATAGGAATTGGAGGCAACGCCGTACAGAACTACCAGGCTCTATTGTGATTATACATTATCCTTCAAGCGTAATTCTATGTATTCATTTGCATACAGTTGTCAACATTTCAATACTACATTTGACGTCATCCTAAAGTTAAAGCGAATAACCTATAGCATTTTACCGACGGTTTCTTCCTACACAAAAATGGCATTGGTGAACTTAGGCCATTGTTTGACCTAAACCAGAAGTTTATACCCCCATAGACAAAGCAATGATATTTTAGCACGATGGATATGGCAGGTGTTATGCATACCCATCATATGATGCTTACGTTGTTTACACTGTTACTAGTACGCAAACAGATAAATAGTGTGTAAATATTAAATAAAATATACAAAATAGTTAGACTTATATAGTGACTAATTGTAAGTAGTTTAAAAGTATCAAAATCTATATACGATAATTGATACTAATAAAATTACATAACGATCCGTAATACGTAAACAAATAATCTATAAATAAAATATGTAAACTACCTACAACTGCATAGTCGTTAATTATAACTAGTTTAAGAGCTATGAAATCTATTTTCAAATAACCGCTTCTGTGGAGCTGCAAACGTGCTGTTAACATTGCAGTTTAACGATTTCATACGCCAGTCTCAAAATGGACCTGAAAGTTGCCTTATTGTTGGCCTTGCTATTAATTAAACAGAAAAATCGTAGAGAAAATACGAAGATTTTGGGTCCATCCATTGCTTTTGGAGAAACAAAAAATTCTCTACTTCACTAATAAAATCGTCGGTATTTAGGTTTGTGCAATCGGACTCCATCATTTTATATGACACAAGAAAAACACTGCTTAAAGAAGACATTAATAACTAGTAGCGCGTTTGAAGCGCCACTAACATGCCACTCACGCGCCACTAGCAGCCACTTAAATAGTCGCGTGTAAAACCTGGAATTTAAAATTATGTATTCTCACGAGCAAAGGCCAATTTTAGACGCCGCGTTTTGCGGTGAAAGCGACCACCGTGAATTTCTATAGCGCTTCCGATCTGTGACTGTGGTCGTGTGTGAAACTATCCATATATCCCTGGTTTTAGGTCTAGGTGTAAGTTGAAACTTTGAACTTTTTATTTTATGCGATTTAAAACTGTAAAAATTTTCGCTTTCCATATGTTGTTATATTATTTCTTAACATTTAATGCACTAATCTATCAGAGCTGGAGGGTTTTTTCAATGTTCTACTAACTGAAATAGTCGAAAAAGCGAATTCTTGAATCTATGTTTGAGATTCTATGTCTGCTGTGTTAAGAAGCGAAGTTTTGAAATCCAGTCGGGTATTGCAGAAGGTAAGCATTTGGGTGTCCAACGAAAGGGGTTTCAAAAATACAGAAATTTATATATATTTTTTAAATCTTCATCAGAGTCCTGTGTAAGAGAAGTTATGAGCATCAACTATACTAAGAAATTACAAATACTTACAAAACATGAGTACTAAATAGTTTAAAAATAAATAAATATACATGTAGCAGATTTAGGGTATAGCTCACACATTTATAAAACAACCGAGGACATACGGTGCCCTATAAAGTGAAACACTGAAATAATGTTCGACTTCACACACAAATAAATTCTTACAACACTATAATTCCTACATTTAAAATATTTAAACAAACATTTAACGTCCATCATTAAAGTAAAACAAGTGTATGCTAGACACATTTGTCACAGAATAATTTATCACGTACCAGTCCAACATGAACCAGCGCAATTGTATAAGTAAGACAATAGATGAAACGTGGGAAATCCAATCGAATGAGGATGGGTAGGCACTAGTTACAGGGCACTGATTCATTAGATCCGACACGCTCCTTAAACAATTAATAAAAACCAACAAAAGAAAAAATATAACGATTAATATACTACCCAGTCACTGGCGTTGATCAAGTCGAATTATTGTCAGCATAACAACGTGGCTACCATCGTAAATACAGTAACTGGTACACGGCTGCGAGGTGGGCTACACCCGGAAAAAACTCCTTTGGCCTCCAGCAAAAAAAGCTAAAAATAGAATCGGGTTAGATGGGGTAAGCGCGGGAACACTCACCAAAGACACGCAAGACATCTCTAATTGACAAGACAACAATAAACGTGCTTTGCTTTTAAAGTGATAGAACGAGTAATGCAGAACATATTTCGTCGTACGGGCCGTAGAATCAAATTCAGAATGAATTTAAATGACGCCAATGCGAAATCCAAACATCCGTGTTAGGGAAACGCGATTTTAAACTGGAAAACACGGTTTTACCTGAGAATAGTGCGCGATCTTATTTCAACAAGTCGTTACTTTGTCACAATAGAGAAAACCCCTTATACGCGGTTGTCGGTTGTAATGTTGAACAAATTGAAGGTTACCTACAAACAGGCTATGAAGTATTTAATTATAGCACAATAAACGTTACGTTTCAAAGCAAATAGATTTAAATTGAGGAATTATTCAAAAGCGTATTTATTGTAGAAAATAAAATATACAGGATGTAAACTATTTAATTCTAGTCTAAACTTGTTGTTAAAGAAAGAGAAAGATGAAAATTTATTCGACCGCGTATTGATTATTAACCGGTAAAAATATACGGGATGTTCAAAATAAACGTAACAGATAGTTGGTTGGACTCCACATATCGAACGAGGATAGACGATACTCAAGAGAGGGTAGATGTTGATGAGATACTATCGTACTTGTACACAGGGAATATAAAGAAAAAGATATAAAAAACGGGTTAGCCAAGCATACAATAAACTGGTGATTGGACCTAGAAAATATAGAAAGGGTACAAAATAGAAGACAGAACATTTTCGTATGTAAGTTAGAGCGAGGTGACCGTATATACGCGTATTCCAGAGGCGTGTTTTAGAAGCTTGTGTTTGTGTCAGTTGACGAGAGACTTCAACGAATTCAAAAGCCGTTGTAAAATTTAATTAGATTTTCGAAATAAAGCGTTTATTTTGTGTTCAAAATTCTTAGAATTTCTAGACGGTTGACATACGACTGACAATTTTTCAAAGAATTGCTGAAGGTTAACGGTGGAATTTTTAGAATCGACGACAGTTGAGTGTTGTTTGTACATATTGTTTTTGGAATTGTGTTGACCATTGTACAAATTTACAAAGAAAG
This sequence comes from Platerodrilus igneus, assembly GCA_036346225.1. Taxonomy (NCBI): domain Eukaryota; kingdom Metazoa; phylum Arthropoda; class Insecta; order Coleoptera; family Lycidae; genus Platerodrilus; species Platerodrilus igneus. The sequence goes on along the minus strand of JARFIW010000318.1, from coordinate 4,743,502 downwards.
CTACCTCGACAAGTTCGATCTTTTGATGCTTAGGGCGAGAAAACGCAGGTCGTCATTTATAAGAGGGTACCGGCGACTTCCACAACGATTGTCATTGACGACAGGACGGTGATTCGAAACGCTGCCGACGAGATACGCGACAATGCGAATCAACTGATTAGCGTGGTTCGGGCGATGTGGTTATGTGTTGCGGATGTTGGTCGGTAAGATGTTGCATCAGGAGGTGCAGCGAAGGACGCAGTCGTCTAAAGAAATCAGAAGTAAAGAGGTCAGAAGGGTTGGTGCCAGGTAAGGCATCATATGCGGTAAGGCATCATATGCAGCAGCAGAGTCAACGTCGGCGTTCGCGGTACGTGTTGACGTCAAGCCAGGCCAGAACGAGAACGCGAAGAACACTCTTAAGAAGACGATCATGTTCGCGATGTGTTTGTTGTTGCGGGAACTCGTAGGACTCTTAAAAGAGTGTTGTTGGCGAGTGTGCTGGTCGTGAGGATGCGAAGAAGTTAGTCCCAGGTCGGAGGTAACTGCAAGGAACTCGTAGCGAAGCTCATCGAGAAGATGCGCCCACGAATCGTTCTCCCGGGGGTCGAAACGCGGATGAAGGCAGAAGAGCGTGTCCCTCTGGTCGCTAGCGAGAATTCTCGTTTCGGCGATTCGAAGCTGGAAGACCACCGTAGAGAGAAGTTTTGATTTGGCGGCAATGGTCTAAGGGACTCCTACGTCAACTTCGTCTCCGAAGTGACCCCCGCACTTCGAAAGCGCATATTAGCTGAAGCTATAAACTTCAGGTGACGAAGGATGTGGATCCGGGATCACTTCTCGACGACGAAGTGCTACCGGTGCTACGAGTACGGAACAGATCGATAGATTGCAAGCAGAAGATAGAGTGGTGCCGTAGCTGTGACAAGGGCGAACAATTCAAGAATTGCCGGAAAGCAGTCCCCTGCTGTGTGGTGTGCGCAAGGGCAAACGATAGTGAGCGGTGGTGTGAAGGTCTATCCGTTTCACAACGCCAAGTCGAGCAAATGCCCAAACTTTTTTACGACTGACGGACGTCATCATACGATTATGGATTGTAAAGCCTATACGAAAATCAAAAGAAGTACGAATATCAAACGCGTCCAATTAAGCATAGGGAAAAGTAAAGAAGCGACTAGTAGATTTGTTAAACTACTAGCGGAAAATAAGATCGACATCGAACTTATAAAGAAACTACACCTGTATAACCATAAAATAACAAGTTTTTAGAAGGGAATTACAGGTTTACAAGCAAACAGCAAGCGGTCGCGTAGCGGTAGAATAATAAATAATAAGCAATGCACGGATATAATTTTAAATATCTTATCAAGCATTTTTTTAACGACGGCCGAAATAAAAACCGATAAAAATGCTTTTTTTCTATGACGGAAAAAAGATTTGACATTTAATGTTTCTTGACAGGTAACAAAATTTCACTTTTTATTAATTTACTTTTTTCCCCCGGAAAAAAATGAGTACTTTTTTCCCGGGTATGTGCAAATAAGTAACCACTCGCAGAATTAAATTGACAGATATTTGATTACTTTAAAGGTTTCTTTAGCAAGGCAAGTCTAACTGTCTCTATAAGTACAACAACCTACTTGTTTGAAACTTCAGACATCGATTGATTTTCTGACTTTAATATATTGTAATATGTTTTTCAATATTAAATCATGGTTTTGCCTGTCAGAAAAAACTGTATTATACACGCGTCGAGAGACAAACACACTTCGAGCTAAAATCTAGTACTTTTTTCCCTTGTATAATAAATAACCATTTAAACACGTACCTTTCACCGGTCGACCCTCGACGTGAAAATCCACAAACTGAAGATTTAGTAAATAAAATGGAAGATGTGCTATAGACGTAACAAAAAATAATCATTGGAGGGGATTTTAATATCAAGTCCCCACTATGGAGTATTCCAATACAGGACGACAGGGGATCGCAAATCGTTAATTTACTAACGGAATGGGATTTGAGCGTGTTAAACAACAATGATTCGATGACGTTCGAGGAGCAAAGGCGCAGCAGTTTCATCGATGTCACTGAAGTAGGACGAGGTCACGCTCTCGGAGCATAAATTAATAACGTGAGATATTGGTGCAGGGACACGCGTAAACGAGCAAATTACCATTTCCCGCGATTCCGCAATAAAAAAGCAAAAAGAAGGGATTTAAACAGAAATTTAGCGAAGACATAACCATCCTCGTGAACCAATCAGTATATTGCCGAGAGGCCGCTCAAATTGAAGCACTCGCGCAAAAACTAAACGACGCGGTGGTAGACGCGTTGACGTACTCCGTGCCGCGGAAGAAAATATTTAACGATAGCGTACCTTGGTGGACCCGGTAGCTAGCCACTAAGCGGGCAGAAACGCGCAACCTAGGCGCATCTATCAACGCGTCATGAGTGAAATAAGAGAACAAATGAAAATCGAGTATAACCATAGTAACCGAGAATATACAACGTTAATTGAAGAAATGCCAAAGAATAATTTGAATTCTACACGCTCAATTTTGCAAAAGAACCTTGGCGGACGGCGTATCGCGTAATAAGGGGTAAATAACAAAAGATCGCGCTGGGCAACGTCTAAAACCATAATGGGGAATATACGAAGGTATTTAAAACGACAGTGAAATATTTGTTGGAGAAACTTTCGTCAACGGACGACCCAGATGAAGATGAGGGGTTGCACGACATGATACGCCGGGGAGCTATAGACGTGCAAAGGACAGGTGCCGATAAGGCAATTCTCGGTCACGAGATCGTAAGGGCTCTTAGGAGGAAGAACCCTACGAAGACACCGGAGGGCACGGCTGTATCACTTCATACGCAGCTCTGGAGGCGTGCCTGTTGGCCCTGTGTCTTTGCCTGGTTGTTTAATCTTTGTTTGAAGAAGGGCATATTTTCACATTGTTGAAAAGTCCAAAACGTGTACTTTATACCTGTTCGGGCTCCTGTCCCTCTCTTCTTGATCATTGTTAACCCCTTCCTGTAACAATCATGAAAAGACTTAAAACCAGCAGCCGACGAGGGTGTTGTTGTTGTCGTGTTTGAACCACCGGAAGTGACAGACCAGTTTCGTGTCGTGAGTGCTCATTGACAATAATATAGTGCCGTTAATTTTCGCTATACAGTTAACAAATTACAGTCCACATTACCATTAGAGGAGTTCAAAGTAAGTGTTAATGTTAAGAAATGCATGATACATCCTTTGATCCAACAATACCTAACCCTAAAAAGGCGGACGCGCCAGACTCAGCCAGATTAAGAAAAAAATTGTTATTTCTGAATTACGGCATTGGGTCGATGTCAAGAGATAGAGATTGTCGAAGGCGATGAAAACACAGCGGGGGTCGGAATTTATATGGATAACTAAGGAATAGACGATGAGCAGGCAGGAGCAGCGCTCGTTGTACATAAGGAGGAGAGGGAAGTGTTCCGATTCCAAAGCAAACTTGGGAAGTGGAGTACAATTATTCAGTGCGAGTTGGTACATATAAGGCAAGTTATAAAGTACGTCATCAAACACTCGGGCACAAGTGAGTACTCTTTCGTTAGCGATAGCACATCCTCTAAGGAACGTCTAGAGGATAGGGCACACGGCACTTGATTTTCGAAATTTGAAGTTTTATTGGGTTAGGTCGCATGACGGCAATCTAGGAGACAAGAGAGCAGATGAGCTGGGCAAAGAGGCCGCAACAGGGGAGTTTCTTACATTGTATTCATCGGTACCGAGGTCGATAATTAGTTGCGAGAAAGATCAATCAGCTAGTGGAAAGAGAGGTGGAACAACACTGCTACGGGCAGGTTGTTATACAAATTTATATCGAACATAAAAGCTAGAGATGGAGCTGAAGTTCAATTACGGGATGGTGCAGCTAGTTATAGGTCATGGAGTTCTGAAAGCCTACCTGCGAAGATTCGAATTGACCGAGAACGACCGATGCGAATGCGACGAGGGCGCAGAGTGCCGTGCATGTGGTTCATTCGCATTTAACCCGTAACACGTTGTTGTGGTTTGACTGCCACCCCCTCTTCTATTAGTAATTTATAAATAATTTTTTAATTTTTATCAAATTCTAAATTCGCGAAAGTTGGATAGAATCATCAAATACCAGTAACTGGGACCTAATAAATTTACAATTTCATTTCATTTACCAAGTAGGGTTGTGCTTAAGTGGCATTAAATAGAATAACTTAATACAAGTTAGTATAGAAATACAGATGTTTGTAACAACAAATTTCAAAATATCACCAGCTGTTGGCGGCGTTGTCCTGAGAGATAACAGGTTCTATTCGTATATCAGCTGCATGCCAAAACTATTCATAGCAACAAAATTCAAGTAGAAACGCAAACTCGGAGACCCTAAACGCGTTGCAAACTGAATAGCAAAGTGTAATTTATATCAATAAATATTTACCATTCGTATAGGTATTCCAACCTCTAACAGGAAGAGACTTGCTTCAGAAGCACGAATACTAAAATAATTACTTATAATCGTATTCATATAAAAATGGGTGGATGGAAATAAATTCAAAATAACCCAATCGACATTAGCTACTTGCATAACATTCAAAATTATAATGAGGTTTAATTCAACTGCACATTCAATAACAAACTTGATAACAAAATACCTGTCTTCCCATAGATTACGATACAAGGACTACAAATTTTATTGAAAATAAATGAAAGAAATCTCAATGGCGTAATTTACATTATAATTACTTCCAAAGATAAAAATAATACCTAAAAAATTTTTATAACGTAACAGTAAGTTGAGCGTGAATGGGGTGAATAAAACAAATGGCTGGAATTGTTGGTTAGGTTGGTTGTGACGTGGCAATGGCTGGGGGGATATACATGTACGTCAAAACAGGCTATGAAAATCTGTATAAAAGTAATGCTTTATGAATATTTAGAAAATTAATGTCTAAAAAAGCATTAAAAGTGATATTTGAAAAGTAGATAAACTGTTGAACTTCAGTTGCTTATTCTGTGGTAACAAATACTTATTTACCAAGCATCATCAGAGGCATATAAATTAAAAAGATGTCAAAATATTTAAAAAGTACCCTTCGTTATTGTTAAAGTATTTAAGAATTTTTGTATTGATGGAATAAAATTATTACCTTCTATACCAGAATTACTAAAAAATTACATTTTCATCTTACCACTTCGGTGTTGTTCATGAACTGAAAGAAGTATACCATACATTTGACTTTCCAATGTTGCACCAGAAGGTACTACATTGCCAAGAAAGCGAGATCTTTTTACTTGGAAATTTTGAATTTTGTCGAACACTTGCTATTCCAGGCAAGGCAAGGATCTTTAACGTGCGAGACAACACTCACACACGGGACCTTCCACTTAACCTCTCATCCGAACGAGGGCGTATTATTGTGAAAAATTGTCGCTTAACATTTTATCCAGCAGTCGGTGCCGGGAATCGAACCCTGGACCTTGGGATCAGCAGTCACACGCGAACTCGTTTGAAAGAAATAGACCGCGCAAAATGTTACGTTTTGTCGTTGGTTTCATTCTCTTGTTAATGAAAATGGTATTAAGATGTTGGTTCGCGTTTATTTTAGCCACGAGATGTAGTTTCATTTGCATGGCTAAATTAATAGTCAAAAATACCAAATATGCGGCCTTGAAAATTCTCACGTGCTTTATGAAGGACCATTGTACATGTTTTGTGTGCGATCTCTCGGCGACGTGCAAAATGGCCTTAAATCTATTTTAAAGTTATTTGCATGGTAAGTCGAATATTTTTATAAATCTTTCATTAACATTAATATGTTTGTCACTATGCCAAAAAAGAGAAGTGTGGATAAATATGAAAATTTTCGAACAATAAGTTTGATACGAACACACGCGGCAAAAATATCAACGAGAATTGGACAAAGACAGATGGAAAAACGGATTGAAGAAAAACCAGAAGATCAATTTGGGTTTAGGAGAAACAGAGGAATAATACGGGAAGCCGTTTAACTTTAAGGATGATAATGAAGAAAAGAATAGAAAAAGAAAACAGCGGGTATATATGATTTGTAGATTTGGAAAAAGCATTCGACAATGTAAAATGGAAAAAAATATTCGAGAGATTCAAAAAGAGAAGAATTAGTTATAGAGATAGACAGATAGTACGTAGCTTATAATAGAGCAAGCAACCGATAACAGAATTCAAGCAGGAACGTGAGAAGTAAATATTAGGAAAAAGATGGCACAAGGATGTGCACTATCTCCGTTAATTTTTAACTAGTATATCGAAGCAATGAATAGTGCCAAATGCAGAAAGGCGTTTTGAATTATTATACAGGGACAAACGATTGATATGCTTAGATTTGAAGTTGATATGGCGGTATTAACATCTGACAGGTATGAGTTAGAAGGAACTCTTAATGAAATGTAAACATTACCAAGAGAGGGATACGGTATGAAAATTAACAAAAATAAAATTAAAGTAGTAGTATGTAAAGGAGAAAAAAAGTACGTTAAAAACCAAAATACAAATAGGAAACCAGAATTTACAGGAAGTTAAGGATTTATGCTACCTAGGAAGCCCAAAACCGCAAGATGGGAAAAGTGCAAAAGATATAAAACAAGGATTAGCACAAGACCGTGCTACAGTAAACAAAAAAAAGCAACTACTATATTCAAAGACTACAAACACAGAAACAAGGAAAGCAGTGCTGAAAGCATATATGTGAAGCACAGCCGTGTACGTTTGTGACAGATGGATAGCAGCAGAAGCAAACAGGAAAAAGATAAAAGCATTTAAAATATGGTGCTACAGACGTATGATAAAGATATCATAGACTGACAACGTTAAGAACAAAGAGATACTAGAAATGGTAGGGGAAGAAAGTAATATGTGGAAAACAGTAAAAAATAGGAGAGATAAAATTATTACACACGTTCTAAGGCATGAAGGAATAGTGCGGGATACATTAGAAGCAGATAAAAGATAAAAGAGTGGTAGAGGTTGACCTAGGTTAGACTATTTCACACAGATAGCAAAAGATAGGTGTGTGAAGTTAACCGCAACATTTTTGAATTTTTCAAAAATGTTTGTCATAATTAGGCGCCAATTAGGCGCCACTTTGCGCCGCTAAAACTAAATTTTGCGCCGTCTTGGTAAACAAGTTATTAATAAAATAAGATTTTGTGATGGTGTAATAGCTGAATATCCTAATAATTTATAGATATTATATTGAATTAAGTTTTATGCCTTTAAAAGGTGAGTGACATTATAGGAAGTGCAAAGTGCGGAATTGTACAGTAAGACAATCAATAGGAAGTACATGTGCAACGAACTCTAGGCTAGGTGTAATTGGAAGTATTAAGTAAGCATAATTATTGTTAGCAGTTAAGAACTAATATAGAATAAGAACATTATAAGTCTAACCCTAAGATGTAACGGTTGTACTGCACTTTAAAGCATTAATTAAATTAAATGTGAAATGGTCTTCGACTTTGTTTCTAATCACTTCTACTAAAGACCCCAAGAGAACACTACATGGCGATCCTGCCAGTCCTGCTAATTCTGCGAGTCCTGCCGGTACTACCAGTTCTACAGATTAAATTATAATATTATATTACCGAAATTTGAAATGGGCACCAGCAATTCCAAAGAAAAAGTAGTTATTGCACAAACTGGAATTAATAATGGTTCGATAAATGGATATTCAAATTCTGAGGTAATAGGCATTACGTCAGGTACAATTTTAGCGTTGTTGGTTATTTTCTTACTTTATAAAATGTTCAAGAAAATGTTGGACAAGAAGATTAGGAGAGAGGTCAGTAGAAGCCAGCAGATTGTATAGTAAGGATTATTTTATTTTAAGCTATAAAAATTAAGTACGAGTTAAAATTAATGACGGAACAGTTGAAGCAAATTTTAGAGAAATTTAAGATTTTTATTAAAAATTTAAATAAAGATGGTCAAGAAAGACGAAACGATTTAGATGTTACTAATAGGAAATTTGATTATTTGAATAGGTTATGCGAGGAGTATAGGTTAGAGAAAGAAAAGATTAAAGTCGCAAAATTTGATAGTTCTGAAATTATCGATAAAGTTAAGCAGCACATAGCCATAATAGATAAGTATATAGGAGATATTACTGAAGTTTTAAAAAGTAGGAAGTTGAGTATTTAAGTAGGAAAAATCAAGACAGCATGGGTGAAAAATTTGAATTAAAAGTAGCAGCCTCCATGATTCCAGTCATGGACGGTTCAGAAAATACCACCAAGCAAATGGTCGACGCAATTGAACTATATGATAGCTTGTTAGATGATGAAGGTAAGAGCTTGTTAGTAAATTTTGTCATAAAAATTAAGTTAAGTCAAAATGCAAAAATGCGATTAGACAGTAAGTATGAGAATGTAGAAGCGCTTGTGAACGATATCAAACATCATCTTTTAACTAAAAAATCAGCATCAGGATTGTCCGCCGAATTACATAACTCCAGACAAAATAATAAATCAATTGAAAATTTTGGTAAAACTATCGAGGAATTAATGGTCAATTTAACAATAGCTCAAGCAGAGGGTAACAAACAATCATTAAAAATTTTGACAGCCGCTAACGAAAAAATTGCATTAAACGCATTTACAAACGGAATAAGGGACGAAAATTTAAAAACAATTATAAAAGCTCGAAATTACGATAAATTAAAAGACGCCATAATAGCCGCCAAAGAAGAGGAAATTGCAAATAAACCTCAGCAAATGTATTACGCAAGCGGAAAAGGTCGTCAATTTACTAGACGCGTAAAATATCATAACCATAATACAAATAGAAGTCAACGTACCTCACACACCAGGTATCAAGGTCAAGGAAATAATTCATGCACGTTCATGAACACTAGAGGTCGAGGAAATGCATATGTAAGTAAAACTGTAAGAGGTAATCAGTTTTATAATAGGGAAAACCATCGCAATTTTTACATCAACTCGTCAGAGAAAAACTCCACAGAAAATACATCAGACCAAACTAGGGAACCGAAAACATTTTTACGAGACCCCCCGGAATAATTTAGGAAATGTTCACAACATTTTAAATATTAATAGTATAAATTTCATAGAAGTAGGATACAATAACAATACAATTAAATTAATTTTAGATACAGGAGCATCAGTAAGTGTTATTTTCATTTCTAGTTTAACAACTAAGGTAAATATTGATACAGATAAGCAAATTTTTATTCAAGGAGTATCGGGTAAAACAAAAGCAATTGGAACAGTAAATCTACCAATTACAATAGGGAATATCTCAATTAATCATACTTTTGTTGTAATGAACGATTTCGAATCAGACGTAAATGGAGTAATAGGATCAGATTTTTTTTAATAAGTACAAATCAAATATCGATTATAAAAAATTTTAATTTACTTTCGTTAGTAATAATGTATCAACGTCAATTCCATTATTAGCAAACGAAGATTTATATACAATAATCCCACCACGATGCGAAGTTATCAAATATTTCACAGTAAATTACAAGGAGGAATGCGTAGTAAAATCACAAGAACTATGCGAAGGTGTATTTCTAGCAAACGTAGTTGTAAAGCCAGTTAAAAATTTTATTCCAGTAAAGTTATTGAATACGAACGACACCGAAATTAAGTTACGAAATTTTAAACCTGCCATCGAACGTCTTTCAGATTACAAGATAGTTAAATTTGAAGAGTCAAAATTCTCAGTTGAACGTATTGATAAATTATTAAAAGACATTAACGTCCGAAGGTTTGAATAGCGAAGAACAAACCATCATTCATAAGATATCTGCTAAGTTTGCAGACGTATTTTATGTCAACAATGACCTACTGACCGTGTCAAACATAAGTGAGCAGCATATTCAATTACAAACAGATGCTAGAGCAACGTACGTTAAACCATATAGGTTACCATATTCACAGAAAAGTGATATAGGAAAGCAAGTAGATAAAATGTTACATGACGGGATAATAGAACCCGCACAAAGTGCTTGGTCTTCACCACTACTAATAGTACCGAAAAAACCGGATAGTTTAGGAAACAAAAAATGGCGTGTAGTTATTGATTATAGACAATTAAACACTAAATTGCAAGATGACAAATTTCCGCTACCAAGTATCGAATCAATTTTAGATTCGTTAGGAGGTGCGATATATTTTTCACGTTTAGATTTATATCAAAGTTATTATCAGATAGGATTACAGGAACAGTCCAGACCGTGTACGGCATTTAGTACAGACAAAGGGCAATTTCAAATGACTAGGTTACCGATGGGGTTAAAAGTAAGCCCGAGTATTTTTGCACGAGCGATGACAGTAGCCTTATCAGGATTAAATAACGAGAATTGTTTTACATATTTGGATGATTTAATTGTATTCGGAGATAGTTTAGAAAAGCACACTACAAATTTAGTAAAAGTACTCAATAGGTTAAGAAAAGGTTTGTAGCATTTGCCAATTATTATAGAAAATTTATTCCAAAATTCGCTGAAATAACAGCACCGTTAAACAAATTGTCTAGGAAAGGTGTCACTTTTCAATGGACCAATGAATGTCAGGCAGCATTCGAACTGTCAAAAACAACTTTAACAAACCCACCAATATTACAATACCCAGATTTTTCAGATAATAGTACGTTCATCTTACGCACGGACGCATCAGGTTACGCGTTAGGAGCAGTTTTGTCAAATGGCGACGACAAGTCAGTAGCTTACGCAAGTAGAGCACTTAACAAAGCCGAAATAAATTATTGTACAATAGAAAAAGAGTTATTAGCTATAGTTTGGGCAGTGAAAAAATTTAGGCCATACTTATTTGGCAAAAAATTTCAAATTTTAACGGATCATAGAACCGTTAGTATACTTATTTGGTATGAGTAATCCATCTAGTCGATTAACAAAATTTAGGTTAACATTAGAAGAATTTGATTTTACAATAACGTATATTAGGAGTACAGAAAACGTGACAGCGGATGCTTTATCTAGAATTATTATAGATTCAGATTATTTAAAGAATATGGAACGAGCGGTTCACGAAAAAAGTATATGTAACAACAAGAGCCCAAAGTGGAAAATTAGGCGACTCTCAAGTCGAATCGAAAGCATCAAAGGATGATGGGACTGATCACCCCAACATTGTTGAACTTTTGAAGCATCCGAAGGATGCAACAATTACGATTTGTATCAGAGGAGGAGTTTAACGGAATCATTAAATCCAATAAAGGAAATAATTTTGTTTTCATGCATGTATCAATTTATGATAGGAGTAAAAATATAATTTATTTGAAGCAAGGTACTCGATCAGCGTCAGCCTTCGAAGCGTCGTTGAGAGACCTGGAATTTCTTCGTAGAAAATTTACAATTCACGAATTTATTATTATAAAAAACGAAAAATCAAAGTCATTTTTAAATAACTGTAAAGCCGGCCGCAATTTACTAAAAAAAAAAGACATACGAATTAGTGTGATTAGGGAAGTCACTAGTATTCAAAACTCAGAAACGCAAAGATTAATCATTAATGATTTTCATTTATTGCCTACGGGAGGTCACGCGGGCATCAATAGAACATACAATAACATAAAGCGATACTATTTTTGGTCAAGTATGCGAAAGGATGTAGAAACATTTATTAAAAAATGTGACGAATGTCAAAGACATAAACATTCAAATATTAGCAAACAGCAGATGATAATTACAACCACAGCTTCCGAAGCTTTCGAAAAAGTTTTTTTAGACTTAGTTGGACCATTGCAACCAGATACAAATGGAAACAGGTACATTTTGACACTACAGTGTGATTTAAGTAAATTTGTAGAAGCATATCCATTACCAAATAAAGAGACTGAAAGTGTAACTAGAGCGTTTGTCGAGAATTTTATTTTACGCTACGGCATCCCACGCGAAATTTTAACGGATAAAGGTTCAGAGTTCATATTGTAACACAATTGCAAGGAGCAGTATGAGACATGTACTACTAATTTAGAAAAAATTTTATTTGAAAAACAAAAAATTTGTTTAGTGCACCCCGTGGAGGTGTGATGGTGTAATAGCCGAATATCCTAATAATTTATAGTTATTATATTGAATTAAGTTTTATGCCTTTAAAAGGTGAGTGACATTATAGGAAGTGCAAAGTGCGGAATTGTACAGTAAGACAATCAATAGGAAGTACATGTGCAACGAACTCTAGGCTAGGTGTAATTGGAATTATTAAGTAAGCATAGTTGCATAATTATTGTTAGCAGTTAAGAACTAATATAGAATAAGAACATTATAAGTCTAACCCTAAGATGTAACGGTTGTACTGCACTTTAAAGCGTTAATTAAATTAAATGTGAAATGGTCTTCGACTTTGTTTCTAATCACCTCTACTAAAGACCCCAAGAGAACACTACAATTTTTCCGGCCAAGTTCACGAAGCCGCACTTTTTTCAATTTTCAGAAAATCTTTATTCCATAATTTAGCGCCAATTAGGCGCCGTTGAAACAAAATTTTGCGCCCTCCTGTGTAACAAGTTATTTGAAAAAACTATTTTTCCGAACTACCTAAAAGCGTGAAGTTGGTCGCTACTTTTTTGAATTTTGAAAAAATGTTTGTACCACAATTAAGCGGTAATTAGGCGCTATTTTGCGCCGTTGAAACGAAATTTTGCGTCCTCCTGTGTAACAAGTTATTTGAAAAAACTGTTTCACCAAACTACCCAAAATCGTGAAGTTGGCCGCGACTTTTTTGAATTTTGAAAAAGTTTTTGTACCAAATTTAAACTATAATTAGGCGCCATTTTACGCCGTTGAAGCGAAATTTTGCGCCCTCCTCTGTAACAAGTTATTTGAAAAAAAATTTTTTCCGAACTGTATATACATATCTTGATTTATGCCAAATTCTAGAACTAACGGACACATCTAGTAAGCGAACATAATATAGTTGGCCACCAACGGTATCCTCTTATCAGAAATTAGCTGTCACTCGGCTCTTCATGCATGAAGAATTCGTAATTTGCATATCATTTTTTATAATATTTGAAAGTATCACCATGGAATTACACCCCTCGTTAGGAGTAGTTTTACATGATTTAAATACTTGATTAATAATGTATTTTTATGAAGTTTCAATTTAATAACAGGAAATAAAGTTTTCATGCCGCCAATTACCGCTTAATTTTGGTACAAAAATGTTTTCAAAATTCAAAAAAGTGACGGCCAACTTCACGATTTTGGGTAGTTTGGAGAAATCGTTTTTTTTTAATTAACTTATTACACGAAAGGGCGCAAAATTTTGTTTCAACGGCGCAAAATGGCACCTAATTACCGCTTAAATTTGGTATAAATTTTTTTTCAAAATTCAAAAAAATCGCGGCCAACTTCACGCTTTTAGGTAGTTCGGAAAAATAGTTTTTTACACATGAGGGCGCAAAATTTCGTTTCAACGGCGCAAAATGGCGCCTAATTACCGCTTAATTGTGGCACAAAGATTTTTTCAAAATTCAAAAAAGTCGCGGCCAACTTCACGATTTTGGATAGTTTGGAGAAATAGTTTTTTTAAAATAACTTCCTACACGTAAGGGCGCAAAATTTTGTTTCAACGGCGCAAAATGGCACCTAATTACCGCTTAAATTTGGTATAAAATTTTTTCAAAATTCAAAAAAGTCGCTTTTAGGTAGTTCGGAAAAAGTTTTTTCAAATAACTTGCTACACAGGAAGGTGCAAAATTTCGTTTCAACGGCGCAAAGTGGTGCCTAATTACCGCTTAAGTGTGGTACAAAAATTTTTTTTTTTTCAAAATTCAAAAAGTCGCGGCCAACTTCACGATTTGGGGTAGTTTGGTGAAATGGTTTTTTTTTTAAATAACTTTTTACACGGAAGAGCGCAAAACTTTGTTTCAACGGCGCAAAATGGCGCCTAATGACCGCCTATATTTGGTATAATTTTTTTTCCAAAATTTAAAAAAGTCGCGGCCAACTTCACGCTTTTAGGTAGTTCGGAAAAATAGTTTTTTCAAATAACTTGCTACACAGGAGGGTGCAAAATTTCGTTTCAACGGCGCAAAACGGCGCCTAATTACCTCTTAATTGTGGTACAAAATGTTTTTCAAAATTCAAAAAAGTCACGGCCAACTTCACGCTTTTAAGTAGTTCGAAAAAATAGGTTTTTTTTTCTTCAAATAACTTGTTACACAGGAGGGTGCAAAATTTTGTTTCAACGGCGCAAAATGGCGCCTAATTACCGCTTAAATTTGGTATAAAATGTTTTCAAAATTCAAAAAAGTCGCGGCCAACTTCACGTTTTTGGTAGTTCAAAAAAAGTTTATTCAAATAACTTGTTACACAGGAGGGCGCAAAATTTCGTTTCAACGGCGCAAAATGGCGCCTAATTACCGCTTAATTTTGGTACAAAAGTTTTTTCAAAATTCAAAAAAGTCGCGACCAACTTCAAATAACTTGTTACACAGGAAGGCGCAAAATTTCGTTCCACCAGCGCAAAATGGCGCCTAATTGGAGTTAAATTATGGAATAAAGATTTTCTGAAAATTGAAAAAAAAGTGCGGCTTCGTGAACTTGGCCGGAAAAATTTTATTTTCTTAATAAATTGTTTGCCAAGACTGCGCAAAATTTAGTTTTAGCGGCGCAAAATGGTGCCTAATTGGCGCCTAATTACGACAAATATTTTTGAAAAATTCAAAAATGTTGCGGATAACTTCACCGTGGCGTAGTGGTATGTGTGTGACTACTACGCCCAAGGTCCCGGGTTCGAATCCCGACACGGTCCGCTTGAAAAATGTTTGGCGAGCATTTTTCACAAAAATACACCCTCGTTCGGATGAGAGGTTAAATGGAGGTCCCGTGTGTGAGTGTTGTCACGCACGTTAAAGATCCCTACCTTGCTTGGAACCGCAAGGGTTCGGCAAAATTCCGAATTTTCTAGGTAAAAAAAAACTCGCTTCCTGGCCAATGTAGTACCTTCAGGTGGAGCATTGTAAAATCACATGTAAGGATAACTTCACGCACCTGCAAAAGATGTAGGTTGTGAAAATTTTAGGGAAATGTGTAGGTTAGGTCAGGAAACGAAATCATGGAAATACGCGTCCAACCAGTTCCAGAACTAAAAAGCGGGTTGCGTCCTTTTTCAACATTCGTTGTAACTAATTATAGCATCTGGATCATTTAATTAAATAGTTTTTATGCTGAATAATAGTGAAAATGAAAGTACTTTGTAGTTTGTAATAATATTATAAGTTACTGCTAAGTGTTGCAACTGACGCCTTCATATATCTGGTATAATGGTATTCATTACTCTTTCATTTCCTTACCTGATTGCAGAAAATGTCAACAGACTTTATCTACTCGCATAGCAAGTTAGCAATTTACATTTTTTGTAGAATATTGTTATTAATATATTATTTGAAAGTGCATGCATTGTGAATAACGCCATCATGCACTGCAAGAATAGTACAAATGGAATTTGAAACCGCTAAAGGAAATGAGTCACTAGGTTTGTTATTACAAAATTTCCACTTAAACAGTTTAAAGAGCATGGACGAATAAAGGTCTTTGTTGGTTGCTGTCATGATTCATTCCTGAGGTTTATATTGGGCAGCTGTGCCGAGATGTAAAGCACCGATGCAGAAGGAAGTATAGTATTGTAAATTTTAAAATGACTTCACAATTGATTATTAATAATTCTTTTAAGTATTTTTGGAGCGAAGAAAAACGAATGGAAATTTTCATTTGAAAATGCTATTTAAAAAATGCTTATCCCTTCATTACACACGCCGCCGGCATTTACTAGGTCAGACACGATTTTCTTGAATATATTTATAATTTCTTTACAAAATTATGCCAAATCTAGTATTATACTAAAATAAGCTCTGCTAAATGATAGTATTTCAAACAAATTACGGTAAACCCCCGTGTATTTATGGAAGTAGAATTATCAATAGACCGGTGATTCCCCTTTATGCATTTACAATAAATTAGTATTGCTTTACATTAGTTGTTACGTGCCAAATAGACGCTAGTTACTTAAATTAATTTTACTCTACAGAAGACATGAGCAGTAAATAATGCACCAGCTAGCTATGCAAATATCTTGAGGGGCATACTTTCACTGACACCTACCTGGTAAGGCCTTTGAACTTTCTGACTTGAGAGCGATATACAGTTTTTTGAAGAGCACATTTAATAGGTTTATTTGAAGTTGTTCCTTGTTATCGAAGACTTAACATGCGGTTCATGCATGACGGGGCAACACCTCATTTTGCATTAACTGCAAGGGAGTGATTAAAATAACAATTTTCCTGGCAGGTGGATTGGACGTGGAGTAAATGCTCTGGTTAATTGGCCACCTCGTTCCCCTCGATTAAATCCTATGGACTTTGGAATTTGGGGTATTTTAAAGCAAAAAGTTTATTCTGAACCTATTAATACTGTTCACGAGTTGAGAGAGAAGATGGAAAATGCTTTTAAGGACAGCCAATTCTAGGTTTATTCTACAAAAAGCTACTTACCAGATTAAGAAACGAGCCCCAAAGTGTATTCAAGTTGCTGAAGGACGTCACTTTGAACATTTATTTAAATAATGAGTAGTTTGTAGCGACTCAGTAAGTAAATTTTAACTTGTAGAATAAAATATTCTTCAGTTTGTAAACACTGACAAGTTTATTAAATACGTCTTTTTAAATAAATGTATTTAATTTAAATCAGATACCAGTTTCGAATTCATAAAATAAACCTTTTGCATTTTTGAAAGAATTAATAATACGTTATTTTCATGTAGAGATTAACCAAGAGTACATTTGTGGCAAATTGTATGAGGAATAATTACGAGTTTTAATTTTTATGAAATACAGGGTGTGCAAAAAGTATAAGTCAAAATTGTTTGATAACCCCCGTTATTCTACGCCAATTGATTATCCTATTTTGTCGAAATGAAGTGTAATAATTCGTATTAGTAAACAACTAACGTGCACCTATTTTCAAGTTAAAGTCTCTACCCTAAATGAAAATATTCTAAAAAACATGTATTTTTCAATATCACTTCAACGCCCTATATAATGGAAACTGGTGGGTTTACAGGAAACTGTAAATCTAACTTTTCTGGATAATTCGTCAGAATCTATATATTCCCGAATTTATGGTACTTTATTCTGAAACACCCTGTATATCCATATTATGTTTAACCACTCTAAAATCTTAAAGAATGGTTTTTATAAGTATTTATTGCATATATCCGTATTTTATGGGTACAAGCTTACTCCATTTTTAAAGTTGTGTATTTATATTGGCATTTCATGTTCAATTATTATTATTATTATAATCCGCCCCTGGATGTAATTTCCCAATTATCAAGAGAATGATTAATTATCAATTGTAGTGGATGAATGTTTTCAAGTTTTAGTTCAGTTCCATTTCTACAGTTTCAATAGCAGTCCTCCAAGAGCGAAAGAGCAGGTGCCCTTTTAGATTGAAATTCTCCACAAGTGACGATGGTCACGAGATTCAGTGACAGAATTATTCTGGTGATGAATATCCTGCTGGCGGTGTAGTCGGAATATCGCCAGAAGCGTGATCAGGCAACTCAGTCATCTCGCCCCGAGGACAACTCGCCGCCCATAATTACACCAAGAAGAATGTTTGAAGGAAGTATTTATGTTACTTTGCCCTTTTGAATTTCTCATAATATTACCGAAGAATTATAAACACTGTACACATCAAATCGTCTATTCTTAATGAAGCACAGAAATAGAAAGTGTTAATTGGAAACAGATTTATTTGTATGAAATGTGTTTTATCTGGCCTGGAAGTATAAATTGACAATAGCCAAAAATACCAAGATATTTATTCAGAATAATACTTTACCATATGCGTTTCATCGAATGAGTAAATGGATATGTAATTGGCGAATACAAAAAATATAGAAGTTCAAAAACGGAACGTCTACTTCATATTTTTAAATACGACGGCCAGTTCACCGGCGGCGAGTTGTCCTCGCGACGAGATGTCGACGGCGAGTTGTCCCCGCGGCGAGATGACGGCGGTAAGTCGACGGCGGCGACTTATCCTAGACGGGCCAGAAGAAACCCTAAGTATGCCAATTTAAATGTTCATGCAAGATAAATTTTTGGATATGAACAAAATAATGAAATAACAAGCATCTTTTGTTCTTATTATACTCTACTATTATGATATACATAGTGGTTAGAATCTCCTATTGGTTATCTTTAGTAAAGAATAGGTTATACAGACCCTTTATAATTGCAGGTATTTATAATTTATTTTAGTATATAGGTGACGAATTCAATATACTAGTATTCAATGAATGAATGAATGAATATTGTTTATTTTAAGCTATACCTAGGTCATTGGTCCATCCTACCTTGTACAGTCTAAGTGTAGGAACATAATAATGGTGATAATTTTAAAAAATAGATTTCTTCTTTAAAGATGATTTTTGATTATTGTGTGTGGAGCTCTGTTGCTGTGACTGGTTTTTTGGCGAGGTAAGTCCCCTTTTCTTTGTAGTGCCTGAATGTTTGATGTAGGGAAGTAAGCAGTGGTGTTGTGCATTTTGTGGAGTATGTAATGTGGGGTAGGTTATATATTAGTGTTTAAGTGTTTATTGGGGTTTTGTGGTTAGGATGTCGGTGAGAAATTTGCTTAGTAGCTCAGGATTGTGCGTGATGAGGTGTGTTATGCTAAGTAGTGGAATGGAGGATCTAAGTTTATTGCGGATTTAAAGTTTGATCGAGAGGTGGAGAGTAGCGAACATGTGTAGATGAGGTGGTAAGGAGTTTCAAGTGTGGAGTTGTCGCAAGGACAATATGGGAATGATGTGATGTTGAAGGAGTGAAGTTTTGATCGAAATTTGCCGTGAGAGGTTAGGAATTGCATTGTTTGAGGGCTGGAGTACGATACGTGTTGTGGGATTTTTAGTAGTTCGAGGAACAGGTCGTATGTGTATCTGCCGGATGGGGAAGTGGACCAGAGTTGTTGCCAGGAATGGTTTAACGATGAACGAATGCGGGTTTTAATGTTGGATATAGGCAGTGTTTTATATACTAGTATACTAGTATTGCTAGTATGCACTGTATTGTAAAGAATGTGTGGGATCTCTGATTATCTCACAAACGGCTGGACAATTTATGGCTAAATGGAGGTCGCTGTGTTTCGAACTGATGATGGCGCGATAAATCAAAAAATAACGTTGATCGACCTATTAATGGAGGAAACTAAGTGTAATTATGAACATTTTAATGGCTACTGTAGAAAAATCGGCAATCACTATACGAATACGATTACTATGGTGGCAAATAAATTGGTATTAGTTCAACACTAATTTTTTTTTAGTCAAATTAAAACAAAGCCGTTCAAACGACGTTTTGATAACAACAAATTAATTTTTTGTGGACTTATATGTAGCGCAGGACGAAATAATCGATTAATGTTTTAAATATGGATTAAATTAATTAATTAATTATTACAATTAATCAATTACTCCGATTAATCAATTATTTTGAATAATTGTGTATTTAAAAATCACTAATCGTATAATCCATTATATCGATACCAGTATTTTAGAAAATGAAAGTTTGTTAAAAAATGCACGTACTGCATTTTCTTAAGCACGTTAGTAAAATATGTTTTCAAAAATTTCATAAAACGGTGCAAGACGCCGTACATGCTCGTCTGTATCCAATCTACTATCGAGATGTAACTAATAGGAACGTGTGAAAATTCTTCTAGGGATGTTCTCCTCAACTGCAGGTTAAAGTGAACCTTAAAAATAGTACATATAAAAGTATAACTTTATACCATTGTGAGGTTCACTTCAACCTGCGATTGACTACTTGCAAGCGACTCCATGGTGTAGATGGTATGCGTGTGAATTCTATGCCCAAGGTCCAGAGTTCAAATCCCGACACGGTCCGCTTGAAAAGTGTTAGGCGAGCATTTTTCACAAAAATACGCCCTCGTTCGGATGGGAGGTAAAATGAAAGTCCCGAGTGTGAGTGTTGTCACGCACGTTAAAGATCTCTACCTTGCTTGTAACAGCAAGGGTTCGGTAAAATAAAAAATTTCCAGGTAAAAAAAACTCGCTTCCTTGCCAATGTAGTACCTTCGGGTGGAGTATTGGAGAAATTAAATGTAGGATTGACTACTTGCATTTCAGCAGTCTATTTTATCAACAACAGCGTGCAATGGAAGCGGTATGCAAAGTCAATATATAGTCCAGTAATAAAAGGCACTGAAAAATTCCCGGAAAGCTGCATTTTGGTACACAACGGTCTTGGAGATATTCAATCGATAATGTTGTAAGGAATAGTATAAATTAGCTTCATATCCATTATCACTCTTCGATGAAAGTGAAATGCGCAAAAATCAGAAACCTACTGTTTATAATCTCTTTCAAAGAGTTAATATTAAATTACATGACTTAGATGTTACAAACATACATATAAACGATGAAGAATTTCTTCTACACCATATTATATAAAATCGAGATAAAATATTTGATAAACTTTGTAATACACATGTCGGTCATGTACATATGGAATGTTCAGGTCCTCCGGGAAAGTTCTATAATTTTTTTGTTATTCAAGATATAAACTTACTGTTTTTTAAACGATATCCACGACTAACCTGCACAATCAAAAATGTGTTGTTATGGTTGCCAACCCAAAGTTGTTTTTTCTTTTAAAAGAAACATCCTATATTTGGTACCATATTCTGAGGGCCCTTTTAGTAATGATGAAAATAATACAGAGGCATCATGGGTCTACAATAGACAGTTTCCTATTTATGAGTCATTTTATGTCAAAATCATCCCTACTTTGAAAAATTGCATACGTTCCCATAGTGAAGTTGAAGGGTCAATTTCTTCACGACAAGATTTTTTATATCTCGAAGTATCATTACCCATAACATATGGTGCACGTATATACTTTCAATTATACAGGGTGAATCGAAACTCAACAAAAAACCAAAAATATTTTTCAAATAGCACCCTCTATATTGAATGTTGCTACTGAATAGCATTTTTAAAGAGTTTTCCAATAATATAAAATCTTACACAAGAAAAATTCTGAAAAATTGCGGTTTTCGGAATGGAGAAATCAAACCTGCCATCAAATATCCGGTGCGAACAGGGTACAGTAGCAAATAAGAAACTTCTACTCATCAATGGCCAAAAAACAAGTTTCAACAATAGAAACAAAAACCGATAAATAATTGTATAATGTAATGAAAAAAAGCAAGTTGACTACAGCAAGTATTCAAAAATACCACCATTTTGTTCGAAGACTGCTAGTGTTCTAATGAAAGAAATTTGAAGTCGGGTCGGCATTACTTTGTCAATTGAACAAAATGCTGCATATATTTTATTCTTCATATCATGAGGAGTTGTTGGGCGAATTCTATAAACCTGCTCCTTAACAAAACCCCATAAAACGAAATCCAGCGGTGTTAAGTCAGGAGAACGAACTGGCCAAATAATAGTTTCGCGCTCTGCCAATCCATCGATGGGAATAGTTTCCAATAAGAAATCGACATACAGTTCCATGGTTATGTACAGGAGCACCATCGTGTTGACTTCATATATTTAAATCGACATCCTCCAGCAAAGTGGGGGAGTCTTGAAGAAATTGAGAACACCATTCACCATTTAACATGGCGCCGAAAAAGTAGGGACCAACAACATGGTTGCCAATGATATTGTCAACACTGGTAGTAAACCGAAAATACATATAAAGAATGATACGTAAGTTGTCCATAATGTACTGATGGCAGAAGAAAGATGGCTTGCCCACCCAGTAGGTCGTGGGTTGAATGCATCAGCTGAGGACCAGTATGGTGAAGCCTAAAGAGTAAGGAAGCCAGAGATTTGTCACAAAGAAAATATAGAACCGGACTCAAAGGTTCCGACTACCTGACAAGTTTCCAAACACGATAGCCAAGCACCACAAAGCGGCACAGTTCTCACGCGATAACTCAAAAACATTCTAGTAGCCCCAAGAATATAATGTTTAACTTGGAAAATATGCAGTGCGCACAAAATATAGAAATACAGGATACGGCATCAAACATACGAATTCAGCACAAAAATAACAATCCACATACCAGTACCAAAACAGAATAAATATGGGACAAATCAGGTAGAAATAACATGAACCTAAAAATAAAAATTTTGCGCGAAGAACATACCAATACAATACTAAAACAAACACAAAATATACATACACACACACGTACAAACACGCACGCACGCACAAACACGCACGCACGCACGCACGTGTGGCCTATTAAAAAACGTACCTAAACATTGAATTAAAGCAGAATGAAAATTAATTTTAATAATAGACTAAAATATCGCAAGGAACATCGAATAAATCTTATACAGAAAACTACACTAACAAATTCTCCCCAAATATCAAGGGACCATCGATTTTGATGATCGACAGTTGTTAGGCAATGTGGATTTTCAGTTGCAAAGTAATGCATATTATGCCGATTAACTGATCCGTTGCTTTTGAACGATGCCGTGTCACTGAACAAAATATTGGAAATATGATTTTCATCAATCACAATACTTGTTCGGTTTGAAAATAGTAGGCGAGTCTCTAAACCATCTACATCTAATTCTTGATGAAGTTCGATGTGATAAGGGTGGAATCGATGGTTCAATATTGCATTATTTACACTGCTTTTTCAAATAACAGTTTTTATAGCAATTTCTCTGGTGCGCAGATTCGGATTTTCTTCTATCATAAGCAAAACTTCTAGCTCGAATTCGGCATCAATTCGTTTGGCTATCATTTCACGCTTGGAACATGCAACATTACCTGTAGCTTCAAATCTGTCTCGCAGTTTTGGAAAAGTCGCAGTTTGCGGCGTTCTCTAGATCGCATATTTTTGATTATACATTCGACTTGTTAATAATAGGTTTCGATTAGCTTCATCAATGCAGTACACCATGCTAATCAATTCTTGACGTGTGAAATTCATCGTGATTAGAAAAACAAATTAAACGACAAATTTTCAAGGTAATTAATAATGACAGGATGCCAGATTTGCTGAGATTAACTTAATTAGTTTTCTCTATTTTAAAAACCGCAGAGAAACATCATGCTTTCACAATTTTTTAGAATTTCTCTCGTGGAACCTATACAAAGTTATATATCATTGGAAAACTCTCTAAAAATGTTATGCAATGGCAACATCCAATATGGAGGGTACTATTTGAAAAAATGACTTTCCGTTCATTTTGCGTTTTAATTCATCCCGTGTAATGGAACGTAAAGCAAGCAACAAACGTCATGATACTTAGGATGTGGAAAATCTTATTGTGAAAGAATCAACTCTTCAATTTCAATACGAAAAATTGGTAATTTTTTCAAACTAGACATGATTTTTACATAAAATGATTCATAGATAGGACACCGTCCATGGCAGACCCATGTTACCTCTGTACCATTTCCATTATTATCAAAAAGGCTTTCAGAACATGGTACCGAATATAGGGTGTTCCATTTAAAGAAACATAAGTTTGAGTTGACAACCATATTAACACACCCTGTATATAAGGTAAAATATTTTAAGATTGTGCAGCCTAGCTGCGTTTAAAAAAAGCGGAAGTTGATATGTGATATCTTAAATAACAAAAAAGCTACAGAACTTTTCCAGAGAACTTGGACATCCTGTGTATATTATGGTAACAATATTGTAATTGTATTTGACGGCTATAAAGATCATCAACAAAATATCAAAGCGGCAGAACAACGTCGTCGATGCGCCAAAAATTCTTCATCCACTGGAATTATCCATGGTTGTTCCAACGAGTCAGATAAATTTCTCAGAAATGCAAACAACCATCGATTGATTTCAATGTACAAAATTGGAAGCTGTCAATATAAATGTAAAACCAGCTCAAAATGATGCTGATGTTGAAACAGCAATCGAGAAATCTAATAACAGAAAATAGGTGAAAATATAAGCTTATTAATATTATTGGTTGCACAAACTCCTGCTAAAATAACAATTTATTTTTTGAAACACGGAAAACAAAAATGGTAACACAAATGTATTCTTCACAAAGTTTGAACTCATATACAAAGTGTCAAGAACATATTTTTTTAAAAGCGATGACAGGTTGCGGTATCGCTTCTGCTATTTTTTAAACAGGTAAAATCAAATCAATTATTTGAAAAAATAAACGATTAATAAATTATGCAGATATTTCTACTAAGACGCAGGTGTTCTCCAGAGGTGATTTTTAACAATGAAATTCAATTTTTACAGGCTGTGTATGAAGCTCTAGTAAAAGAAGAATATATTTATACTTACACATATTCAACTTTTGTAATATCTACACAGTTTAAGAAACCCGTTCAATTGTCCATTTTCTGACTAATATCTAGTGTAACTCACCAACATTTATATCGAGTTTATACCAAGTTAAATATGGTTAGGCAACGAGCTTAATCCTGAAGATTTGAGGTGGATATTAACCCATTAACGCCCAGTGATACCGTTTGGTATCAGCAAATCATCTGTTAGTATTGTGGATGCCATTTTTGTGAAAGTGGCAGGGGTGGGTCTTCAACTGGTGTTAACGATTTAGGATGAACCACAGTGTCACTAGAAGTGTTGCAGTAGTAGGTCATTTACTTGTAACGTGTGCAAATGAATGTTCAATCTTGTCGAAGTTTAGGTACTCGAAAATCATGAATATTCGTTTTGAGTAAGTAAATTTTTGGAAATACACCAAATTATTTTTTTAATTGTATGTATCAAAATATAACGAGTTTGAAGTATACCTTGTTTGTAATTTATTAAATTTGTTTTAAAACTTCTAATTACTTTGTAAAGCATTAGCAAAAGTGGTTGATACCGTATGGTATCACTGGGCTTCTCCACTACTATATATATGTTTATTTTAGGCGAGGTTTTTCACTGTCTGAAGCTCTGAATATAGCTTATGCGGATGATAATTTAGTAAATCAAGTGGATGAAATATTTATTGAGCCACCTGACGTCAATATCGACACTGACGAGGACTCTGCTGATGAAGATGAGGGAGGTATGGTGCATAATGTGACAGGTCGACAATTGCGCGTCACAGTAGAAACAAAACTTATAGACAATACTCGAATTGGCAGCAATTATGATGACAATCCGACAGAATCGCCTAATCAATTATATCCAGGTAGTCAAGTTATAGAAGAAAAGTCTTCTACTAGTAAATCAGACGCAACTACAAGGAAGAAGTAACTGGATCAACGATCACTTAGCAAAAACCTCAAATCACTTATGGATAGAAGGAGATTTAGAATCTGGACCCCATACTTTTCCAGCAGAAGATTACATGCGACTTAAAGCTATGTCTTGTGTAGATATTTTCGAATTATTTTTTGATGAAGCGATCATTGAATATATGGTAACTGAAACTCAAAAGTATGCCCATTTTCAAAACCAACCGAATCCTAAAGTTACAGATGCTGAAATAAAATGTTTTCTGTGTATCCTCATTTTGAGCGCCTATAATTGCCTTCCCTCACAAAGAATGTATTGGGACGTAAAGGATGACGCAAAAAATACTCGTGTCAGCAATTCCATACGGCGAAATCGGTTTTTGCAAATACAAAGGTTTCTTCATTTTGCCGACAATACACAAATAAATGATTCTGACAACGCATGGAAAATACGTCTTCTTATGGATAAAATAAAAAAACTATGTTTACAATATTTCGCTCCAGTTCAAAATCTTGACTTTGATGAGTCAATGATTAGATACTATGGCCGTCACGGATGCAAACAATTCATCCGTGGGAAGCCAATACGATTTGGATACAAGATATGGTGTCTGAATTCAACGAACGGATATTTAATAAATTTTGATCTATATCAAAGAAAAAATCCACGTGGTAATGACAAGTATGATAAGTTATTTGGAAAAGCAGCATCGCCTCTAGTAATAATGCTTGAAGAACTACAGAATCCAAAATTACCATATAATATACATGTTGATAATCTTTTTACAGGATTGAACTTATTTAGTTACCTACGACATTTACAATACGGATCAATAGGTACTATTGAAACGTTTTTTCTTTTTTATCAACTGCACGCCCCGCGTTGAGTGCAAGTGAAACGTATGCCCCACGTTGTGTGGCAGTGAAACGAATTTAACTGGGCCCTAACCGTTGCCGGTGCCATTGAAACATATTTTTTTATATGTGCGGCGTCAGTGTTACACATTTTCTAAATGGGCGCCAGTGAACAAAGTCTTCCGACATAACTAGGGGTCTATTCCTTGGGCAGAGCTGTGAGAAATGGGGGTAAGTCGAAATCTGTTTGCAGATCAAACTTAATCTAAACCAAATAGGCGCCACCAAGTCCTGACGTAATTATGATAATTGCATAGCATATTTCTAAGGGCGGACGTGGAGACCCAAAGAAATAGGATCGCCTTCGCTGACAAAAACCTGTCTTAATAAAATAAGACGCAGCTCCTGTAAGAAATTGTAATAGTTAAATAAATAAAAAAGTGGAACACTATTTGTGTCCAGCAAAAATACATAAAGAAGTAGTTAAAAAGGTATTTCCAATATAAAATTGGCATCAAAGTCCTACTCATAAAGATGTTAGCTTTATGTTATTAGATTTGATCATACTTGATCAAAATAAAAAACTTTAATCTGGAACCAATTGTTTACTAAGAAAAATCTCTTTTAAAATAAAGTGACTTGTAACAAAAATTTAATCATTAACTGTATCAATCTATAACTTTCAACTTTCATGTTCGTCTTAATTATTTTCAATCAAATACTCTACAGTAAAACATGAACTTCTTGTACAAATAGGGTTCTGACCTGTGCAGATCTGTTCAGGCAGATGACAAATTAATAAGTTCTAAAAATGTTAGCATTTGAGTTTTCTAAATTACATATGCAAATTTTAATTTATATAAAGCTGATCACAAAAATAGACATGTTTACATATCTTGTACTAAAGCTGTTCAAAGCATTTGCTTTTAAAAATAACATCTGTCAGCAGTACAAAGCAGAAAAATATATGACGTCAGTAACACCTGTTGACGTTACCGACGATTCATATTGAGCCACGCGTGTTGTTTTTAAAACATTAAATCAGTGAACTTTAAGTTTACTACTGGTAAATCCAGCTCAGCAATTAGTTAAAACTTTTATTACGTACTTGTATTACGCATCAAAGCAAGTTAACGTGTTCCTAGTTTTGAAACACACAAAAAGAATTTATAGCTATCTACGAACCAAAACTGCATTTGTCGCATTGTAGCAAAGAAAGACGGGATCCTCGTTATCTCAATCAACGATAACAGCGTTTGTAATTTGAAACAAATTCATCTAAACCAACTTCTACTATGACTTCGTCCCACGTGTCGAATCAAATCCTGTTGCAATACATTCTGCAGCAGTTGTAATCTCGAAGTTGAATTACGCCGCCTTCCTAAGGTAGCATCTTACATGTGTATCTTTACTGTGTCCTTGTGTATCTTAAAAGTTGCATCCTACTTGTTCTTGTGTGTCTTAAAAGTTTGCATTCTAAGTGTCGCATTCTAAGTGTCTTCTTCTAAGAGTCGCGCTAAATAAATTATCTCAAATTATACAAGTTAGCAAAATATATACGTTACCGACCGTTATTCGAAGATGTATTCACTCATTGAAGTGGATTCGCAAATTGCCCGCCTGCAATCTAGCGTACATGTTGATACTTCTACCACGTGTGGCCGACTATCTACAAACTAGCTCTGGCGGCCGAGCCGTCCGGAGGGGAATAATCAAACAGAGATGTGCTTGTAAATAGCTGTATATGACACAGATATTTAACTATAAGTAGATTATTAAAGGACGATGCAGGCTTAACGTATTACTTTTGAAGTTGAATGCAAATTATTATTGTTGTTAATAAAATTGTTATATTATTCTTAAAATTATATGGAGGGATTTATTATCGAAAATAAAATTATTACATTATTAGGGATAATAGAATTCCCAAATCGTGCCCTTTAGTGAACAAGATAATGTTTGCAAAACATAAACGAGGTGAGTCTCAACAAATAATTGAAAAAAACTCTGGAGTACTTCTTGTGCGATAGCTAGATAATTCGGTGGTCATCATTGCTTCAACAAACATCGGAGTTTCGCCAACGGGGACCGTGAAAAGATACTCACAAACAGAAAAAAAGGATAATGGTAAATCGCCCGCACTGTGTTGTCCAATATAATCATAACGTGGGTGTTACCGATCTCATGGACGAATGCATTGCAAATTATAGTGGGTTTACGTAGCAAAAAATGGTATTGGAACATCTTTACATAGATTCTTGATGCAGCAGTTAACAATGCTTGGCTATTATATAGAAAGCATCACAGCAAAGCAACAAATTTGGAGTTCAGAAGAGAATTAGTGCATGTATACCTAGCACGGTACGAAATAACCCCAAAAATACCAGGACCAGCAAAAACATCGGTTTCCCGCACTCTTTTGCCAGCTGTGCGGTATGACGGTATGCATCATTATATTCCTCCAAGTAATAGAAGGCGTTGTGCTAGAACAGACTACAAGTCTTTTGGCAGGACAATGTGTTTAGAATGTGATGTTGGATTATGTGTGTGACTTGTTTCGCAAGTTATCATAAAATGTAGTACCTAGTAGGTGTTTTTCTTACTATTTTCTTACTTATTTGTATTTTTTTTTCTGTTTTTATAGTTAGGACGAACCATGATCTATATTTTGTGTATACATGATTTTGTTACAGTCTAGCATATTTGCAAAATTTTTATAACAAATCATACTTTTTTTAATGGAAGAATTATAAAGTACCTTAAGCGCTCAGTAATACCATATGGCACCACCCTGTATTTTTGTTTTTGACTAACGGTTTAAAAAAAAACCGTTTTGTTAAACAACTAACTTAAAATTAACTCAAAAAAGTAAAAATTTCCAAAATAATAAGACAAAAACAATTCTGGGTTTTAATGGGTTAAAGAATGACATTTTAGATCTAACTCAAACTTTGCTTCCACTTGCTCCAGACATACTCTTGAATACAATTTTTTGTAATTGTATTAAGGGTTGTAGCTTAAGCTGCAGAAAAGTTGCGTTAAATTGTTCACCAGCTTGAGACCATTGTAAATGGCAATCTTGATTAAATGCCACACGCGATATTGCTGATACTGATAAGTCCGACTCCACTGAAAGTATAGACCCATTGTCTTTTCTGACAGAATCTATAGAAATATTAGAAGAACAAGACAAGAAATAACAATAACATAACATGCAAATAGATTGAAGTGGAGCATGAAGAAGATTAATTTATATTATAAACCCTTCACCTAAATTATAAAATAATTTTCTGTAAAACTATAATTTTTCAAATAATAACAAACAAGGATTAGTCCTATTGGATAGATCACGTAAAACAAAAAACGTCTTATGCTCTACCTCAAGGGTGGTGTAGAAAGGCATACGCGTTCTATACAAAAATAACAAAATTCGATTGATTTATCTCCAAAACAGGCCATGCGATGTTTTTGTAGGAAATTTTGTAAGCTACAAATCTAATAATTACCTTTTTTTTTTGGAAAACCGATCGCTAGGGATACCTTCGCGAAAAACAATTTTTCGCGACCCTTGACCCTGTGTAAAATTTTAGCGGCACACGGAACGATGGTAACTTTTTACTGTTTCATTAGAACACCAAAGGCAGGTGTATACCAAAAACCGGCTTTCCGGAAATTTTTCCGAAGTTTGATCATTATTATGTTTATTATTTATTACTGAACTAATAAATCTCCAAAAAAGAAAAACAATCTGCGTTAAATTCGTTTTACCCCTGGCCACGTGTTACCTGTTACATAGTATTCAACTTTGCACTTCCTGCATTTAGTCACGAGTCGTTTGCGCAATTAATGCATGTAATAAAGTAGTCTAAAGGGTAAAAATCCTGTCGACCCCGACTGCTAAGTTTAATGCCCTAAACCAATGGAGTGAAGATATGGAGTAGTCCCTGATGGAGTATGGTTAAAATATGAAGTATGTAAAACAATCAGTACAACCGTAGAATTTGGGCACGCAAAGTTACCTCCGCCCCGGTTAGTAAAATAAAAAAAAAGATACAGATTGATAATGCTTCGTTAGTATCATCTTTAGATCATCTTTAGTGCTTTAATTATTTCTGAAAAAACGGAACAAAACCGCGGGAGAGGCAAACTTAATGATCGATTGTCAGGTTTTTAAAAACGAAACGGCCCGTAGTTAGTGCTTCGTTACTGATCTTTAGTACTATGCACTAACGATAAGTTTCGCTGCATTAAGGAGCATTTGCTTTTTTAAACAGTAGCAGTAACGCTTTTTTCCTCTGCGGTTTTTCTTGTTCTTTTTTTGAAACCAAGAGAGGATAAACGATAAGTTTTGCGGTTCTACCTATTTTAAAACCCGAAATTCAACCGTTGCCCGTCATGGCTTCTCCTGTTTTCTCAGAAATCATGAGAGCATTAATGATAAGCCTCGGAACACTAAAGAACACTAGCGAGTCATTATGTATACGCATTTTGTTTTTAAACAATTTAAAAATTGATCGTTACGCATTTTTCCGCTACGATTTTCTTTTCAGAAACCACAAGAGCGTTAAAGAATATTTTTTGCGGCGTTAAGGGACACTAACAAAATTCTATCTATAGGCACTTTCGTTTTTTATAAACCTGAACATTTAACGTTGAATCTCCACCCCGCTATCACGGTTTTCTCGTTTTTCGGAAACCATAAGAATACCAACGATGATCTTTGAGAGCACTACAGAGCACTAACGAAGTACTATTAGCCAGCATTCTTTTTTTATTATTTTACTTATTGGGGAGGGGGGCTTACATGTCTGTAAATTTTTATATTGCAAATTGTGTAGAAAAAATGTTAATTCCTTAATAACGCCGTGTAATTTCAGTTCAGCATTTGCAAATGGAGAGAAAGGTAGTTGCGTTGCGTAAAAATTGCTCCACAAACTATCATTATTATTGCTCCAGAAAGTGCAATAAATGGAGCAATTTTGCTCTGCAACTCGTTTTTCTTAAACTGCAGCCTGCGCAACAAAGAATTAGATGCAAGTGCTAAACAAGAAGTAATTTAATATGATTCAACACTTCCTAAAACTACTAAACCTTCCCGGACTTCCTTGAAAATCTCAAGACTGCTCGGTACTTCCTGGGAGTTCCTAGGACTTCCTAGAACTTCGCGAGACTTTCTATCATAATCTACACCAAAGTTCCTTAGCGCATTACCCATATTTATCTTCACATGTTTGCAGGTTTTCTTTGCAAACTCAATTTATATAACAACTAGTCAACATATTAACACACTTACCCAAATCGGATATGTTGACTTTTTCCAAAAAAGGATCCACAACAGGAAGCTGAAACAAAACCACAATTAATATTCTTCACAATACTAGCAAACAAAACATTACCGATCGTCTAAATAACATTCGTGGGGACATATTAGGATGTCTTCGCTTTACGTTTTTCGAAAAACGAGCGTACCAATTCGAAAACAAATTAGGTGGTGGTGGAGTCGACGGTGGCGAAGGCGACGGTGGCGGCGGAGATGAAGGATAACACCCTGAAGACGACGACGAACGACGAAAGATCATCATTTTTAACACGCACTAGACAAACACCCACAAACGTCGTCGGAAAACTAAGCCGCGAACAAAATGTTACAAGTTGTTGAAATTTATGCTAAAACACCGTGAACTGAATTATTTATAAGGCGATGAGTTCAGACACACAACTGGTAAATAATACTTCGCGAATGTTGTAATGTACAAAAAGGAAGAACGATATGGTGTTGTTGTTATACTACACAAAGTCAAGGACGTCTTAGTTAAATAATAGTTATTACTTTACGAGGGCGTAAGCTTTGACGCCAAAAAAAATATAAATACAGAAGGTCGATGGCAAATATTGGTTTTGTGAAAAATATTATTGACATTTCATTAAGAACAATTTGCAGAGAACGTTACTCGTTCTTCTTGTTAAAAATAAATATCACTGAATAAATTATACAATCGAAAGATATCTGGCTATTTTTAATTTATTGATAAGGTGCGGATTAAGTCTGTATACAAGTTAAATTGCGTATTAACTAAAATTCACATTGATTTATCGGATATAAGATACTGTTGTCGCTAAGTGGGCGCTTGGAACTAATCGGTACCGTGATGTATTTGACACGCATACTTTGGTAAACACAAAAGACAATAGATAACTGTGTTAAAAACGTAACTAAAACAAGGCAAATACTCCAACAAAACACAACTGCCATAATATTTACATAAATATGACATAAAAAATGTATTTTACTTTAACGGGTAAGTGATATCCAGTATATACATAAAAATAGCTAGTAACAAAAGGCATTAAAAACGTAAAACAAGGATATACAATTATTTAAATATTCTATTTTTAGTGTGTGTCGTTACATAAGTCAGATTCGTTTCTTACGGTTGATTGTATAAAAGATCTATAAGTAGTCGAACGATTTATTTTCCAACAAATTATATGTGCCTTTGAAGAAAAATTCTGAACAATTCCATTATTCACTTCAAAATTACAATATCTTAGCAGAAATATATACCTTCCTCTGCAGCCCCTTGTGAAAACTATAGCAACAAAGACAGTAGTGCAGTTTTTAATGTCGTGTTCAGTCATGAAGATAATTAACATCAGGACGTAACAACAGTTTTATACCAAAATAAGAAATTACCAGGACGTCACAAGAGTTTTATACCAAAATAAAGAAATTATTAATTTTCTTATTTTGTCGTGTGGTTTATTTATTGCTATAGATTCTGAAAGGACTTGCATCTTGAAGAAATTCTAAAATACTACAACGGTTAGAACGGTTTACGTATTTCAGTGAACTATAGAGCCGAACTATATGTTTAACCAAATTAGTGGGGTTTTTACTGAGGAACCAGACTAAGACAGGTCCCGGAAAGAGGTACTTAAATTGGTAAAAACCGTAGGGGTCGGTATGGCATTCTAAGACACACTACTGCGATGTGGACGGCAAGAGGAAACCACCACATTACCTCCCAAGTACACAGTGTACTTAAATTGTGAGTAACATGTAATTACGAAAAATTTTAATGTGGTTAGTAGGTGAGGTATGGAAGGAGCGGTGTAGGTTATTTAGTTTAGACACGTAAAACAACAGGAGCAAGATTTCAAGAAAATTTATTATACTAAGAAAATAGAAGCAGAACGGAATAACATCAAATCCAACTTGACATGAAGACCAGAGATTTTCTCAGGTATAAATATAAAAGGAAAATAAAAAACCACGAGTAACAAACAGTATTCTAAATTTAGTAGAAGAAAAGCGAAAATACAAAAGCAGACCAGACGAAGCAGGGAAATGAGATACAAAGTCATAAAATGATGGAAGGAATGATGGATAAAGAAAAAGTGCAAAGAAGTACAAACTAAGATAGAATTAGGAACGATAGTCGAAACATACAAACTAATTAGAATGCATTTTAGGTATATAAAGCCATATAGCAAAAATATAATAGGTGCAGGAGAAGACATCATTATTATATACAGAGAATTTATTAAGTTCCAATTTTGCTTTAAAATTTCCCTGGTTAACTCAAATCCCTTTTGCGTTTAAAACGAAAATATTCGATAAATTAAATAGTCTATGCCTTGTTTTAGGTATCCGGTAATCTGTTAAATCCTTCAACATAATTAATACTACATTTTTAACTTATTTATTACGAAACGACAAATTTATGCTACAACTAAATAGTTTATATCCTGTTTTAGGTACCTGTTATCTTGATATACATTACGACCGCGTTTATAATGGTTTTCTCTATTATTCCGATGTAAAGACTTGTTCAAATAAGGTCGCGCACTATCCGATAAAACCCGTGTTTTCCAGTTTCAATCGCGCTTCGTGTTAGTTAAACCATTGATGAATTTGATTCTACAGCTTGTACGCCGAAATATTTTCTACAGTATTCGTCACCGTATTTCAAAAGCAATGCACGTTTGTTTTTTTCTGTTCGACAACTAGGAGGTGTCTTGCGTGTATTGCTGGAGGCCGAATGGGTTTCTTCTTTCTGTAGGCCAACTGCTTTTGTTTGTAGACCAACTGCTTTTGTCAGTAGACAGCTGCTGTAGTTATGGGTAAGTGTATCCTGACGACCATGGCGTTGCTGTGCTGACTCACACCAGACGGTTTGCGAGTTAAGTATCCGGACACCTACAGGTATGCAACTCCTTTTTTTGTGTGTGTCAATGGTATATTCCGTATCAACGTTTGGTGTAGTTACGTGACAAGAAACGTCACATTGTAAAACTACTGTTCGTTGCTTCTAATCGATATTATCGCTCTACAGGTGCGATGTACTATTTTTAAACATGCTTGTCAAAAAAACTCGCACGTTAATTCTTTCCTACTAATTAGTTTATTTTACAACAAATATTAAGTGAAATTTTAAAATCGCTTGAAAAAAGTTCTCACATATTCATTTACCTCTGATTAATTTTAGTTTGTGTAAATACGAGATGCGCACTTCGTATCTAAATTTCTAAATTGTTCGTACAATATAATTGTTTGCTGTGAAATAATAACCCCTAAATTTTTTTTTGCTTGTTTGTACAGAACCCGTTATTTATTTTTATTTGTTAATAGATAATCGTGGGCGATGTACTTTATTTTTTGTTTCCTTTTTTTGGTATGTAGGCGAATCCCCCCACTCTCCGCGGTTGGTAGTTAGCCTGGTATTTACTTTTCTTCCGGCTACGTCTAGGTACGTCGCATAAATTCTGACGCCCTGGCGTGGGGCCGGAAGATAGCTTTAGTTAATTTTTTTTATGTCCCGATTTTGTTTTGTGTAACGTTGGCTTAACTTTTGCTTCGATTTTGGTTTTGGTTAGCGGTCGCTTCGATTTTGTTTCGCTGAATTTCGGCCCCAATTTTTGTTTTACTTCTCGGTCTGATACTACTTATGTTTTCTTCCCTTACATTCGAACTAGTATTTATTTCTTTCCGTTATTTCTGGTGTGAGTTCGATCTTCATAAATTTTAGTTTTGTTTTCTTTCCTAATCGCTCAATATTATCGGTTGATTAATTTTAGATTATTGGACTTGTGTTTCGCCAATAATCCTAGTCCATTGAAAACGCTGGCGCCCAAATTTTTTTTTCTTCCTTCCCTCTCGGTACATTTTGTTCTCCCCGTCACGTCTAGAGTTAGTTTTTTCTTCCTCCCATTTTTCTTTTATTCTACAGCCCTATTCTAATTTCTATTTGGTGTTTCGCTCCTATTGGTGTTCCTGAAGTTTATTCGTCGGATATGTTTTAGATTGTCCTGTATTCGCAATACTTTTTTTTTGGCTTATATCGAGTTACGGTTAGCCTTTATTTAGTTACTTTCTATCAATTTATTTTTATTTTTATTTGTTAATTTTTATTATTTGTTAATAGATAATCGTAGGCGATGTACTTTATTTTTTTGTTTCTTTTTTTGGTACGTAGGTGAATCCCCTCACTCGCCGCGGTTGGTGGTTAGCCTGGTATTTACTTTTTTCCGGCTACGTCTAGGTAAGTAGCAAATTAGAAACTAGAACTAGGAACTACAAGCACTAGAACAAGAATCTGACACTGAAAATGATGACTTGGAATATCCTATACATAAAGATGAGTTTGATCTACCATTAAAGAACCTGAAAAATAATAAGGCGCCGGATATAGATAAAGTCCAAGCAAAAACTATAAAAATCGGTAACAGTAACAGAACGTCTTTTCAAACTGGCGAGCTATATGTATGAGACAGGCTATATACCCAAAGATTTCAAACCTAATATCATAGTAACTATACTAAAAACGAGAGGTGCAGAGATTTGACAGCATATGTGTCAAAAATATTAACTAAAATTGTACAAAACCGAATGGAAAAACGGGCTGAAGAACTACTAGAAGAAGATCAATTTGGATTTAAGTGATATAAGGGCAACCTGAAAACCATTTTAGCTTTAAGGGTGATAATAGACAAAACAATAGAAAAAAGCCTAAGCGTGTGTATGGGGTTTGTACCGAAGAGGCAACGATTGCTATGAAACGCAAAAAATATTTGGAATTATAATGCAGGGACAAACGATTGATTTGCTTAAACTTGTAGATGAAATATCAATAGCATTTAGCAAGGAAGAGTTATAAACAGCTTTTAATGAAATGAAAATAGTGCAAATAGACGGATACGGTAGGAAAATTAACAAAAATAAAACTAAAATACTAGTATGTAAAAAAGGGGCAAATAAATCAAAACCCGGAGTACAAATAAGAAACCAGAATAAACAAGAGGTTAACGATTTCTAGTACTTAAGAAGCCATATAACACAAGGGAAAGTGCAAAAGGTATAAAACAAAGTTAGCACAAGGCCGTGCTGCATTTAGCAAGAAAAAGCAACTACTATGTTCAAAAACAACAAACATGGAAATAAAGAAAAGATTGCTGAAAGCATATATATGGTGCACAACACTGTACGGTTGTGAAACGTGCACAGTAGGAGAAGAGGACAGAAAAATAATAGAACCCTTTGAAGTGTGATGCTACAGACGTATGATGAAGTTACGGCCAAACAAAATTAAGAACAAACAGATACTAAAAATGGTAAAGGAAGAAAGAAATATGATGTGGAAAACTGTATACAATAAGAGAGCCAGTATAATAGAATACCTAGGGAACAATGGAATAGTGCGGGATATATTAGAAGCAGAGAAAAGATCTAGATTAGACTACTGCACACATATATTGAAAGATGTAGACTGTGGGAATTTCAGAAAAATGTTAGGTTAACCCAGAATAGGAAACAACGGAGGTACGCGCCAGCCAGTACCAAGCTTGAAAACCCAATGATGATGAACGTAAAAAGTTGTAGATGTTTTTCACACTATCCCATGAGAAGAACAAGGCGATCGTATTTATTATTAAATGGTTTTGGTCGTATTCGAATAAATTAGCGTGGATATGTTTCTTTAAATAGGAACCACAATTTATGGTAGTTCAGGAAGAAAGGCATTTTTTTCTCTTTGCAATAATGTACTATCATGTTTAACATAAAAATGTTTGAAAAAAAAAGATTTTTTGAAATACGAAACTGTGAATTTAATAATAAGTTAATATTTGAACTGATTTGAAGGATCAAGTAGCCGTGATACAAAACAGTGGAATTTTATTTTTTTTTAAATCACAGAAATTCAATAGTGCCTACTGTCAATTTGCTTTTACGTTATTTTCTTGTACTATTAAGAACGTCCTATACAAATTTAAAAAAAATACATTGTTTTGCTATGCAGCAGTGGTTTGTACTTTAAAAGATACATGGAACGTACACAATACCAGTGTCAAATATTTAACCAGTTGAAAATAATCTTAAGGCATATGGTGCATTTACTAACCCTAAATATTTACCAAAATATGAAGAACTGCTGAAATGAATGTGTTGGCATTTGTTAACTATAAACCAGAAATTTCTACTACCGAAATTCCAAGCCATCGTGGTACTTCTAAGGAAACGATGAGAAGTGTAACATTCCTTTAAAATGTTTATAAACATAATTCATTTTAATAGTTTCTGTATTGGTAAATCCCGTCAATATGGTTAGGTATTTCCTTTAAGAAATATAATTTTTAGGTTACATGCATTTTTGATCTAAGGAAGGATTATTTTTGTAATCTTACATTGTTCGTACTCAAAGGTTGTCAAATTCAATGAGGTTTTTGATATCACCGTTGTCACTTTGTATTTTAAAGTAATGCAGTTTTATTATTCGTTTGTTTTGATTAATAATGTATAACGTTGGCGCCTATGCCATCACACGCGAAATTATGCTGTATATCAAATTAACTGAAACAGTATAGCTAACTTAAAATTAAGATAAACACCAACTATTGCGGTCGCTAACAGTACTAATTAAAAGCACTCCGCATATTAATTATAAATGCATAAAACCGTGATTGAAGTTTAATTCTTGATCGTGTTTTTAAACAAGAATAAGGATATCCCGCGATATCCCGGGAGTAGAAAAACGACCTTCAAAAAGTTTCATCTACATTTTTTTGTTATAAAGTATCCAACGAGTACATGTAATTATTTTGATCGTGTTTTCAAAATATTTCGTTTCATCGGTTTTAAATAATCTATAAAGAATTTGATGTTATAGTAGGAAAGTGAATTCAAATTGCGTTTTCCTCCTAATGCTAAACATACGGTCGTATTTTTTGTACAAAAGCGCGTATATAATATTCAAAGTAAAAGAAAAGTACATGG
The DNA here is from genome assembly GCA_036346225.1 of Platerodrilus igneus. Taxonomy (NCBI): domain Eukaryota; kingdom Metazoa; phylum Arthropoda; class Insecta; order Coleoptera; family Lycidae; genus Platerodrilus; species Platerodrilus igneus. The sequence goes on along the minus strand of JARFIW010000318.1, from coordinate 4,705,111 downwards.
AATGTATTCTAGAAGAATCTAATACAGGTAAATGAACGTTCAAAATTAGATGCTAACATTATAAGATAACAATTAACAAAAGTCATAAATCTTCAAGTCGTAAAAATAAGGCGAACTACAGCAATAAATCTTGAAGATAAGATAACGCGTAAATAAATGAAACTAATCAATACCTCGAGGCTATTGGAATAAAAGACTTTTGAAGGTTACATGATGAATGAAGATTCCCTATACTGAAGGGCTCCTATTTTTTAATGAGAACATAGAAAATAAGGCTGGAGTTCGCTAGATTATTCTAGAGGCGTAACGTACCACAAAGGCTTGACTATATAACCAATTCAAATCAAATACAAGAGGTCGGTTCAATACTTATTATAAACGTCACGATGCCGTCGAACTAATAATCACATAGTAGCGCTTTAATAGTGAAATTTTATAGTGCCAGAAAAGTATTTAAATGCACAGAAGTAAGACTTTGAAGTACGTTAAAATGGTTTCAAAATGGAAAATAAATCAACAACAATGAATTGCTTCAAGATAAAGTTTTAATTTGAATGAAAGCTATAAAACTGGAATGGTATTTTATGGTATATTGATGATAAATTTAAAACGATTTGGACGATCTTGGAATATGGATTTGGTTGCAATTTTTATGTTGAAAAATATTTAGTGGAAACATTTCAACGATATGGAAAAGACAACCATAATTTATACGGTAAATAAAAATCAAATTGTTTTAAAATTTTAATAATTTTTTATCAAATTTAAGATTTTCTTCGTAAGACAAAACTGTTGTGGCTGTTTTTGAACACTATCTATAAATTTGTGCTGAAAGAAAATTGCTTTTCCTAGGTGAGACATGTTGTTTGTTAGAAAAAAAAATTGTTGTAGATGTAGTAATTGTTTCTTGAAACACTATTTGTTAAAGAATATTTGATGTCATTATACGTTCGATGTCCGATTCTATTTTATTTTATATTGAGCTAGCAAAATAATCACGGCAACTCTTTTAATAAAATCATCTTTAGATCACAGCACTTTTAATA